>CAEFZP010002019.1:0-397500 GCA_903064625.1 Mallotus villosus | reverse complement strand
CGGAGGCTGCTCTGTGTGCTAACCCCTCCCCACGCTGCTAACATGCACTCGGGCTAACTGATTCCACACATGTCCCAAAACGCTAACATATACGTCTAAATGGGCGGCGTTGCACCTAAGAGGGTTTCTTCTCATGCTTATTTTATTGCAGTACTTTATGATTTTTGTGTCTCCGATTTGCTTTCGAGGCCAACTTGGACCGAAGACGGACCATTTTCATTCAATGTCAGTTTTTTTTATGACACAGTAATGGATAGTACAAGTACATATTTGTATGACAATATATGTAATAACTAATTTATTATTATTTATTATTATTATTTATGAAACATAAATGTAGCATCCAAATCCATCTTGGAAAATAATGAGTAGGCTTGATTGATCATCAAGTTAGAATGACCCAATAAAATTCACAAGGATTGGCCAGTATTATCACACAGAAACCCCCTTTAGTTCCAGGCAATTAATAAAAGACATAGGACGCGTTGTAGGTCAATAGCTGTTGGGTTATCATAAAGAATCTCTTGAGGAATTTAACTTTATATGGCCGCGAATTTCACATGTTTAATGTCTCAGTGGGACAGAAATAAAATGTAATGAATAAAGTCTGAACACTGAGAGGACAGTGTTTCCTCGTCAGGAGATAAGAGGCCTAAATTATGTCATGTGCAAACCTGAGGTATTTAAGTCATGGATATAATTGTTAATGCAGTTTTCCTCATAATCTAATTCAGAAACGCTTTGAAAGTCTCCAAAGGTCAACTCAAACTCAATTTCCTTAGAAGGTCACTCCAAGAACAGGGAGTCTGGGTAACCAACGTAAATAATGGCCTGCAGTCTTCAACGTCAGCCAGCCGGTTAGGCGAGAGAGTTGGGAGAAGCACTTGGGACAGACTGAGGAGGCCATTGAGGAGCTCGTCCTGTCCTTTTTTAAGGAGCCATGTGACGTGTAGTAGTAGCGTCACCGTCTTCGTTAGATCCATGCCCGACAGCTACACCTCCTCCAGCATTCAGAAACACAGATCCCCTTATCGACCCACCCACCCCTGGAGCTGGCACATCAAGTACGATAACAAACCTTGTTCGCCTGGATGTCGGCGTGTGGATGTGTGTGAACTGGAGGGCTACCTTCCGTGTGTTTGAAGATGTCAGCCAGCTGTGGTTTCTGGGAGCGGGTGGGTGCTCCGAGGGCCCCTGTCCAGCCAGCAGACAGGAGATCCCTGGGCCCCGGAGACGACCTCCACAGCTGCAGGGACGCATCATCCAGATGTCAGAAACTAGAGGCTGGGGGGGTGAGCTGGGAGGGAGGCAGAGAGGCTAGGAGGGAGGTTTAGAGGTTAGGAGGGAGGTAGGGAGGCAGAGAGGCAGAGAGTTTAGGATGGAGGTGAAGACGGAGGGAAGAGAGGCTAGGAAGGAGGTTTAGAGGTTAGGAGGGAGGTAGGGAGGCAGAGAGGCAGAGAGTTTAGGATGGAGGTGAAGACGGAGGGAAGAGAGGCTAGGAAGGAGGTTTAGAGGTTAGAAGGGAGGTAGGGAGGCAGAGAGGCAGAGAGTTTAGGATGGAGGTGAAGACGGAGGGAAGAGAGGCTAGGAAGGAGGTTTAGAGGTTAGGAGGGAGGGGGGGAGGCTAGGAGGGAGGTTAAGAGGCTGGAAGGGAGGTTTAGAGGTTAGGAGGGAGGGGGGAGGCTAGGAGGGAGGTTAAGAGGCTGGGAGGGGCGTTGGAGGTGAGGGAGGGCAGCGTTGAGGCAGTGGAGTGAAGGGTCTCTAAGGGCGCTATAGCTTTTCTACCAGAGTTTTCGTGGTCACGGTTGGTTAGGAGCCTGGGTGATAATGTGTCAGAGTTGAGGCTTTTCACTGCTGCTCAACTAGACCAGGCTGCTCGGCAGACTGCTGCTGTCTCACTGATATTTAATGTGTTTGACATGGCTTTGACTCATGGATCACACTCTCGGCTCATCCAGCCAGCTGCTAGTGTCTGTGATATGCTGACCCTCTGTCAGTCTGCAGTAACACGGGCCAGGGCAGGCCTGTATGGACGATCTCGTCCCTAAGTAATAGATTGTGGGAAATGATCCATTACGCTCAGATGTACGTGTAGGACAGTGTGTTTCTGTTTGTTGATAACGTGTGTGTGTTTTTGTGGGCAGGTGTCAGTGTGTTTTTGTGTGTACCAGTGACTGTGTGTTTTTTGGTTTATGTGTGTGTGTTATATGTGTGTGTGTGTGTGTTTATGGCCCTCAAGACTACCTGGCTCCTTATCAGTGGGCTGCCAGGCTGCATCCTGCTGCATCCACTGGCCCACTTCACCAGCTGTGGCTGTTCCATTAGAACACACAGCATCTCTCCTGCCCGTCTCCTCAGAAGTTTGGACCAGGTGGGCCTCTGCTGTCTGCCAGACCAGAGAAGGCTCAGGGGGAGGGGGGGTTGTAGGTGAGGGAGGTAAGGTGCAGACCAGAGGTGGCGGCCCCTGCAGTAAATCAGCTCTTAGGCCCGCTCACACATGAAGTGAATTACATTCTTCTTTATTTAAGCTGGAGGTTTTCAGGAGGCCCAGAGCGGCTCCTCCTCACTGCTCCTGCAGACTCTACAGCAATGTACACAAACCCAAAACACCATAAAACACGCAAAACCAACAAAACACACAACAAACACTACAAAAAACCCAAACACATCCCACTCCCACCCTCCCCCCCTCCTCCCTCCCCCCCCCCTCCCTCCCCCCTCCTCCCTCCCCCCTCCTCCAGTGCCGTGGACTCGTCATCCTCTGAGCTCTGCTGCACGGCTCGCTTTGCCTATCAGCCTCATAGATCCCCTTTTCACAGGCAGCGAACGAGCCGCATGTAGCTCTCGTCGTTAGTGGAATCTAATAAGGTATGAGCATAGGCTTTTTATGAGGCGTAAAAAATCAATTTGGCAAGAAGTTTCTCTCTCTTCTCTTCTCTCTGTCTGGAGCTGAGCTCGAGGGGAGGTCCTGAGGAAGCAGACCTGAGAGGATTCTCCTCTCCACCAGGTCACTGTAGACTCCTCTGTCTCCACCAGGCCACTGTAGACTCCTCTGTCTCCACCAGGCCACTGTAGACCCCTCTGTCTCCACCAGGTCACTGTAGACTCCTCTGTCTCCACCAGGCCACTGTAGACTCCTCTGTCTCCACCAGGCCACTGTAGACTCCTCTGTCTCCACCAGGCCACTGTAGACTCCTCTGTCTCCACCAGGCCACTGTAGACTCCTCTGTCTCCACCAGGCCACTGTAGACTCCTCTGTCTCCACCAGGTCACTGTAGACTCCTCTGTCTCCACCAGGCCACTGTAGACTCCTCTGTCTCCACCAGGCCACTGTAGACTCCTCTGTCTCTATTAGTGTAGCTGAGCTGCAAACTGCTGCCAGACAATGCAGAGAGGGAGAATAGGTGTGGCTCAGTAGGTAGAAGACTGGACTACAGATCAATGGGTCAGGCTTGAACCGAGTCGCTTTGGGTGAACGCATCTATTACATAAACAGATGATCTGCTAAACCAACCGAGGATCTTCTAAAGAAACACTTTTTGTCTGCTAAATAAACATATTGTGGTACGTTATCCCACCCAGATCGGACCCTAAGACACATGCTGTAGAGACACAGTGAGACACGTTGCGTTTGGTGCTTTCAGCATCACTCAGGTTCCCCTGGCAGGAGAGAACAGCTCAGTGGGTTTGGTTTGTGAGAACAGCACCCAGCCCACCCAACCCAGCGGGCGCCTGTGTCCCCTGCCTCTCTGCCTGTATGGCTCATAAAAGAGGTAAATAGGATTTATGTAGATTGCAGAAGAGAAATTGTGTGTAGTGCACCAGGCAGGATGTTCTAACAGTTTTCTTATTATTAGAATTTAAATGACTTTCCTTCAGTGCCTCTGTATTCCTGATGCTTATCCAGCTAATCCCGCTCTCCTCTCAAATTCACACTCCAAGCTAGTTTAATTAGCATAGTGCCAGTCTGGAAGGCAGAAAGGCAGAAAGGCAGAAAGGCAGGCAGGCAGGCAGGCAGGCAGGCAGGCAGGCAGGCAGGCAGGCAGGCAGGTGAGAAATCAGAAAGAGAGAGCAGAGGTATGGTCTGGTAGAAGTAGGAATGTTCTACAGCCCAGTTCTTCTTATTTAGTTAAAATTCATGTTCTGGTTGTTTTAGGGCGCCTAGATAAAATGTGGACTGTTGGCTTCTGAATCTTTATCACTCCACGATACAATTACTCTCAATGCCATGCATGGCGGTGTTGTGGTAGGGTAATTGTTGATGGGTGATAAGACAATCGCAGCCTCTGATCTGCGGGCAGAGATACCATTGTTTTGTGTTTACTCTGAGCAAGACCCAGAGTCATGGGGAGCTAGATATGAAACTAGGGATGCACCGATATGGAATTTTTGGCCAATACAGATAACCGATAACTCTTTATATTTGGAAACTGATAACCGTTACACGCCGATAAATTCAAAGCCTGAGTCTAATCAAAAGGCAAACAAATACAGTGGACAACTGCTTTTATTAAAACCTTAACTGCATAAAACATCTAGTTCTTTCTTTTAACAAAATTATCAGATTTCTTACATTTTACCAAAAAATGAGTGGTTCAATAGACGGAAACAATCCATAATTTATCGGCAAAATGTTTTCTACCAAATATCCTTATTGGACCGATAACAATAACACAAAACATATGGCCGATATGGCCGATACCGATATGGCCGCTAAATACCGATATATCGTGCATCCCTATATGAAACAAGACTGCAGCCTCTCTCACGGGAGATGAGCGCTGCTTTATCAAGGCAGCTTGTAAACAGGCTTGATGGTCAATTGCATCTGATTTAGTGATCTTACTGTAAAATGACAGTAAGAAATATAATGATTGTGTTAGATTGATGGAACCCTCTCATGTTTACTGGGCTCTTCACCTCCTCTCGCTCCTCTTCTCCTCCCCCCCTTCTCTCTTCTGTTTCTTCCTCCATTCCACGCCTCCTCTCCTCCACTCTCCTCACTTCTCCTCTCCGTTCCTCTTCTCTCCTCCACTGACTCCTCTCCCCCTCTCTTCCACTCCATTCCTGCACTCCTCCTAGCCTCCACCCCTCCCTCCAGTCCTTCATCATGCCATGTCTGTGTTCAGCTCAGCAGCTCAAAGCTCACTCTTTTGTCTCAGAGGCCCTGCTAAGCTAAGCTCTATTCCTCTGAGATGGGTTAGTGTTGCCCTAGCGCCACCCCCCCTCTCCACACACACACACACACACACACACACACACACAGACACTCACTCCCACCCCCCCTCTCCACACACACACACACACACACAGACACGCACACTCCCACCCCCCCCACCCTCCACACACACACTCCTACTACACCCCCCCAAGACACTTCATCTCCCAAGCTCCATCAGTATGGCTCAGTGACTACAGGCTGTTCCAAGTGCAGGAGAGGCTCAGCAGACGCGAGCCGCGTGGCTGCCTGGCCAGAGCTGTCCTCTAGCTGGATAAAGACACGGAGGGACCCAGTCTCTCTGTGCTGCTCCGGGCCTAAACTGGATTCAGGAGGGGAGTGGAGAGTCTCTGGTCCAAGGTGACTTTGTCATCAGGTTCCAGCCTCAAATCCTCTCGCAGCTGCAGGCGCTGTTGCTGTGTGTGTGTAAATGAGTTTGTGTGTGTGTTTGTGTGTGACGTGCTTGTGTGTGTACACAGTACGTGTGTGTGGGGTGTGATGTCGAGTGAGTGGGAGTGTGTATGTAGGTCAGTGTGCGTACGTAGGTGAGTGGGTGTGTGTGAGTAAGTGTGTGCTTGTGTGTTTATCTCTGCCTTCACTTAGATCAATGGTCGCTGGAGTAACACATTTCAAGCCCAGTTAAGCAGTGAAACACTCCTCCTCGACAACATCGCATTGACCAGGGCACACTTAACCTTATATCTGCCAGCTTTGGAATGCTACAGGCTTGGAAGCCTCCGGCATTTCAGTTAGCATGACTTCTCAGGCACCGCGGTGGGCTCGTTCAACTGTCCCAGAATGAATTCAGTTAGAGAGACAAGTGCTGCTTCCCTGACTCCCCTATCGTTAAGGTGGAGGGCTGCCTGTGGCGGGTGCCTGGTGGCAGGAGGACGTCCAGACTGGGAGCCCCTCTCTGGGTGTCCATCAGCACAGCCTGGAGGAAGGCAGGTGGAGAGAGGAGAATCTGTCTGAACAATCCCACGAAATGTTTTGCCAACATCACAAAGTCTGGAAGAGGAGAGAGGAGGGGAGAGGAAGCAGGGAGATGGGAGAGGAGGGAGGGAGAGGAAGCAGGGAGATGGGAGAGGAGGGAGGGAGAGCGAGAGCTCAGTGTTGTGATTCTTGGTATGCTGCCATGATGGAACACCTCCTCAGCCACAAAGAGAGCAGGAAGTAGAAAAGGGGATAAAAGGGGGTGGAGGGTGTTGTGGTTCAGAGGGTAAAGGTGAAGTGGCACCGCGGGGTGGAGTGACGGGGGGGTGTGTGGAAGGAAGGGGCGTGGCCCCTCCCCAACCCCTCCTCCCGGGGGGAGGCAGCTGTTTGTCTGCTCCCAGCAGGAGCTTAGCCCTGGGTCCAGACCCAGGACTACGCTCCACTACATCCCAATAGCAGGCTTGTCACTGGGGCTACCGTGGCTAGCAGCTCCCCCTCCCCTTTCCTCCCTGGCTCTGCTGGAGCAGCTGACTGCAACGCTGGAACTCCAGAACAAACAAACGACAACAAGGAGGAAATGATAGCCATGCGGGATAGGCTCCCTGCTGGGCTGTAAATGCTGCAGTAAAGATGCTCAGCGGTGTTCAGAGCCCAGCGCTTCAGGGCCACTCGATATCACCCACATCGGAGTTCACAGGTTAAACAAGACTGTGAGCAGGGGGGGGGAGAAAAACAAGCCGGTGGCTTTGTGGACTGGATGTGCCTTTGGTAACCTGTAAGGTATTAAAGTGGTGTGCGCCGCGTGTGATTGAGATCTCTCCGCGCGTGAGTTCTTGTGAGTAGGTTTGTGGGCCTCCGGGCTGAAGGAGCGAAGCCAGCAGCGGAGAGAGTGTCCGTGTCTCTTAGCCCCTCCACAAAAAAAGTGTTTGCTCTTTAAGAGCTGTTTAAAAAGGGACGCCCCCCTCTTTGTGTCCAGTGTTCTCTGTGGCGTATGGAGGAGCTTTTGTCCCCCGCTTTCATCTGCTCTCACAATAGGCCGGCCCATTTCCAACACAACGGTAGATGAACTGTGCTGACAGTGTATTAAACTCTGATGAATTGCCTGTGCAAGGCATAGATCAGTGTTCTTCAACCTTTGGCACATACTGGTCCCAGGCCTTGTCTTGGTGAAATGAAACAGGTTGCTGGCTGTATGGGCTCTCTTTTCAAACGGGGGCCGATTATATTAGCGTTTTGTTGAGGCAGAAACTCCCTTTTTTGAAATGTGTAAATCACGGCGGTTTGAAAGTGAGGCTGTTTAGTCGCGTTCATTCAAGGCGTTGACATTGTGCATATGTGGTTTGAAGTTGTCGACGTTTGAAGCGTTTTGTGTCAACAGGACCACTTGGCTGTGCAGAAGAATAATAAGATAAATGAAGGAGCGCTTTGCATTGTTCACTTTGTGGGAATCTGAATCATTTATTTGTATTTCTATTATCCTAAAATAGAATCTTATGAAATTAGATAAAAACTACCATCCTCAGTCTTGTTTATTTATATTACACAGACTGCATGTGTTTTTTTTGAATGAGGACTAAATCCGATCATATCTTGTACACAATGACTCTATGTGTGAGTCTCTGTGTGTGTGTGTGTGTCTCTGTGTGTGTGTGTCTCTGTGTCTGTGTGTATCTGTTCTAGCCGGTACTTATCCCCCATGGTGGCATTCCTCCTGGCCTCCTTTAAAGTGTCTAAATGGTTCACAAACATGCTCAAGATGTGTGGTGCTGGGAGCCAGGGAGCTACCTCTGACCCTGTAATGATTTCTCCCTTCTGAAGGGGGCTTAGGGCGGCCTGTTGACTCAGAGCACAGCCTCAGCCACTTAGGAAGAACAACAGGGACACAGATCTGGGCCTGCATGGGAGCTCCCATAGGCCCTGTGTCTCCACCGTGTAGGAACACACGCACACACGCACACACACGTGAGCCGATGCATGCATTCATGCACGCAGACACACACACACACACATACATAGACGTACATTCACACACATAAACACACGCAGACACACACACACACAAGAACCACACAGGTTTTAACAGCCCAGTTCCTGATCCCTCAGCCTTGTACGACGGCTGGCTCTCTCTCACGCAGGCTCTCCCCCTCTGACCGTCTCCTCCTCCTCTCCCCCTCTGACCGTGTCCTCCTCCTCTCCCCTTCTGACCGTCTCTCCTCTCCTCAGGTGTGGTTCAGCAACAGGAGAGCCAGGTGGCGCAAGCAGGCCGGAGCCAATCAGCTGGCGGCCTTCAACCACCTGCTGCCTGGAGGCTTCCCTCCCACAGGGATGCCAGGCTTGTCTTCGTACCAGCTCCAGGAGGCCAGCTACCCAGGTGACACTCTCTCACAGGGCGAAACGCCCTCTCCTCCAGAAGAAGTACAGAATTAGACACTGCTAGATCCTAAAACAGTGTCTGTTTGAATGGGCGAGTCCGTTCTATGGCGTCTAGCTCTGTCTGTAGAGTGATTATCCCCGTGCTGCGTCGCAGCTGCCTGTCCCCAGGTCTTTATGTGGACCGTACCACACAGACGTTTGCCTTAGGGTCAAACTAAACTTAATCTAATCTGGCTTGTTCTTGGGTTTGAAGTATTTGTGGTATGTCTGTGTCTGTTTAATGTGCATGTTAACAGTCTTTTATTTCACATACACACCATGTGACACATATAGGATCCATACAGCATGTAGTTAAGCCACAGTTAGTCCTTTGTTGTAAAGTGATGGTGACGTTGATCCAGTTTGCTGGCATTTACAGACTTTACATTCAGAATCAGAACTCCACAGTCCGTAGAAGTCCACATTCCACACAACATGAAATGATCATGATCAATACATTATGTCCATGTATTGATGCTGATGCTGTTGTTGTTGTTGTTGTTGTCAGATGGCAGCAGTACGCTGCACCGCCCCCAGCCCCTCCCTCCGTCCTCCATGCACCAGGGTGGGCTAACAGACACTAGCTCCGCCTACGGCCTCTCATCCAATCGCCACGGCTTTGCCAGCTACTCAGACACCTTCATGAGCCAATCAGCATCCAGCAACCACATGAACCCGGTCAGCAACGGTCTCTCCCCACAGGTAGGTCTAATTCTAGAGTTTTTTTTATGTTCGTTCATCCAACAATGGCTTGTTGGTTTCTCTGACATGGATTTAGCTTTTGACCGAAAATCTAAAACAATCTCTACTCCTTGCCCATACTCAATATGTTCTCAGAAGTCTTCACCTAAAGTAATATAAACTGTCATCATTTATTAATTTAGCAATATCTATCAAAACAGCGCAGTTTGAAATTGCATTTCACTAAGATACTATTTCACTTATTTCCAACTCGGGCCCAGTAATATGTCTTAACGTAGTCTTTTCTGCTGCCTCCTAAAGCTCTGGGTTTCGATTGGCTCTTATAAATTGGAACAATTGTCAAACAATTGGCTTAACATCAACAAATTAAAATCCATCTTGATAGGGGCACATCTGCTCCAAACAGCAGTCTTCACTTTCCTGGGACACGGAAATCCCGCTCAGAACACTGAGAACACATGTGAAGGAAATAATTAGCTCAAGCTTATAAATGTAGGCCCTTAATCTGCTTCGAGTAATTGTTTGGAATTGGAAGACCCCTATTACTCTGTGTGAGTAATATTGCTCAGTGTTCGACTCGGGGTTGTGGCTCAGTGGGTGCAGAAGACTGTTGATCTTCCCTGCTGCCCTGGGCATCCCCTCATTAAGTCCCCCCCCCCTCCCCTCCTCGTCTGCCCTCCTCCCACCATGACAACAGCACTGAGTATCACTACAGGTAATGAACTGCCCTGCTGTCCTAATTGAGCACGGAATCAATGGAGACAGTTTGATTTGTCATCATCCGGGTGATTTTCTTCTGTTGTAAAAAAAAAGCTGAGGCAATTTCTATGCCCCACTGTGTGTGTGTGTGTGTGTTTTCTGTTAAAGCTGGGGATTCAACTTGTTATCCTCTTTGGGCACCCCCCATTAACGAGTCTTTAAAATAAGACCCTCTGCTACTAAGGGTTGAGCCTTAAGTAGCACAGAATAGGAAAAATGATTTGTATTGATGCAAATCTTGTGTGAGAAGAGCATTATACACAATTATCCATCCATACTGGCCAGTCCTGGCCACCCTCACCAACAAGATGTGGTTAACAAGCAGAAAATAAGATTGAAATGGTGTGTAAAGAGTTGAAAATGAATTTCAATGCTGCATTTGTCCGCAATTACCCTCTCGTTCACACGTATTTCATTGGAAGCCTCTTTTTTTTCTTCTCTCTCCCTTCTTCTTCTTCTTCAAATATTTCTGAAAGCAGATTGGAAACATTCTTGGTATTACCCTCTTTCTTCGCGGAAAAAAGCATTAAGGATTTTGTGACAAAAAGGAGATTTTCTCTGCTGCTGGAGAGACTCAGGGTAACATGGAGGCTCACAGCGTGTTTGATTGTTAATCGTGGCACAGGGGCTTTAAGTACTAATGCTCTCCTTGCAAACCTGCAGAAAACACCAGCTATACCAGCTGCTTTTTTCATTAACGGGTGTCCTTAACACTGGGAGGGGATATAGCCACAGCACCACAGCAGCCTGCTGCCTCTCTCTCTCTCTCTCTCTCTCTCTCTCTCTCTCCCCTCCTCTCTCTCTCTCTCTCTCTCTTCCTAGGCAGTCAAGAATGTGTTTGGATAATACATGCTTCCTGTTTAGCAGTCAGGATTAGGACAGGAGCCTTTGGGAAAACGCACAGACGAGGATTGTGCAGAATTCAATAATTCTATCAAGTGGATTCCATGTATCTCTCTTCCTTCCTGTTTATTTCCAATGTGACGCCCTGAGAGGATCTTAAAGAAGGGTGTGATATTAACGATGCAGTTGATGTGACGGACGTGAGGCGTCTGCGTCAGTCCAGTGAGATGGGACAGTCTTGGGGAGTATCAGGTGTGCAGGGTGGACCGTCATGTGGCTATCAGCTTCTCAGTGGGGGGTGATGGATCTTCTCTCTGACCGACGAATGAGAGTTCACACCCCGCAAGAGCTCCCCGCGAGTTCCTTCACCGAACACAAACACACACGCGCACACACTCACGAGGGCAGCCTGTCCGAAGCGATCCGTCTGCAGTTTAACACATGTCGTCTCCACTTCTTCTCAGAGGCACCTCATCTTGAAAGTTGTTGACAGGATGTTATTTGACCTAGATGTGGACAGTGATTTTTGTGTTTATATACAGTACAGTTTCACTCCCATTCTCTTCCTGAATGTAATAGAACCCCCCCCCATACAAATTGACTCCGTAGCAGAGATGGTGATCTGCAGTTGTATGTCGTTGCCAGTCGACAGCACCAGCGAGGAGCAGGTGTGCACTCGTGTGTTGGTGTGAGCGGGGCTGTTTTCTCTCTCTCCCCACCACCGTCCGTTACTAAGATTGACAACATTCGATGATTCCCGGTAAATGGGCCGCGCTGGCGATCTGCCAGGCTGGTAATGGAATCCTGCTGTGCCTGGCATTCCCGACAGGTGCTCGCATCCATCCCCATCCCATAACCTTCCCCCGACAGAGCCCTTTTCCCATTACAGCCGGGGGAACGCGGTATCCGCACGGCGCTGGGGCTGTTGTTCCTGGCGGGGTGTAAGTTGGACTGGTTGGGGGGAGGAGATGGATGTGTCAGAGGTGGTGGGATAAGCCACCTTGTGGACTCCAATGGGCTGGAGTGAGAGACGAGGACGAGAGAGAGAGGGGAGAGGGTGAAGGGAAGGGGAATATAGAGAAAGAGAGGGGTGTTGGTCTTGTTTCATTTGTTGCCTCAGCAGGTGTTAGAATGAGGGGAAACAGGAAGAAGTTGGAGTTGAGGCTGCAGAGATGAAATGACAGTGGTGAAACGTTATTGCTTTTCTGCCAGAGAGGATATTTAACTACCATCTAGACCTCTCCTGATTGAGGATGAGTTCTCTGTTGTCAACAACCGCTATTTCAAGAACTTCTCATTTCTTTTGGAAAAGGATTCAGAGAGAAAATACGTTGTCATGGCCTGATTTTGATTGGTTCTGTTACTTTGTTTGACTAAGCAGAACATAATTCAATGTGTTATCTGGATGGAATGATAACTAGCAGCATAAGATCTGTTTTCTGCAACTGAGGAAGGCAAGATGACGTTACAGTTCCAACATTCTTGGATGTGGCTCTGGAGGACAGTCAAATGGGAGCTAACATGAAGCAGTTAATCAGCAAATTGTTATGTACCCTCATACAGAATAATAAAATAAAGAAGATATATATTTAGGAGACAAACATTGCCTCAAAAAGATGTTGTCGATTCAAAAATAGAATGATGTTTCAAGACCTGATAAAAGTACTCTCACATCAAGAGAACAGAGACACTCAGGGGAACAGTCTGGGGTGTCTAGCCTTAAAAGGAAAGAAGCCGTCTGTAATGAAATAAAAACAACGGAAAGTTTGAACACCTGTTCTCTGGGATACTGAATCTGAAGATATATGAAGCCCACACACTATGGTGTTTGGTCTCACACTAGCAAGAAACAGAACAGACAGATAGGAGTCTACGGTGACACTACAGACTTTGAGTGCATCACCTTGCTGTTGTAAAGCCTCTACACGCCACACAATCTAGATTTTTATGAGGTTAGTGAGTGACTTCCTGGTTCAGCTTACAGTTTGGAATCGTTGTATTTTTTGGAATGAGAGAAACTGGATTTAGCATGTGTTTTTAAGAGAGGCATGTGGGATGAGTGGGTGTGGCCCGGGTCTTCACACACCCACACACACACACGCACACACACACACACACACACACACACACACACACACACACACACACACACACACACACACACACACACACACACACACACACACACACAGGATCAGAGGAAGAGCAGCTCTCACCCCTGCTTCCCTTTGATCCGTGTCCCCAGGCCTGCCTTTTCCGCGGCGCTCCGCACCACGCACGCTGACATCACGCTCGCTCGCGACTCCCCACAACTGTCTGACAGAGATAAGCCGGGGAAGACTCACAACCGCACTGCCTCACTTCCATTAGCCAGCACAGGCACTCCTTTCTGAAAACGGGATGAATTATATTTAAGAAGCCAACCTTGCTGTTCATTCCTTGCCAAGAAAGAGAAGAACGGGGAAAGAGAGAGGGAGAGAGAGAGAGAGAGTTATAGTGTGTGCGGGAGAGAGAGAGAGAGAGGAGAGGGGGGGAATATAGATACCAATTTAAGAGCTCCGGCTCTACTTCCGCCCCCCCGCCCCTGCCCCGCCCCGCCCCCCTCTGACTTCTAACAAGACACTCTGCACCTGAATACTAATGAGAGAGGCGATCATGTAGTCCCACATTATTAAAACTTGGGCATTAAGCCTCTCACCGGGCACCATGTCAGCTGGCAAGCTCTGCTGACAACAAATCAAAGGGGATGAGCTCATAGCCGGCATTCACAGCTCAGGCCCTCGCTGAGCGAGAGGGGGAATACATACTGGTTCATTAGAACTCCCATTAAACAAATACTGTTTCAATTTGGCAAGTATAAAAAAAGATGTAAGAGGCTTTCGAAAAGAAGAAGAAGAAGGAGGGAAAAAAACGAGCTCTGCTTTTTGCTGCTGCCAAGAAAAATCAAGGGACTGTAAATCATATCCAGTGGCTAAATGTGTGCGTGTGTGTGTGTGTGTTTTTAATGCATAGATTATCAGTGTTGTGCTGTAATTTAGCAACCCTTTTGAACTCTGAAGAGATATGTCTGGTTTGACACAAACACAACACATGACTGGCATCCACTTCCAGTCCAGAGCTAGGAGCTAGGAACAAGGAGCTAGGAGTTAGGAACTAACTAGCTATTTATAACAAATAAACAACAGATAGCCAGTTTAAGCTGCTGTTTTCATCACACATCCCAGAGAAACAAACAGTGTATGTGCTGGATGGTATATCTGGCCAGAAGTGTCTGGTTCACATCACAAACATCCCATGGCAGCATACGGTTATACAGAGCCTGACTGAGGAATAGTACAAGCTTCTTCCTGAGGTCATACATACAGTCTCTCCGACTAACTGCTAGCTAGTCTCTGGGCTGTGATGTTTAACCCTGCAAACTAGTCTCTGGGCTGTGATGTTTAACTCTGCTAACTAGTCTCTGGGCTGTGATGTTTAACTCTGCTAACTGATCACTGGGCTGTGATGTTTAACTCTGCTAACTAGTCTCTGGGCTGTGATGTTTAACTCTGCTAACTAGTCTCTGGGCTGTGATGTTTAACTCTGCTAACTGATCTCTGGGCTGTGATGTTTAACTCTGCTAAATAGTCTCTGGGCTGTGATGTTTAACTCTGCTAAATAGTCTCTGGGCTGTTGTTCAGACCCGTCTCCATGTCTCTGCCTGGCCCTTCAGTAGCCTAGTTAAGCCAGTGGGCTCCCTTCCATCCATTCCAGTATATATAAATGTGGATATGGTTTCTATTTATTTCCAATCTCGTATTTCACCTTCCAACCTTCCCTCTCCTCTGTTTCTGTGTGTCTTGCCAAGAGTGTGTCTGATTTGCTGTTGCTTCCCCCCCCACACACACTTTCTCTCTCTCTCTCTCTCTCTCTCTCTCTCTCTCTCTCTCTGTCTCTCTCTCTCTCTCTCTCTCTCTTCCTCTCTCTCGTTCCTCCTCTCTCCCTCCATCTTTCTCCCCTGGAGAGCCAGCCCTTCTCACTGCGCCCAGATGAAAGGCTGCGGCGGACAATAAAAATGTTATTTAAATGCAAGGGTGTTTGTGTGCGGGTGAGAGATATTTCCTGCAGAAAGTGAGCTGCTGCATCCTGATAAATAGTAAATATAAGGGAATGCGATTTACATTTATCTTGCAGAGGCAGCCAATATGAATTTCAGTAAATCCTAGAAGATGGGGATTTAAGTAGGAAATGACTGAGACCAATTCTCACGCTGTGTGTCCCATGCAGAGAGAAGGCCCATAAGACGGAGAATGGTATTGCCTTTATTAAAGTATGAGCACTCACATTGATCCTATCTTGAATACCAATTACACAGAGGCGAACACTGTGAAACATGCTCAAGAAGTTTTTATTCCATAGATTTGTGGCATTATATTCTACATGAGATTTGAATGAACATTTGGAATGTTCTTGAGTTAAGTGTACTTCTGTACATGTAACCTCCTATTATTATTTTCCTTGTTACTTTTAGCATTATTAGTGGTAGTTGCTGTAGTGTAGTAACAGTGGATATTTCCCTAGTAACAGTACTAATAGAAAAGGTCATAATATTAGTAGAAGTTTTTTTCTTGTTCGTGTTATTGTAGCCCAGACCGCAGAGGGGGCAGGTGAAGTGGCAGGCGAGGCATGCGCAGTGTGACCTCTCTCCCAGGGGTCGGGGGTCGTGGTGTCAGGGGTCATGGCAGGGCTGTGGGCTGGTGAACCTGCCTTGCTAGCCAGAGCTTCAGGATGTTGTCTGGCTGCATGTGGTTCCTGTTAGTTCCAGATGCTACTCTGACAGGTGCATGGACGTGATTGATACTCTCTCTGGCTGTCTCTGGCCATCTTTCTTTCTCTCGCTTTTTTCCCTTTCTCTCGCTAGCGATCTCGATCTCTCGATCTCTCTCTCGCTCTATCTCTCTCTCCTCTATCTCTCGCTCATCTCTCTCTACTCTCTCTCTCTCTCTCTCTCTCTCTCTCTTACCCACCCTGTTCTTTTCTCTGTTTCTCTCTGCGCCCCCACCCCCCTCTCTCTGCCCTCCCTCTCTCTCTAGTGGGGTCCCCAGCTGGTTGTCTCTGACTCCAGCCCGCTCCTCTCAGTCTCCAGCTGAGAGCTATTTCACTATTTATTTACATGTAATTATGGCTATGAGGTGCTGATATTAACACTGTCAAGAACAATTTGACCTGACATTTTTCACTGGGCCTGGCCCCTGCTGTTTGTAGCAAACAAACCCCCTCCCCCGCCAGATCCTCTCCACCCCCCACCCCCAAACCCACCCTTGCATTTTCTCACAGAGCTGCTGCCTTTAAACACACACGCTCCAAGACACACTCACACAGACAGACCCTAAATACACACTCTTAAACACACACTGACACACTCTAAACACACAAACTTAAACAACCCCCACACACACATACACACACACACACACACACACAGACTCTGGCACTCTGAAACCGCTCTCCTGGAATCAGAAAATCTGCCGTTTAATTTGCCGGAGGCGCTGGTGCGAGGTGAGGAGTTTCAGTGTGTGTGTGTGTGTGTGTGTGTGTGTGTGAGCATGTGTGTGTGTGTGTGTGAAAGGGGGTTGCTCTTGTTCCCTGTGGCTGAATCCATCCCATAGTAACTCAAGCATATCACTAGCAGAGAATAGGGGATTGCTCCCCACACGTTCTCCAATTGCAGCCCAATAGACGGCATATTAACCTCTGGTTAGCGAGAGGCCAGACTCACACTGTGGGCCGTTTAACAGCCAGGCTGAGCCACTTCAGTGGCAGCATCAGGCAGCGCAGTTGTCAGCAGCACCAAACAGGACTGGGAAGGAGAAGACAGAGGATGGTTCTCTGGGAAATACTTCTAGAAATAACTGTTCCCCTTCAGTGGTGTTCTGTGGACCCCCCCCTCCCCCCCCAAAGGACTCACTGTGGGGAAATGTTGTGAAATGAAACAGCCTGGTTGACTGTGTGTTGGTGCTCTGTGGTAAAGGACAGTTGGACAGTGTGGCTGGATGGCTGGCTAACATGTTGTGAGAAGTGACAGCTTGTTCCAATGCCTGCTAATCGGCCTCATCTGTGCCTCCTTGTCAATGCCCAGATTCTGTCAGTGCCAATCAGGCTCTTAATTGAACACAATTAACGCCCCCTCCCTCCCTACAACCCACACGCTTCTAGCTTCAAAGGCATATCTCTCTCTCTCTCTCCCTCCTCCTCCCATCTCCCTTCTCTCTCCCGTCTCTCTCTCCTCCCGCCGTAGCTTTGGCGGAAGACCCTTTTCAGTTTTGATTAACGTGCCACAGCCAATTACGGCAGTGACATGCGGGCCAGGGCCGTCATCTGCTGCCTGCCACCGAGAGGGCCCCCTCCCCGCCCCTCCCGGCCCCTGGCCGCCCCTGGCCTCCCTGCCACCGCCACCTCCGCCGTGACCAAAACGCTCTAATTCAATTTATGCAATCGCTGTTATTTATAAATAGTCATTTTGTCTGCTCAGATGAGGGGCCTCGCTGCCCGCTGGGCTGTCCGTCTCTTGTGTGAGAGAGAGGTGTGTGTTTGTGAGGGAGAGGGGGGGGGGTACAGGGTTGCAGGGTTGGGGGTGGTGTGGGAGGTTAAAGGGTTGGGGGTTGGGAGTTGTGTGGGGGAAGGTTTGGGCGCTTTGGAGAGGAGGTCTTTTGGTGCTCAACTCCCCCTGTCGCTTTCAAGGAGAAAATGATGCCGTCACTTTTACTTTAGATTTATCTGACTTTTTTAGAAGCCCAGCCTCAATGCAGTCTTTCATTTGACCAAAGAAAGGCCTGCAACGAAATAGAATTTAAAATCTCACACCGTGTCATAAACACTTTTTTCCCTCACACGTAATATTTTACGCTCCGTCAAAGCCGGCCCCCATATTAGAAATTGTGATTTAACTTCCTGGACTTCTTCAAAACAAGCCAGACAGATTACAGAGACTGAATCTGCTTCAGTCCGAGGCCCTAGAATTAGACAACATTTAATCCCAGCCTCAGGCCTGGCCTTGAAAAACATGGACCTGAGTAGTGGTGTCATAATGGCGTGTCGTCCGTGTTCTCCAGCCAGGCCTTGTATCAGGCTGGCAGATCAGCCCAGGTGCAAGATGTTACTCTGCAGCCCTCAGATAGCTTCCAGACATTTCCACTGCTCATTTCAGCCTCCCTGGCCCACTGACCCCTGCCCAACTTGAAGGTACGTCTGGGGGGCATTCGATTTGGGCATAACGGGGAGCGATCGGTGACAGAGGAGCTAATCCAGTCTTGCGCAGATTAAGGGGGAGTGTTTGGGGAGAGGGCTGTGTTGGCGTGGAGGCTGGCGCCCCTCTGCTATCAGCTCTGCAGCCAGGCTAGCCCTCAGGCCAGCACCGTCCTGCAGCCCCAGTCTTTGTACTCTCCCAAAGCCTCTCTCGCTCTCTCCTCTCTCTCTCTATTTCTCTCTCTCTCACTCCTCTACTCGCTCTCTTTCTCTCTCTGCGTGTGACTTCACTGTCTCTCTACTCTGTGGCCTCTCCCCGCCCCTTTCTCTCTACTGCTCACTGTCTGTGTCCTCTCTTCTGTTGTTTATGTCAAATGTGATCACAAAGTAGATACACCTCTTTTTGAAAATCTATCTTGAAATTGTTCTGTAATGTATTGTTGTGAAACACATTTGTTTTCGCGTCACTTGTTATGGACAGGTGCATGGTGTGACTGGAAAAGTACCATACTGTGTGCTTGATAAGGTTGTTGGACATTGATTCCATGTGAGCCAACATTCAATATTTTTTTGCCTATGTTAGACGGGAACATGAAAACAGTCTCTCAGATTGACATGGATTCAGGCATTAGGGTGTTGTCTGTGTACCGTCACAACAAAATCCTATTAAATTCCTTGTGTTGTTGCCTGAGAAACAAGATGCCTCAGCTACTGTCCTCCTCCCAGCCTGGCTGTCGAGATAGTTCACTTCAGAAGCAGGGAGTCTAACAATGAGCAAAGTCTCATTGAACATTTACAAAAATAATAATAATTTGACTGTTAAAGAAATTAACAGGGAAGGGAAGAACCTCTTTTTTGTCTCTGAAATGCTCTATTTATTTATCTGAAAGGATGCACATTGTATCAATTTGCGGCTCTCCATTCACTACGCCGCGGGCTACAAGGCTCAGAAGTTGAGAGAGAATTAATTACTTTTTTTATTATTATTTATAAAGTAATCTATCTGTCATAAGAGAGAGTGTGTGAGTGTGTGTGTGTGTGTGTGGTGGAGGGCGGGGGGGCGAGGCAATGCCCCGGGGCAGTGTCCTTTAAACTAGGTCCTGGCTCACATTATCTCCACTTGCAGCACTCACACACACTCAAACAACAAACGAAGACCGGGCCACAGAGAAAACTGCAGTGAGGGCAGGAGGAGAGGAGAGAGGGAGGGGAGAGAGGAGAGAGGGAGGGGAGGGAGAGAGGAGAGGGAGGGGGAGAGGGGAGAGGGAGGGGAGAGGGGAGAGAGGAGAGGGGAGGGAGAGAGGAGAGAGGGGGAGAGGGAGAGAGGGAGAGAGGGAGAGGGTGAGAGAGGGATGGGAGAAAGGGGCTGAAACAATAGAGCGGGGGCGAGGGAGGGAGGGGTCTCGCTGTCTGGAGTGGAGGGGGAAGTAGAGGAAAGAAGTGAGGGAGGTGTTAAGTGTGAATGGAGTAGGACTGTCTGAAAGCTAGGGTGACCGCCGCAGGCTAGCCAGCAGTTACACACCCAGGCAGGGGAACAGACAGACAGACAGACGGACAGACAGACCAACAGACTGACAGAGAGACCAACAGACCAACAGACCGCGGGCGCTGTGGGCAGTGTGTTTTACACTACAGCCTGACAGGTGACACTCCAGATTAGCTCTATCAGACCTCACATCAGATAAGAAGGACGAACGGGGGGGATCGGCGAAATGGCATTGATTTAGATTTAGCTGTGTGAAGGCAGAGTAGCACACTACTGATAGAGCTCTCATGAACCTGGGCCAGTGGAGGAGCTTACCTTCCCTCCCCTCCAGCCCAACTCCACCAGCACCATCACCTCCAGTGCTTCTGGAGAGGACAACTCAAGGGTACCCCCCCACCACACACACACACACCCCAGCCCACACAATGTTCATGTTTTTGGTTTTCAGAAAGACCGATGTTTCGGTACCGGGTCCGTAATCGTGGATGGTTAGAGGAGCATCAGTGATCAGTGTTCTAGAACAATGATGAGATGTAATCAAGCTTCAATTAGCTGACGACTTGATCTGTCTGGGGGCCTGCAGCTGCCTCCACACACACACACATGCACGCACGCACAACACAATGTGTGCACACACATGCACAAATGCACACACATATACACACATGTACACACACACACACACAATCACAGCCTTACATAAACATCAGGAGTCCGACAGACAGGACCTGTCTGTCTGTCTGTCTGTCGTCTGTCTGTCTGTCTGTCTGTCTGTCTGTCTGTCTGTCTGTCTGTCTGTCTGTCTGTAACTGTAGGATGGGGGGAGCAGTGATTGTATTAACATGAGGAAACCAGCCCTTTATGTCCCCTCAAGTGCTTCACATTTCCTGAGAGACATTTTGTAGTATGTGATTAATTTGTTGAATAAGATTAATTCTCCCTCTGTGCTGTGGTGGGTTTCTGGCCATGCATTTCTGAGCAGCAGTGTTGCTGGCGTGGTGTGTGTGTGTGTGTGTGTGTTTAGGAGTACAAAGGCTGTCTCGATGTGAACTCTGGAGACAGGCAGTTTCCTATCATGGTATTGGCTGTGTGAACTGTGCCTAAACACTGTGTGTGGTGTGTGTGTAGACCTGTGTAACCACCTCCATGATGGTCTAATTGGTTTAGCAGCCAAGAGGTCAAAGGTGAGCTGAGCGTAGCGAGACACAACGTGAACCTGATGTCGGCAAGGATGCTTCCATACTGCAGAGGAGAAGCATGTGTGGGACCGCTCCTACTCTCTCTCTCCCTCTCATTCTCTCACACTCACTCTCTCTCTTTCTCTCCCTTTCTCTTTGTCCCTCTCTTTTTATTTTCCTTCTTCTTTCTCTCTGTCTCTCTCTCTTTCCCCACAGTCCCCTAGATCCCTCCTTGCTCAAGTAAACACTTCCCATGTTCCCAGTCAGCCTAGCAAGCCTGGCTGCAACCCTCAGACCATGGGGGCTGTCGCCCCGGGCAACCAGGATGGAATCCCTTATGGGCGGTGTCGTAGTTCTCGGCCTTTAACCCTACGCTGACACACAAATGTATTTAAACATAGAAATGGAACCAGACAGTGGCCTGCCTGGCATTAGACCTGTTTCACACATCCCTCTGTGTCTGGGATGTACGCACTATCACATAGAAGCAAGTCAATACTATACGACCCAACGCATGGTCAATTCTTGCTGTCATTGAATTTCTATTATTACGGTACTCATCTAGATTGGAGGGTTGAATGAAAGGCTCTTTATGCAGTGTGAACATGGTAGACAGTGTGCTAGCAAGCCAACCTGGGTTAAGGCTGGCGAGGCTGGCGGCTGCAGCCTGCTCTGTGAAGGAGGATCTGAGAGGATCATTTACCAGTTCCAGACTCATTACTATTCATGAGATGGGAAGGCTAGGGGCGAAGGATTAGCCAGGGAGTCCCTGAGTGCTTGTTGTGCATGAGGCCCCAGGCTCTGGCCCCGGGTGTTAGACCTGAGGCCCCAGGACCCAGACTTCAGGCCCAGAATCAGGGTTCAGGACACGGGTTGTCTGGCACCAGGGCTGGGGCTGGTGTCAGCCTGGGAGCCTCTGTTCCCCCAGCACAGCTTTCACTGACAACACTGGCACCGTGGAGCTGGCTTAGGGCACTCCCTCTATCTCTCCACTTCCTCTCTTTCACAGTTTCCTTCCATGCCTCTGCACCCCTTATTTCTCTATCTTCGCTCAGTTAATGTGAACGAGTCATCGGTGGGGTGTCCGCACATTGTATTAGCGACTGCTGACGACTCTATAACTAACAGCCCTCCTCTCTCCCCCCCACAGGTGATGAGCATCCTGAGCAACCCCAGCGTCTCCCAGTCCCAGCACGACTTCTCCATCTCCCCCCTCCACGGGAGCCTGGACTCCAACTCCATCTCTGCCAGCTGCAGCCAGCGCTCCGACTCCATCAAGGGGGTGGACAGCCTGGCCTCGTCCCAGTCCTACTGCCCCCCCACCTACAGCGCCAGCAGCTACAGCGTGGACCCCGTCACCGCCGGATACCAGTACAGCCAGTACGGACAGAGTGAGTACTGCGTCTGGAGTCAGAGGGAAGGTGTGTTCGTATAGAGTACGTCTGTGTGTGTGTCTGTTTGTGTGTGTGTGTTATGTTGAATGTGTGTTGCGTCTGATGTGTCTTGTGTTGTGTGTTGTCTTGTGTTGTGTGTTGTCTTGTGTTGTGTGTTGTATTGTGTTGGATGGCGGTTGGTCGGCCGTCCCTCTCCTCGGCTCTCATGTAATCTTCCACTGGTCGCTAAAGGAACCAGTGTCAGTCGCTCCCTCGTGAGAGGAAGTGCTGACCGTCACCCCGGCCGTGCTGCCCCCTGACCCCTGACCTAGTCTATGGAAACAGACACGTGCTCTTCGTAAAGCTCCCACCCCCAGAGGGAACTTAGTCACACCCCGCTCCACTTGGCTGGGAAAGAGGAGAGGGCCACTTCAAAGGCAACGACACACCCTTAGGGGCCACAGTGTCCTTTTGCCCACCTCTCTCCCTCACCGTCTCTCTCTATTTCCCTCTCTCTCTCTCACACACACACACCTCAGGGCAGGAAAGACTTGGCTTTATTAGATTAGCATAATTATTGACTGATGCTGTCGCAAGCCTTCATCGGGGGAGAAACTGAAGCGCACTTCCCCTTCTAGATGTGTGTGTGTGTGTGTGTGCGTGCATCTGGGTGGTTATGAACTTTGTACATGTGTGTTTAGAATCACGCATGGATCTGTAATCACTTGTGTGTGCTGTGCGCAATGACAGCTGGAGAGAGAGAGAGAGAGAGAGAGAGAGAGAGAGAGAGAGAGAGAGAGAGAGTGTGAAAGTGAAGCGATAAATAGAGAGAGAGAGCCTGAGTGAGAGAGAGTCTGAGAGAGAGAGAGAGAGAGAGAGAGAGAGAGAGGAGGAGAGAAAGAGAGGAGAGAGGGAGGAAGAGAGAGAGAGAGGAGAGAGGGAGGGAGGAAGAAAGAGAGTGACAGTGGTGCGGATGTGATCTGATGTGAGGTTAATTAGCCTGGTGATTGAGCACAGGGGCGAGCTAATGAGAGGAGGAGAGGAGAGAGGGAGGCTATCTTCCCTGGGAGACGAGCGGGCAGGGGGACGCGGAGGGCATGAAATCCGAGATGCCAACTGTAATGAAGACTGGCATACCCCAACACACACAGGGGCCTGCCTGACTGACAGCACAGCGGCAGTGTGAGGTGGCACATGCTCTGTGCCAAGGCCATGCCAGCCACAGACAGGAGACAGGAGAGGGTTTCAGGGTGGTTCCCCCACCACCTCTAAATTGTTTTCTATTTTGCACACTGTGTCCTGCCACAGCTCATTTGAAATCCAGTCAGACAGAGAGAGTGAAATGAGTCCAGACTGAGTAGGATATAGGGAGAAGAGGAAGGGATGGATCTCTGGGACGGACCACCTGTCTGGTGGTGTGTGTTTGTGTTTGTGTCTGGTGGTGTGTGTTTGTGTTTGTGTCTGGCTACACGGCGTGTTTATGTTTGTGTGTTTCCGTCTTCCACTCGATGTTTGTGTGGGTGTGTGTGTTTGTTTGTTTGTTTGTCGACACCCTCTGTGTGCTTGTGTGTGTGTTTGTGTGTTTTCTGGTCTGTTCTTCCAATCTAACATATCTCGGTATGTAATACATCCGTGCCGTATAGTGCCGTATATTTGACCTGGTCTAACGTGTTTCCTGCCTGCCTTTGTGTGTGTGTGTGTGTGTGTGTGTGTTGCAGCTGCTGTGGACTACCTGGCTAAGAACGTGAGTCTCTCCACCCAGAGGAGGATGAAGCTCGGAGATCACTCTGCAGTCCTGGGTCTGCTCCAGGTGGAGACAGGACAGGCTTACTGAGCCCTGGGAGAGAACACACACACACCTATACACACACCTCTACACACACACACACCAAGACACGCACCTCTACACACACACACACACAGTCAAACCATGCTCTGCCTGAGTTGAATCCCATCCACCCACACGGACACACACACACACACATACGGCTGCTGTCTCTGCAGCTACACCGCTCAACAGACACACACACCCTCCTGGCCCAGCCACAGTGTGTCAGCCAGTCTGTCTGTGTGTGTGTGTGAGTTAGAGAGAGTGTGTGTTCTGGGATCCTAACTGAGAGATGGGGATGATTTCCTATCAACATGTCCTCATCCCAGTGCCAGCCACCAGGAGGCCCTACCGTCTCCATTCCCGCGCTTCAACACTGACTCTGCTACGCCTACACCCCTCAACAAACACGCCTCTGATTGGCTCAGCCCCCCAGAGGAGCAGCAGGACACATGTGGATGAGGACGTCCCTCTCCTGAACTCTGACCATACTGTTTATTAATAGCTCACAAAGCCAATATCATTCGAATGATCATCATTCCTTTGTTCATTTGTTTTAAATCTATATTGTTGATATGATTGTTGCTGTTCTCATTCGAAATAATGTGATTTCTGTTGTTCTTAATGATTCCATTTGTAGCTCTTTTATCTCTGATAGCCCCTTGGTGTGAAAAGGAAACCGATGAATGTGGAGAAGGAGTGCGTGCGTGTGTGTCTCCTGTGTGTGTGTGTGCGTACCTCCCGTCCGCCCTAGTCAGACAGAGAGGCTCGTTGTTTTCCAGGGCGCCGCTCGTCCTCGCGTTCCCCCGAGCGGCCATGTTCCTGAGCGCTTTGACCTTCCCGCTTTCATCATCAACATGACATTCCTGAAGAACTTGGCCACTCTGTGGGAAGTCTGGCTCTGTGGGGTTCTTCTGGGAATTAGCGGTCGTTCGGTGTCCAAAGCCCCCCCCCCACCCTCCACCCTCCTCATCCCTGCCCCCCCCCACCCCCCGCCCCCACCCACCCCCCCCGCTGTCCCTCCTACCCGCCCTGGTCCATGGGGAGGGGGTGGCATTGTTTCCAAAAAACTGGATTGGGGAAATGACTGTATTTTGTTCAGGAATTTGGACTTTGCCAAGGAGGACTAAACCCACCCCTCTGTCTCATCTGCCCCCTCCTCCTCCTCCCCCTCCTCCCTCTCCTCCCCCTCCTCCCCCTCCTCCCCTACCAAGACCGCCACATTCTAGTGACTCCCGCAGTCTCTGGTTTTAACAGAGTCAAGCTGATTAAATCACCCCAACATAATATCAAGGCTAATTCACAATGACCCTTCCGGTTACCAGCCAGGTTGTCTATTTTCTGGGAGTAATTAACATGTTTCTTAAGGCTCATAATACTCTCTAAGCCTCCCAGTTCTCTGGACCAAGTAATGCATTCCTTCGGGACATTCCTCGGACGGGCACTGATGCCAAAGCATTCCTTCTCTGTCCGTGACGAGATTTAGAATACACAAGCTGTGCCATTCACGTGCACTTTGGCCAATCAAGTAATCCAGTCAGTTGTGAAAGGGCACAGGTAACTCCTCCACAGGACCTCGCTCAGGGGTGCCCCCCAGCCCCTCGGCCCCCCGGCCCCCAGCCCCCCCGGCCCCCAGCCCCCGGCCCCCAGCCCCCCGGCCCCCCGGCCCCCCACCCCCCTAACCCCCTAATCCACTGGACATTACATTCTGGCCCTGACGCACTTCCTCTCACTCACATGTAGAAAATAAAACAAAAAAAAACACTTTTATTTTCTTCTCAAGAATAGTGAATATGAGACATTTGTGTAGCATCCATATGAGGGCCATCCGACGTCTTCCTGACGTCTATGAAGATCTGAGTCTTATCTAGAGGTGTGTGTGTGTGTGTGTGTACAACTTCCTCTGGTCTCGGAGAGTGAGCTTAAGGTTCACACACACACCTCAGTTATGAGGATTCAGCCCTCCGTCGCCTAGAAATGGAAATTGGACAGCAGATAGAGCTGCGGACAGTGCATCGTTTGTTTATAAAGAGTATGTTTTATACTAAAACAATGTTGAGTGAAAGATTAAAGGAAAGGGATCTGCGGAAGTAAATGTTTTTTTTTCTTTCTGTTTTCTCAACTGTTTTCTTTTTCTTGTTTTTCTGTCGTATTCTACTGTTTGGATTTCCTTTTTTTGTCAAAGGAACCTGTGTTTTGCGCCCGATTATGTAGAATAAATTGTATAAATTAGTCAAATACATTTGATTCCATTAGAACTTGATAAACTGTATAAAAAGGTTGACTGAGACGAAATTGGACAGATGGATTCCGATAACCACTGGAATTTCTGTGAATAGTGTACTTGACGAAGTAAACTACCAATCAGACAGAGCTGTGGACCTGGCTCATTTGGACTCAACAAATCAGACCGAGCTATGGTCCGGGTTCACCTGGACTTCACCAATCAGATAGAGCTCATCTGGACTCTGCCCCTGATAGTGTTAACAGGAAGTGATACAGTTTTAGATGCTAGGGAGAAGATGGCCAGAGACGTCTCGAAAGCCCCTGAAGATACGCCTCCCTGAATGTCCAGAATTGTGAAGAGAGCTGTGAAGAGTCAAGGCTGTAATTGTCAAGGCAATGTTTTGTTTTGTGTATATTTGAAAAGCCTCTTGTCTGCCAACTCAATTCTAACACCTGTGCCAATCAAACATTTGGATATTTAAAGCGTACAATGACTCCTTCGCCCCCTCTCCCCCGCCCTCACCCCACCTCACCCGCCCTCACCCCATTCACACAGAACCTGCTCACTTTTAACTTGACTTGCTTTTTTGACATCTGTGTTTTTTTCCTCCCTCTCTGTTCCGCATGTGTGTATATTACCATGGTATAATTTATTTGGCTGTATGAAGTATTAGAGTAGTGGGAACTTGTATTGGTATTTACTACCTTCAGCCTGTTGTCTTTACTGTAACACTGGCGTAACTGTTATGAATTAAATCTCTAAAACTGACGTGCTAATGGTCCTTTTTTACTTGATAGTGTGGTGTCCTGTGTATGTACACAACATAATAAGTTTATTATGTGCTTTGGGGGGATGCAAAGGCAAAGAAGAAGAGAAAGTGAGGAGTGAGAGAGAAAGAGACAGAGGGGGAAGTGAGAAAGAGAGAGAGGGGGAGTGAGAGAGAGAGAGAGAGAGAGTGAGGTGGGAGTGAAAGAGAGAGAGCGACAGAGGGGGAGTGAGAGATAGGGAGATAGGGAGACAGAGGGGGAGTGAGAGAGAGGGAGATAGGGAGACAGAGGGGGAGTGAGAGAGAGGGAGATAGGGAGACAGAGGGGGAGTGAGAGAGAGGGGAGACAGAGGGGTAGTGAGAGAGAGGGAGACAGAGGGGGAGTGAGAGAGAGGGAGACAGAGGGGGAGTGAGAGATAGGGAGATAGGGAGACAGAGGGGGAGTGAGAGAGAGAGATAGTTGGCTCGCTGGCCAAGTTGGGCATCTGGAATGACCTGCTGCTGAGCACAGCTGTAGGAAGTCATTTATTCTGTCCAGCTAGGATCTCCTCCAACCTGTCTGTCTGTCTGTCTGTCTGTCTGTCTGTTTGGTTTGTCTGTTTGTCTGTTTGTCTGTCTGTCTGTCTGTCTGTCTGTCTGTCTGTCTGTCTGTCTGTCTGTCTGTCTGTCTGTCTGTCTGTCTGTCTGTCTGTCTGTCTGTCTGTCTGTCTGTCTGTCTGTCTGTCTTTATATGTCTGTCTGTATGCCTGTCTGTATGCCTGCCTGCCTGCCTGCCTGCCTGCCTGCCTGCCTGCCTGCCTGCCTGCCTGCACGCCTGCCTGCCTGCCTGCCTGTCTGTCTGTCTTTATATATGTCTGTCCGTATGCCTGCCTGCCTGGCTGTAAATATGCCTGTCTGCCTGTTTGTCAGTCTATCTGTCTGTCTGTCTGCCTGCTTGTCTGTCTGTCTGTCATATACTGTATCTGTTTAATCACACAGAAGGTTCCGGCCCAGACAGACAGATGCAGTTGTATGGGATCATAGCTGGAAACAGGACATTTTTAATGACCCTAGACCTGGATCTGGACCTGGCTTGAATGATCCTGAATACACACAGACAGAGCGCATCTCTGTGGTATGCTAGCAGCGAATGGACTGTCGGCTGCATGGCCAATCACCAGCCAGAGAACCTTCTCTGTCCCTGTTGTAGAAGACCAGAGAACCTTCTCTGTCCCTGCTGTAGAAGACCAGAGAACCTTCTCTGTCCCTGCTGTAGAAGACCAGAGAACCTTCTCTGTCCCTGCTGTAGAAGACCAGAGAACCTTCTCTGTCCCTGCTGTAGAAGATCGGTTGTCCCATTCACACCATGAACAACAGGCAGAGTATGCTTCATTTCTGCATGGAGTGGCTCTCATCGTTCAATCAATAAAGCGGTGTAGATTAAAAATAATGAACAAACATATAAACATAAAATTATATTAACATTACTAATATATACGATATGCCTGCAATTATTGTGGGGATATATTTCCACTATAAGATCAAGCACAGGCAGTTACACATGAACTGTTACATGTGAATTTCTGTATACAACTTTCTAAATGTGACTGCAGTTTTACAGTATTATGGTGGTCACTATAGCTGAAGTTGACTTGGCAAAATTGAATGTAGAATTCTATGGTTTAATCATGAAGGACGCAGAGAGGAAATGATGGAGGGAAGTCTGCCCCATGATAAAAATGCATTAACATTTTTTAAATGTTTAATGCTCCATTATGTGTAAAAATCACACATAATGGAGAAGTTTAGGGTTCTGCTCCTCCATGTCTTCATGGTGGGCTGTTGGGAAGACCATTTAGAATTACAATACAATTACCCCCCCCCAGCCAAGCTAATTCTTACTAAGTGTGTTCTTCGAGTGTTCAGATAAAACTGACACATTTGTTATTATTATACACATTGTGTTGTGGTTAGGAAGTCTGTGTGCCTGTCTGTGTACCTGCCTGCCTGTCTGTCTGTGTGCCTGTGTGCCTGTGTCTCTGTGTGCCTGCCAACCTGCCTATCTGACTGTCTGTCTGTCTGTCTGTCTGTCTGTCTGTCTACCGGCCTGTCTGCCTGCTTTTCAATCTATCCTGACTGTCAGGACAAGGTGACAGCTCAGCCACGCAGGGAGGCAGCAGGACAGCATGTGTGTGTGTTTGTGCACGTGTGCTCGGGTGTGTGTGTGTGCATGTGGATGCGCATGCCTAAATGTGTATGTGTGTGGGACGTGTGTGAACGTGTGTTTCTATGTGTGTGTGGTGTGTGTTTGTTTGGGTGTCGCAGAAGAAGCTTTGTGACACTTCCCTCTTCTCCTCCTTTGATCCCTTAATTGATTGACTACAGGAGTGGGGGATATCAACACAGGCCACAGGAGCCGATTCCTCTCGGCTCTCTGGAGAGTCTCAGATAAAGCCCAGAGTGGCCCGTGTGCTGTGCAGCTCCCTCTGCTCCCCCTATGTGGACCTATGGCCATCCAAGGTGTCTAAGTACCACGCTGGCTTAGCTCCTGGGCCCTGCTGCAGTCTCCGGTCCCTGTGCCCGGGGCTCGGGGCTTGAGCCCTGCCCAGGCTGACGTCCACGTGGCTGCCTACCGGTAATGGGTTTGTTTAGATCACAGGAATGGAAATGACACTCCTGAGCTCCACTGGAGGGAGGCCCCTCTCTCTCTGTCGCTATCTCTCTCTTGAGGAGGCTCTGCTCGGGCCTCGGTTTCAGCCCGACCCCCGGCCTCGGACCCAGCCTTAGGTTCTTCACAAGCCACAGCTCCAGCCTCGACTCCAGCCCCAGCCCCAGCCCCACTGATCCACACGCTGTCATGGCTACAGAGGCTGAGATTTAGATCTGATTTAGGCTATGAAGATCAACCTGGCCATTCTGTAATGTAAACTCTTTCATTGAGGAGGCAGCAGATGGAAAGACGGAGAAATAGTGTGCCGTAGGAGGAGAGTGGAAGTGAAGGTGATGATGGAACGCCAGCCATTTTAACAGCACTCTTCGGCAGCACCTCCACACTGCAAAAGAAAACCTAGATATTTTAAGCCCCGAAAATAAATAATATATTTTCAAAGATTACAACATTTAAAAATAACGTCTTTTGAGGTTTGCTTTGAATGCATGTATCCTTATGTTTTAAGAAAAGACAAAATATATACGATTAAAGGATGTGATAATAGTATTCTAATTTGGCTGTGGAGTCTCGGGGAGGGCTCAGAGCAGCGAGGAGGAGCATGCTGGGGAATGATTAAGAGATGCCGAGGGGGTCTTGGTTTTATTCTTCCAGCTTATGTGTCACAGGGCCTAAAAAGCTCCCAGCTGTCACCATGACAGCACTTACAGTATAATAATCCCCTCAAATCCTGTAATTATGCTGGAATACGCTGCGTACCTGAGCCCCAGCTTTGTACTTCTCACCTCCGGGATCCCACAGACACACACACACATACATACACCAAGACGCACACAGACGAAACACACATATGCATACACACACAAGTATATGCATGCATACAGAGACACACACAGGTATCGTATATGCATACATGTATAAGCACGCACACACACACACACAGACGTGTACACACTCCGGTACACAAATGCACAAGTATACGCACAATCACACGGATATGGACACACAGGCTTGTCGACACATGAACACACAAGGATACACACACACACACACACACACACACACACACACACACACAGGTAGATGGATAGACACAGAGGCACTACACAACCTTGAAAACATACTGTTCATTTTTCCTGCTTTTGGCAGGAAGATATTGTTTGTCGGAAACAGGTTCAGCTCGTGACTGAACAAAGAGCAATGTTAAATACCTATACTCTCTGACACACACAACATCTCCAACTATAATACACAGTTATGATCACAATTTGTTATCATCAGTCTTTGTCAGTTACAAAGTTTTCATCGTCAAGACACACATACGCACATGAATCATAAAAACTCACTCTAAACACACACGCACACTAAAACACACACGCATACACACACATCAATGCACACCTTCCCTTAAGGAGTTTGAAAAGGAGAGGAAGAAGAAAGAAAAAAACACCAAGTGAAGTTGTGAATCTAAGAGATGTGAGTGAGATAAACCTCTGTGAAGCCCGGCTTGATTTACATTTACAATCCGAGCGTCTCTCTCAAACTAATTAATATTAATGGCAAATATGTAAATGAGCGGAGAAACAGTGGCGGGCCTAAGTGAAGAACAAACTATGAGTCGGGAGGAGCAACATACATAAGCCCTTTCTCAGGAGAAGTGGGCTTCTAACAGGCATGAAGCCTGGGCATAGACCTCCAAACACAGAGACAATTTTTCTAGATAATAGCCTATCACGCAGGATACAATTTAAATTAAAAAATGCAATTTTCACCTTGAAATGAACAAATGATTACAATTTCTATACAAATTAAGGCATCCAGGCTGTGCCTCAGTACTGCGCCAGGGCCATGAAACCTGACATAATTACCATGAAATACATTTTCAAATATTTGTATTTTGTCCGTCGCTTTAAAACATGCCACTCTGCCTTCTGTGGGTTTGTGATCTCACCTTCTGGGGAAAATACATAAAAAAGAGAGAATATCATCTGAGATGAAAAGCTCTTCAACAGGAGAGATAAAAAAATGTGAAGGGGGGAAAAAAAACACCCTCTCCCGTACACACAGTAAATCAGCGAAGCTCAGCACAGCGGCCCCTCAAGCTATCTCTAAAAGCCAAATTACTGCTGCTTATCACTACAATCATATCTACCAGTTATCTGCTCCTCCGATAGGTTTCTCTCCCTCTCTCTCTCTCTCTCTCTCTCTCTCTCTCTCTCTCTCTCACTTTCTCTCTCTCTCTACCTCTCTCTTCCCTCTCTTTCTTTTCTCTATTTCTTTCTCTTTCTTTCGCCTCAATCTTTCTCTTTTCCCTCCAGCTCTGGGCTCCTCGGCAAAAATGCTATTTATTTGTGACCATGGACACCCTCTGAATAAAACATGTTTGTATTTGAGATCCAAAGTTTGGGCAAATTCTCAACTCTTATAGATTTGTCTGAGGGTATGGGTATCTGAAAGCGGATCGCTTTATTTGGGCAGAGGTGCTGGAGGTGTTCTGGGGGGACGGGGGAGATAAGGAGGAGGGATGGAAGGATTGAGTATCGGAAGGAGAGATGGAGGGATGAGGGATAGAGGAGAGAAGGATGAACGTCCAGCCATTGGGAAATTGAAGACACCAGACTCTTCTTCTCACATTTACAGTACCATGTTAGATGCTTTCTTGGAGAGTACACACTGGGTTAAAGGGTCAACTGGACTTTAAATCATTTCAATTCTGAAAAACATTCTCTAAAATCCATGCTTTTTGTTTGAGAGAGGAACCTACAATAACCCGTCCTCAGACTTGATGTTATTGTTGACAATACTCCGGGAGTGAAGTAGGTGAAGTAATACCCTGTAGAACACAACCATTACCTGCTACTGGTAAAGCAACAAAACCGTTAAATAGGTTTGTGTTCATAAAGCATATGCGACTGATTACGTAAACTGGCTCATAAAGGTAAGGAGTTCATGGACTGTCATTCATAAGTGATGGTGCTGATGATCCAGGGCCATGGAGAACACTGCCCACTGTCAGTAGTAAACACCAGCTTCACGACTGGCCTTCTGCAGGCTGGTCTCCTGAACACACCGTCCAGTCCATCTCAGTTCACACTCAGGGTATATGGATGTTTCTGGAGGACTTGTAAAGCTCCCCACTCCTCCCTCCTTTCTCTCCACTCGTCTCTCCTCCCTCCTTTCTCTCCACTCGTTTCTCCTTACCTCCATTCCCTCGACTCCTTCTCTTTTCCCTCCATCTGTTGGAGTCCCTCAGCCAGAGAGGCGCACATCAGATTTCAATAGTTGACCTCTTAATGCCGGGGTCAGCGTCGCACCGGCAGCGATTTCACACTCAAGATGAAAGGGAAATGAACAGGCAGGACGCTGGGGGGGGGTGTGGGCCGTGACATGGGGGCCCTGACCACAGCCCCCCCCCACCACCCCCACCCTCCCTGCCCCCGCCGACTCACACCACAACGCTGCACCAGGCTAGGCCAGGAACGAGACTGAGAGGCCGACACACACACACACACACGTAGTGTAGTTTAGGTGGTTCACGGCCATGTCTGACAGTTGTGTGGCTCAAATGGCCCCCCTCAAACCAATAAAAGAGTCATCTTGGTCTGATGGTAGATGATTTGAGGTCATTGGAGTGGGAGACCAGGGTGTGCTGCCTGATTAATCACACTGAGTCAAGGAACTTGAACTGAGACCTTCACATTACAGCCCACCAGCAGGAGGTCTTTATCCTCTTGCCAAGCCATTATTATTAATACATTCTTAACCAACTTGCCTGGTAAAATAATGGTTACCTAAATAAGTAAAAACATAATTTATTATCAGTGGGAAAAAATGAATGGACGTGTTGACAGTGAATGGACAGTTTAGACGCAGTGCTGCAGGGTTGAGTCTCTAGAGTAACGCATTCCTAGCATGGCTGTCAGGGTTACAGAGGGGGGAGAAAACGTGTGTGTAAATAGGGTGTCAGTCCATCACCCCAGGGAACAGAGGTGAGGAGTGTATGTACGGTCCTTAAAGTGTGTTTGCATATTTGTGTGTGTGTGTAGCAATGACGAGTGTTTAACCTACCTGAATAATCCCCAGAGCCCTGTTTCCCTCTCCTCTCCATTCCTCTCTCTCCTCCTGTCCTCTCCTCTCCACCTCTCCTTTTTTTCTCCAGTCGTCTACCTTTCCCTCCTTCTCTTACCCTCCCTTCCCCCCACCTCTCTCCCTCCCTCCCTCTCTCTCTCTCCCTCGCCCTCCGCCCCCCCCCCTCTCTCTCCCCTCTCTCTGCTCCTCACGGCAGGGCACAGCTGGAGAGCAGCTCCTTATTCATTCATGAGAGGAGCAGCGGATAAATAAAAAGGTTCATTACTGCGCTAAAGTGTTACTAATGACACGTACCTGCCACCGAGCACCTCCGAAAATAGAATGTGACACACCAGAATGGAAAATCTATTCCGTAGCATATAGGGCCACCAGCGGTGCCGGCACATACACCGCGCACTTGCCCTCCATTTGTGTTTCTCTAAAACCAATATTTACAATCCCAGAGCCATCATGTCCTACCAGGCCCTCTGAGCTTGCCGCCACGACCTCCCCATTAGATGAAAATTGGACTTTGGGAACTTAGCAGGAGAGAGGAGACTGAGAGGAGAGATGAAAGGGAGATGGCACCAGGGGACATAGCATGAGGCTCTTTGGAAGAAGACCCCCACCCTCGACTATAGCACTGCAGTTCCTCCACCCCCCCCTACCTCGGTCTCTCACACGTACACACTCACGTACACACACGCACACACCATTCCCAAATCCCTGTTTAGATCTCCATACTAAAAGGAAGGGAAAAGGAAGGATCTCCCTTCAAGACCACCTCCACCCCCCCACCACCCCCCACCTCACCCCCCACCTCCACCCCTCACCTCACCACCCTCCTCTCCCATCACCAGAAAAGCCAATGTACCACAGTCCATAATTCTATAATACAGCACAACATTTGACAGTTATGTTCTGTAGGCCTATGTAACCTCTATGGATTCAAACAATACTCCCTCACATAATACTTTTCAGACAGTTTGGTAGTCACAGTGGGCTCATTTGTATAATTTAACCAGGATCTTTCCATTCAACCTACGCAGGTCTATATTTCAATCCCAGTTTAATTTCTTTTTTCCCACTCTCACTAAGCCAGGCCACTGAGTACCTGACCCTTTAGGTTTCATATCATTAACTTATGTAAATATGTCTCCCTAGCCCACTTTTTAACAGCAGACAGGATGTGTGCTATTGTAATGATCTCATTGAGATAGTTAACTGCATGCTTACATTTCAGTTACAAAATGCGGGGGCTGCTTGGAGAGAGCTGTGTGGCTCCCATGGTAACAGGGCTTATGCGTCTTTGACTGGGCACTTGAGAGAAACAGCGCCTGGTCAGGACAGACTGTGGTCCTGTTAACGTACCTCCTGTTCACCACTTGGCAACAAACCACGGCTGCTTTGACCAATTTTGTAATCAATTTGCGGATTAAAACGAATATTTACTCTTGTAGCCTACATAGGGCCAACGTTTGAGAATTAGGCTATATAGGCCTACCAGTCCAGATTGTTTCAGATAGAAGAATATGCTACCACTTAGGCTACATGATAAACAATTAGTTTAAAATATAAAAAATGGCGACACAATTATTTGGAATTTATTCACGTTTGAATTGACCATATTATTTTCGTTTTATTTATTTCAGCAGCTTCGTCAATGCTTCGTTATCTGTTTATATTTCTATAGGAAACAGTTAGGCCTACGTAATTAGCTGTAATTGTTATTTAATTTCAGATGGTCAAGTAACTGCAGCTGCTGCTCCTGTCAGCGATCATGCCCGAGCTGAAAACATTCTGGAACGCACAGCATAAGACGGTTTGCTTGTCAGTCTGCATTGGGCTCCCATGAACAGCCAGCTGCGGCGCGTCCCCTCCAAAGCCTCAAAGACTTGTTGGTCGCGTCTCCAGGAGCTCTCTAATATAATCACCGTCCTCATCCAGATTCGATGGATGGACTCAACTGACTGTTTGCTCAACATGTCTCCCCGTTTTGACTGATTAAATCATAAGACGCCAAACGAAATGTTCTGCCCTGTTTGTCATATTACGTTTGCGCATGGCGCAGTCTCCTTCACGTCCCCACCTCCAAATTGAATGTTCTCTGGCTCCCACCATAAGGATGTCGGCGTGTTCAAATTGAGTTTCGGCTGAGGAGGATGCCAATCTGAGAGTAATTTAGCCTACTCACATAAGTCATAAGGCCACTTAGGGAGAAGTAGAAAGATTTCTGCAAACGGATTAGTTTAAGTATTTAATTAGAGAATTAAAACCTGGAAGGAAAGAACCATTAGAAAACATAAAAAGAGTGCAAAATAAAGGTTTGACCTAATAGACTGTTTAAAACTGATTATTTATTGTAAACCTGTTCTAATTGCATTACAGGCATGTTGAAAATACAAGCAATTCGTCCAAAGCGGTGGGATGACTGTGGCATCGTAGATGGATTCTCAATTGGTCATACAATTATCAACACACCCTGGTCTAACTCAAAACCACTTAGCCTCTCTGTGGCGTGAACAGGGCTGACACACCGCCCAGAGCCCGGGTCTTTCTGTCTGTCTGCGGGCGTCTCTTGTCGGTTGAGGCCAGACCACAGGTGCTCCCAGGACTGCAGGTAACACTCTCCTCGTTTTCACACTATCCGCCGTTAACGGATATTCCGTTGTTGAGTATAATTAGGAGCGGTTACAATCGAAGACATACGAAATATAGTGTAGCGCTTTATAACAAACGTTAAATTTAAATTTACTTTGAGTGGGCTTTTCACCAACCGCGTTGTTGCGAACATTTTCGTTCAAACGGCCCTAAATAATATTGCGCACCTTAAGGCAGAGCGCCTCCTAAACCAACTCAGCCTATATAGCTATACCCTCCAGAGGATGGAACTATCCTGCTTATAGTCTTTCTTTGTCCTTGCAACTGTTCTTTTCCCCCCTCTCCTGCTCCCTCTCTCTCACTCTCAGCACAGCATCTCCACCATTGCTGGGATGTATGTTGTGTCTTTTAGAGGTGTGCATGTGCCCACTCTATTGCAAGTAGGTGTAGGCCTATATGTGAGGTTGCAGACTTGACTGCCGCACGTGTTTGCCTGGCTTGGTCAACAAGCACACATCAAGGAGATCTGTTTCTGTCTCTCTCTCCTCTCTCTCTGTGTCTCTCTCTCTCTCTCTCTCTCTCGCTCTCTCTCTCTCTCTCTCTCTCGTCTCTCTCTCTCTCTCTCTCTCTCTCTCTCTCTCTCTCTCTCTCTCTCTCTCGCTGTGTGTTGCATGTGTGTTGTCAAATGAACACAACTGTATGACAGACAGGCACCATAATCACCTTCCCCATGCTCTGTCCCTCCCTCCCCTCTTGGCAGAAGCTTCCCTAGGGTCCTATAAAGCACATTAGCCCCACTAGCCGGCCAGTTCATTTAGGCTTAGATGAAGGCGTCTCCCTGATACACCTCTCTGCCAATCCTTGGTAGCAGATTCAGCCGGAGAGGATGGAGAAGGTAATGAACTAGTATATGAGTAGCTATTTCTATTTGACACAAGCTCTAGTGGATATGATAACTTCATAAACATGTTGCTTTAGAGCATTGTGTAATCTGTGGATTCTCGATATTTGAGTGTATTTTTAACCCTATTTTATTTATGGAAGGCAGTTAATAGAGGGGCTGGATACTGTGTGGAATGAACTGTAGCCTCGCTCCCCCCTTGCCCTCTCTATGGTCACTACCGTTCTCTCTCCCTCTGACTTCCTCTCCCTTTACCCCTCTCTTCCCTCTCTCTCGGTCCCTCCCTGTCCTTAAAGGTCATCCACACATCCTCGTCCCACTCATGCTGATCTCCCCTCTGTATCCAGTGTAAGGAAGGGCCTTCCATGCCTAATCCTTTACTCTCAGCACCTAAAGCCAGTGGGCTCCTAAACCTGTTACTGTCAGGTTACTGTCAGCTTCTCACCTGGATCATAAGAGCTACTTCTCAGGCCCATGCAAACCAATCCCCTGCCTTTCTCTCGCGCGGCCGTCAGACAGCCAGGCTCTCCGGCTGACAGTCTGCAACAAAGCCAGGGCTCAGGTCCCCTTCCTCCTGGTCGGCTGATTGAGTTACCTGTGGCTAAGCCGTGAGCGAGCCCACACAATGGCGGGGAGTAATCACTGCACCAGGGCCTAACCCCTCGTCCCTGGCTCTCCCGCCCACCCCCCCCCTCCCCCGGACTCATTTCCGCACGGCGGCTGCCATTTCACAGCTGTTAGCCACCGACTCTCTTTGTCCTGATTAGGGACAAATTAATAGATGCCTCCTGGTAATCAGCTTTCATTAAGGCCTGTCAACCCGTCAGCGGAGCTCGCTAGCCGCTCCGGACATGGGATGATCACCCCTCCACCCCCCCCCCACACACACACACACACACGTCCTCCACTGCCCACCACCACCACTTCCCCCACCTCCATCCTCCTCCACTTCTCCCCACCTTCACCCACCCCCCCCCCACTCCCTTCCACTGCCCCCCACCACCTCCACTCCTCTACTGCCCCCCACCCTCCTCAGCCTGCGAGTGTGTGAGAGCAGTCACTGTAGGCAGAGCCGTGTCTGTGAGGCAGAGCCCTAAACGGGGCAGCACTGCGTGTCTGTGCTGCCCTTTGTGGGAGTCAGGAGAAGGACCGCTGTATTAGAGCCCTCTTTCGTGGCACGGGTCATTGTCACTGTTCACATTACCAACTCAACAAGATGGAGGTCAACGTGGGAGTGACGTAAAGACTGCTTTTATTTCCTGCTGGGGAGTAATTGGCCTCAGCGTGATGAAAATGGTCTGTGAAATGTAAAGGGGGGGGTCGAATAATTGATTTTCCTCTGAATGCAGAATGCAGGGCAGGGCTGTTTAGTGAATCGTTTACAGGCGCAGTAGCACTGAGACTGGCAGAGTGGCAGGGCTTTGGGGGGGGGGTGGGGGGGGCGTGGTGGCGCTAGAGGAGAAAGATACCACACCTGAGACCCCTGGAGCACATCGACACACACTACCCAACCTGAAAGGTGGGAAAGATTTATGTGAAACGCCCTCGGACATGCACCCACTCAAGCATTCTCCCGCTCTCTATCTCTCGCTCTCTCTATCTCTTGGGCTCTCTTTCTCTTTTTCTTTCTTTCTCTTCTTTGCCCTCTCTCTTCCTCTCTCTTTCTCCTTCTTTCTCATTATCTCTTGCTTTCTCTCTCTTTCTCTCTCACTATATCTCTCTCACGTCATGGAACTCTTCTATCGCACTTCTGAGTCATTCAAATTAAACTCTGTCTCGTGTATGACATGTGCAGATGTGATTCCCCCAATGATGACATTATAGGGCAGCCCATGACCACTCTACCTGGAGGACAGGCTGAAGAAGAAAGGATTACAGCCTTATCTTAATAATAAATACTTTTAATTCCGCTTCATTAGGTTATTACTGATTTAGCAAGATGTCACTGGCGAATATGAATATATACAGTGCTTCGAATAGAGTTGCTCCCTGTAAGAAAGTTGGTAGGAAGGAAGGAAGGAAGAAGGAAGGAAGGAAGGAAGGAAGGATGGCAGAGAGTGAGGAAGACATGAAAGAAGAAAAGGAGGAAGGGAGGATTTTTTTTTGTATTCAAATTGTAAGACATGATATGGTCTTGCTTTGTGACTCTCTATGGGAGCCCGAGGCAACTCAGACACTGTCTGTGCATCAGCTCACAGAATCTAATTGAGTTGACCGACGTTGCCACAAAATAGGGTTTAATTCACCACGTAAACATCAGGCTGAAAATACACCCAAAAAGCTCATTTAAAACATCCCATTGCAAGCCCATCTGCATGGAGCCAATCGGTTTCACCTACGATTTGAAGAATTACACATCCAGCACAAAAAAAAAGAAATGGTGATCGTCCTTTCAAATGTACAACACTATAATTGGCCATTATATGACACAGAGTGATTTCCCGGCGTTGGGTGTAGCCCCAGGTGGTGTTGCCCTGGGTGACAGTCCTCACACGGGCCCGTGTTGACTGGCTCACATAAGGTACTGGCACATTTATGCTTCACATTTCAAAAGTGCATTAATATTGTGCACAGTGCTCTTCAATTTAGTTGAGCATGTTGAGAAATTGCACCAAACTATTTTATGAGATCAATTTCACCATCGAAAACAATGGGCCTGAATCCCATTTATTCAAAACCATATTGTGTTAGAGAGGGCTCCCTGTGTTTGCATGAAGGTAATTACAATGGGATTTGATGTTGCGGTGTGCCCAGAATTCCCCAGCTTTACAGCAGGGTCCGGGCGTCCTAGCCCACTAATACCACATATGGGAAACCCAGCTGTGATCAGAATTGGAGAGGCGAGAGGGGAAATCGATTTCATTTGCAGGATTATTGGTGTAACCGAGATGCTGTTTGTATGAAACATAAAGTCTCATTTCAGTGGTTAGGGAGAAAAGTAGACCGAGGGTTTTCAAGTGTTTGTTTTATTCAATGAAACATTAGAGAGATAGAGAAGTCAGTGTGCACACTCCTGTTCTGCACACAACCACCTCCCGCACTGCACCACTGAAAACCCTCGCTGTGAATTTGAATGCTTTCGCATTTCCCACCTTGGCCCATTCCTCCGTACTGTAGCACACAGCTGAAGAAGGCTCGCAGAAATGCATCTTCAGATTCTTTCAGATTCTCAGCCACTGTTGTTATGGTGTGAGATTGTACAGTACGCAATGATATGCTTTTGATCTTTTATTCTTCTCCTTGAAGGAAGCGAAAGAGGTACGCTGCTGTATATATCTCTCCTTTCTTTTCTGTTCCTCTCCTTTCCTTCTCTTCTCTAATCTTCTTTTCTCATTTATTCTCCTCTCATCACAGCCTCTTGGCACAGAGAAGGGGGTCTTCATGCTTGGTTCTTCTCACCTGTTCCCAGAGGTTCAGGGAGCCATTCTGCCAGGCTGGAACAGAGGAGGTGTTTCCCTCTCTACATGAAATACAGTATCGCACTTTTTTTTCTTCCCAGGGTTCTGATAAAACAACAGCTGGGATATTAAACTCTGCTCCCTTAATCATTCTCTCTCTTCCTTTTTCTGTATCTCTCTCATCTCTCTCTCTCTCGCATCTCTCTCTCTCTCTCTCTCTCTCTCTCTCTCTCTCTCTCTCTCTCTCTCTCTCTCTCTCTCTCTCTCTCTCTCGTTCTGCCCTCTCCGTGCCCAGTGCCAGCTCCTTGTGTTTCCCACATGCGTGAGAGGCGGCCCTGGGAGAGATGCCATGGCAGGTGGGCGAAATCTTTGCTGTGAAATCCCAGCTAACAAAAACACATGGACGGTGTTTCTCAGCCATACCTACACATCGATCGGGATTGAACTTTACCGTCTGAATGACTCAAGACTGAGCAACCCGGAGGAATGCTGGTAGAGTTCCGTGATGTTTCCCAGTGGAGGGTGAGGTAATACTGGGAGTTTGCTGGTCCGCTTTAAGGAAGGTTCTTGCCTTGTCCTTCTCCTGTAATTCCCCTGGTTGCGGGCAGATGTCGTGTTCCAGCTTGGGTTGAGGGCAGTGTGCAAGTAGACAGGTGTTTCAGTGGGTAGTGTACATGTTCAGGTCACCATCCTGGTAGGGCTGGAGGAGGAAGTGATGTCATCCAGGCCAGCTGGCTCTAATATACAGCCATGGGAGAAAGGGATGGGCTATAAACGTTGTCTACAGTAAATTACGTTGCCCAACGCACCACTTTGTTGTTGCATGTCGGCTTCAACTGCCAAAAAGGTTTGTTCACACGCATGCAGGCAGGAGTACATGGACAGACAGTTAGACAGACACAAGCACACGCATACATGCGCACACATACACACACACACGCATACATGCGCACACACACACAATGGTCTGACTGCTACTTCTCAATGTGCCAAGTTTGTTTTGAGTGATAATGATGAATGTTTTTAGCTATCTACCAACTAGCTTGTTGCAGATGAAGAAGGAAATTGCAGAATTCCAGCATGGAGGGTCTGTATTTAGAGAGGGAGAAAGCTGAGCCCTGCAGAAACGGAGAATATGCAGTGCGTGTGTGAGAGGCCAGTGTTTAGATATGGGTCCACTGTGGGGCTGCTGGAGAGGGGCGCTGAGGGGTAAAAAGGGGGGAGAAAGGGGAAAGGAGGGGGGACGAGAGAAGGGGGAGGGAGGGACGAGAGAGGACCCCTGTCTGGGAGAATGGGTGAAGGTCCGTTATGGGGCTTAGGCTTCCATCCATCCTAATAAAAAACACTTAAGCCAAACAGCCCCCCCTCACTTCTTTGCTCTCTCTGCGTCTGGTCCTGGGAGCTACCTGCAGGCACTTCATGGAGCACATTTAATAATGGTCTCCTCTGCCTGGGGCTCTGGGCAGCCAGGCAGGGGCAGGGAGCGGAAGTTGGGGAGAAGCTGGGAACAGGGGTTGGGCAGGAAGACAGGAAGGAGCTAGGGCTAGGCTCTGGGTAGCCAGACAGGCAGGAACCAGAGGCTGGGGAGGAGCAGGGACCAGGGGCCTTACAGGAGGGTAAGTAGCAGGGACCAGGGGCCTTACAGGAGGGTAAGGAGCAGGGACCAGGGGCCTTACAGGAGGGTAAGGAGCAGGGACCAGGGGCCTACAGGAGGGTAAGGAGCAGGGACCAGGGGCCTTACAGGAGGGTAAGGAGCAGGGACCAGGGGCCTTACAGGAGGATAAAGAGCAGGGACCAGGGGCCTTACAGGAGGGTAAGGAGCAGGGACCAGGGGCCTTACAGGAGGGTAAGGAGCAGGGACCAGGGGCTTTACAGGAGGGTAAAGAGCAGGGACCAGGGGCCTTACAGGAGGGTAAGGAGCAGGGACCAGGGGCCTTACAGGAGGGTAAGGAGCAGGGACCAGGGGCCTTACAGGAGGGTAAAGAGCAGGGACCAGGGGCCTTACAGGAGGGTAAGGAGCAGGGACCAGGGGCCTTACAGGAGGGTAAGGAGCAGGGACCAGGGGCCTTACAGGAGGGTAAGGAGCAGGGACCAGGGGCCTTACAGGAGGGTAAAGAGCAGGGACCAGGGGCCTTACAGGAGGGTAAAGAGCAGGGACCAGGGGCCTTACAGGAGGGTAAAGAGCAGGGACCAGGGGCTCGGGACTAGGCGTGTGTGTATAGCCGTATTAACAAGCAATGTCACAGGAGGGCACATATATGCCCATACAACTGCAGCTTAACCAGCCTAAAACTATCAAAGAGGACAAGGAAAAAAACAGGAAAACTCAGAGACAAAATGAAACTGTGGGAGGAGAAATTCAGTGAGGCATCCCTTCCTCCGGAAATGGTCGGCGCAGACCATTGACTGAACCCAATTAGGCAGCAAAGTCAAAATAAAAAGTGTGCAAATGGATAGGGAAACATAGATATCAAGAGCTCCAAATCACTAGAGCATCCGCAGGGCTCTGTACTGGCTGCAGTCCGTTTAGGCAGAGGTCATCCACAGGACCGGGGCACACAGCACCACACCTCAGGACTACTGTAGATGGACAGGAAATGGCCGGTGCATTTATGGTTGTGTCCAAATGTGGTCTTTTCTACCCCCTTTATGTTCTGCTGCTCTCTGGTTACAACTCTTGGTCTTTGATAATGTTTTTTTTGTGGGAGAAAGAAAAATGTGTTTCAGCTTTTATTCTGGAGCTTAATCCTTATTTGTGTAGTACAAACACCCCTGTACAACAACATTCAAATAAAAGCAATGAAAGACTCCTTGTCGTTGCTTTATTCCCACGTTACACCGAGGAATGAAAAGTAGCATTTGTTCTTTGTTTTTGCCTCATGTTTCACTCCTGGTAAGGCACACAATCTGAGGGGAGAGTTAAGTGCATTACGCTCCTCTGAAAGCAGCTACCATCACCTCCTCCTCTTCCTCCTCCCCCTCCTTCACCACACTCCTGGACCTCATCCTAGCCCTCCTGCACCTCTCCTGCTCCTCCCTTCTGCTCCTGCCACGTCGGGTTATGTGAGGAGGAAAGTCCTTTAAGCATCCGGGGAAGCGTGGAGCGCCTCTGCTCCGCTCCGCTGCTCTCCTCCTTTGCATATGAAACAAACAGAAGTGTGATACGTGGAGCCAAACCAGGAGGCTATGTACACAGTGAGGGGCACGGATTTACTCGAGGGCTGTCAGGAAGGTTTGAAGGTTTTCCACATGAGGGTGTTGATAGTCCCCTCACCGCGCAGATAAGAACACAAACACATCGACTGGAGGACAGTGGAGGAGGTGGTTTCCGTGTGGCTGGGCTAGAGGTGGAGGAGCTCTCCATGGAGGATGTTGAGGTGGCTCAGTGGCTGATCAGACACCCTGAACACATTCTAGACCGTTCTTTTTTGTCCGGGCTCCTGCCGTGTGGGTTTTCCCTTCAAAATGTCATGAGACATAAATGTTTGAAATGTGTTGTCAAAGCGCTTTTATATAGTTGGAAAGAATGGCGATTTTCAGGCTTAGACTCCATGTAGGGCATTCTCTTCTGTGTCCTGAATCCTGAAGGTGAAGACCCACACCTCTTATTTTCATTACAAAGCACCTCTGAGCCCAGCAAAGCCCAGCAAACAAACTGTTGTATGGATGTACCATTGATTTCACATTCACACATCCAGCCTTTAAGAGACTATGGGATTGGCCTCGAATCCCTAATCTATGTGCAACTCACAGTCTGTCAAGTCGACATCCAGTCTGTTTTGTAAACTGGCGAGATTATTCACTCAACAGGATCGCGCCTTTCATCATGCGAGCTACAGGCCCATCCGTGTGCTGACAGCCCAGTGATAGCATACACATGGAAATGAAGGAGCGGAGTGCTGGGGAACGTGGAGCTGCTTGTCAAACATACTGAACCAGGGCTGGCTAAAGCTGCTGGAAGACTGGCTGGATGTCTTGCTGTCTGGCTGAATGACTGGATAGCTGGATAGCTGGATGGCTGGCTGGCTGGCTGGCTGGCTGGCTGGATGGCTGGATGGCTGGCTGGCTGACTGGATGGCTGGATGACTGGATAGTTAGATGGCTGGCTGAATTACTGGATAGCTCGATAACTGGCTGATTGGGTAGCTAAATGGCTGGTTGCTGGCTGGTATGATGGATATCCATACAGATGGGCCGGCTGGCCGATTGGCTGTATGGCCTGCCTTGCATAGCTGGTAAAAGTGCCTATGGCACAGTAATTTGGAATCTTTTATCAACTTTCTGTAATACGGTGTCTCCGTTTTTCACCATCACATCAATGGCGTAGCAATAAAGAAATGATTCCTGCCAAACCCTAAAGTCATCTTCATTGGATGTGGTCATTGTATCCCTGCGGATTACTATTTACAGCCCATGGAGGGAGACCAATGTGGAGTTCCACATCCTAATGCAAATAAATAAGCACTGTGATTCAGCCACTCCTTCTATACATTCTCTCTCTCGCCTGCTTATCTGCCTGCTTCTTTCTCCCTTAAAAGGTGCAATGAAAGAAGCGCTCTTCCTGGGGAACGGAGACAGAGGGAGGTGAGAGAGAGCGAGGCCTGGTCCGAGAGTGATTCATGTCCTACACACTGGTGCTGGGGGATGTTATGCGTGGATAATTGATTGCGGCAGCAGCATGGCCACCGTTGGATCTTGATGGTGCTGCCGAAATGTCACCTCACTGATGTTACCGCAGCGCTCATATTAAAGGGCTGCTCTCAAAGGCTCCCGTATCCCGGCGTCCTCCCTCTCCCACTGTGTCTGCGCGGCCGCTGCTGTTTGACAGGGCTCCGTTTCAGACGGCCTCATCTCTCATGCCTGCTCTTATCTGTCCAGGACAGGGCCACCGGCACCCAGAAGAGCATTGAACATTTTCAATCAGAAGACTATATCACCTTCCTTCTTTATGTAGAGGGAATCAAAAGTGTGGGAATTGTGTGTTGGAGAGGGGATGAGGGGAATGAATAAAATGAAGACATAATTGAGATGGCGGGTTTTGTGTTTGTTGGTAGTACGTGTATAGCAAACAGCGGAGGAGGGATACTCCATTCAGGAAGTGTCGTTTCATGGAAGGTTTTCATGGTGTTTTGGGAGGTTATTTGGAAGAGTTTCAGACATTAAGTCAGATAATGCAGTATGAATTTATATAAAAAGTAGGGGATTAAGTGTGCAGAATCCAGTTAATTTTAGAGGTAGACTAGGACAGGATACAAGAAGATAGAATTGAAAAAGGTAAACTATGTAAATCTATAAGGCTTAGGCTGGTAAAAATATAATACAGCCGCCATGCTTCTATGCTTTTATGATATACTTAAAAGACTTGAATTTTCAAATTTTCCGAAAAGGTAAAAAAGGTAATTTTACAACCAATTTCAACACACACCGCCATTGATATAACCAGGTAGCTTGGCCAAATGACAGTAACTTTCATTGTCAGGTAGCCAACTCACAGGTTCTGGTTGTTGCACGTTTTCGTCGAGCCACTCTTCCACTGAGACAGACTTAAACACCAGCAGAGCACTGAGTCAGAACCCTGCCTTCTAAAGAACCAGAGATGTTCTCCAAAGAAGCAAGGGACGGAGAGGAAAACGATCCTGACTGATGTCGAGACTGCCGTGTGTTGCTTGTCATCAACCCACCTATTAGTCATTTCCTTCCCTTCGGAAAACTGGAGTGAATTAGAAAGTCAAAGTATGACACGTCTTTAGGGCCTTCCTCCCTCGCCCCCAGACTGAATCCATTTAGAACCAAGCATTTCCCCCCCATAATCAAGTGTGAATGAACATGTAAAGTTAGCCAAGTATTACAGTAACAGGGTCTGGCCTCCAGGCAGGCTGCTTCCTGCTGTCCTGTGAATCCTCACTGGCGTGACAGAGGTAGAGAGCAAACAGCTTGACTGGGGGAGAAGGCCCAGGGTGGGAAGGCAGTAACCTTCCAGAACACTGGGAGGTTTGCTGCCGCAGAGGGGAGGACAGTGCTGACAGCCAGCACATGTGTGTGCAGACTGGGGGTCTCTACAGTAAATTACGTTGCCCAACGCACCGTACGAGCCAAGGAGGAGACGTGTGGAACATGGCCCGAGACAGCCGGCTACCGTGTGAAAAGAGGTCTGTTGTGTGTGAGAGTCCTGGCCTCATCTGTCACGCTCCGGTTTTCACGGAGTTACGGGCAGAAACGGCAAGGAACGGAGAGAACGGCAGAGCAGAGACATGGTTCACCCGTCTTCTCCCTAGACAGGCGCACCATCACCAAGCTTGTTCTCACCAAACAGCTGGGATGATGCTGATGACCAGCCCTACAACCACAACCACCACCGCCACCTCACCAATCATTGTTTTACCTAGTGTGACAAGGTTTACAAGACCCCAGACCCACTCTTTTGCTTACCTTTAGAAGGAAATGGTTTCCAATTTGGGTTAGTATGTTGGTTGAAGAGAGGTATACTTCCAAATAAATGGGACAACTTTTTTGTATCTCTAACTAAAAAACAAAAACTAAATAATTCAGTAATATGTTTTGGGATTCTAATGCCTGTATTATCTTATAGTAACAAAAGAGAGAGAGAGACAGGTGAGGCAGGCGAGAGAGAGCAGCTGAATGCAGCAAATTGTCCAGGCCGGAATCCAACCCAGGCTGCTGCAGTAACCTCAGCCCATGTGGTATGCGCACTTACAGGGTAAGCCACCGGGGGCACTCCTGTAAAGTGATCTTTTTGACCTGGAGCCAGTAGGTTTTAAGTGTTGTTTACTGCATCAACAATGTACAGTATCATGGCTGACACACTTTTGGGTTTTCCAAGCTAGTCAAAGATGTACTAGAAGAATCCGACATCCCTCTACAGAGAGAGTGAAGAAGACCAAATAGAAGAAGAAGATGTTCGGAGTATGAACCAAAATCAAATTATTTTCGCCCTTGGTTAAGGCTTTAATAAACTTACAGTATTTAAGCCTGGGATTATCTCCCTGCCTCCCTGTGCCTCTGTGGCATCAACATGAACGCATCATCACAGTCTATCACAGAGACGCACAGCTCCATGGGAGGGAGCTGAGGAGAGACGAGCACGGGGGAACCGGGGCAAGGGAGACCTCGGCAGAGCCCGGCCCAGCCGAGCAGAGAGGAGCTGGGGCAGAGCACGGTCTGCGCTGGGCCCCGGGGCACGTCCCTCCCAGTGGCACCACTTCGTTAGGCACACAACACTAATCCTCCTAGAGTCTTCATTACTCTCTCTGTAGCTCTGTGGAGGAGCGGGCGGGATGGGGGGGGGGCTGGAGAAAGGAGGGACAGAGTGTTGAACTGGAGCTGGGGGGGCGGGGGGGGACTCTGTAGGGTTCAGTGTCATCAGCGTGCCTGTTTGAAGACAGACCACGCCGCATGGTGTTAGGGGACTGAGTAGTGAGAAAGAGGAGAGGAAGATGGAGAGAGGGCGAGAAAGGGGGGTAGGGGGTTAGACTCACACAAAAACACAGACCGAAGAAAGGAGTGTGATTAAAAAGACCTCAGTTAAAGAGGGGGATGTGAAACAGACTGAGGGTGTCACTTGTCTAATAACCCTCTGAGAGGCAAGGACAGAAAGGCAGGGACCCAACTGTACACAGAAAAGGCTTCTGGGTAATTCTGGCTTTGAAGTGTAGGCCCTGTTGTGGTGCTCATACTTAATACTGCTGCACTCATACTAGATATAGCTATACTTAACTCTCCGGCTCTACAAAAAGAAGAAAAAAAATAATGGATGGGATTTAACTTTATCTTTTGTACATATGAAAGCTAGCTACTGGATATGTTGTAAATGTTTAGTATAAACCTTTTGAATGTTTAAACAAGTCTTGATCAAAGGTCAAACATTTTAATTTCAAGTCGTATTCAACAGATTCGCTCTCTCCATCAATCATTGTGCCGTCTCTGACACCATTTTTGAACTGGGAAAGTTTTTACTCAGTTAGCGCCACCTTGTGTCCGTTTTGAGCGTGTCATCTGCCAACACAGGTGCTCAGCATTCAATGTCACATTTTCCATATCAGCGTAACACACACACACACACACAGACACACATACACACACAGTCCCCCAGCTGTCACCTGAGTGCTTGGCAGCATAAGGTAATATCGTCGAGATGCAATCAAGATTATATGCTTGTCACTCACCGCATGCTCTCAGTGGCTCACAATGCGTGAAACAGACTCAGGATAAAGCCTGTGCACAGATGGGCTGATAAAATGTCCCCTAAATATTCATCCCTTATCGAAATCACTATACAAGCTCTGGAAACAAACTGCTTCCACCTGACTAAGAGGAAGTATCCGTCAGGTGAGCTGCATGGGGAGCCACAGAGTTGTTGCTTGATCACACAGTAGAGTCCAACACGGAACGTGTGGAGTAAAAAACCAATTCAACAAATTTGGAAAATATTCTGAAATGTTTTAATCTCTCCCTGTAGAACCCAATTTAGTGTGACCACTTCCAGTAATGTGGCACCTCTTTCCGGGGGAATCTGAAGAAGGGTTTGTAGCTCTATATCTCAACCCAACAGAGCTCTGTGCATGTATATTCAAACAGCAAGTTTATTTTCATGTTTACACCGTTTTATATTCAAGGCAATAGTAACAGGATTACTTTGTAACAAACGGTAATTTGTGGAATTCCCTCATTTCTGTCAGTGGATTTTCCTGTTTCTCTCTCCCTCTCCCCCTCCTTTCCCGGAGAACGATGCCCTGGTGGTTTGGTTCCAGAAGCCCTTCAGGTCTGTGACAGGCCTCTGCGGAGGACCCGATAAAGCAGAGCACCACGAAGACACCAGGGACAGCTGCAGAATAGAACACTAACAGAATCACGGATGAACAACTCCTTATCCTCCAAGACATACACACACACAAACAGACAGAGAGAACTTGTACACATAGTGGGCTACAGTTCATAGGCCACTGGAGGGGCGAAGAGGAGGGGGGGAGAGTCTGCAAATGATTTGCAGTTGCCAGCTGTGGATCAAAAAGGTCTGCCACTTGTTCACATCCCTTGTTAGTATATTTTGCTAAGCAGATTTTTGGCATTACTTCTGTTGAAAGCTCTGTGGGATACTGACTTGGGGGGGTGGGAGGGATGTCCAAGTGTGAGCGACTTTGCGCTTCCATTTGAAATTGGGGATGTATATCATCATCACCTTCCTGAATCAAGACAGATGTGTGGCTATGGGAAGATGCTGTAGGGATGGCAGCCTGGAACAGATGGCCCTGCCGACCTGTCGTGTTTCAGACTCTAATCTGTGTGCTTAGCAGGTGTCCTGGTCTTCGAGACCCTTTTACAAGACATTTCCATCCTGCGGTGGTCACATACGGTACAGCCCACCATTAGTGCCTCCTGTGATGAAATACGTAAACGGATAAATAAATCCATACAAGCTTTATGGAAATGAGACAGAGTGGCACTGTGGGTCTGGTTCAGAAGATCCCAGCTGTAGTATATGTCGGTAATCACCGGTACCTCTCGGATTCGCTTGCAGGCACGCAATAAACAAACCGCCGCCAGCACCCCCTACGCCTTTGTCTAATCTGCTGTTTCACTGGGGCTCCGCTTCGTCCATAAATATGAAAGTGATTCTGTGTTGAAGAATGCACAGTGCCACATTAAACTGGGACGACTGCCTGTGTGCCAAAGCTCCAGACATTAAGTCTGGGATTTACACTGAAAATATAATTCCCCAAGGTGCCTTTAAAGATGTCTTCCTCTGGCTGGGATGGATTTGAAACCAGAAGTTTCTCTCTCTTTAAAGGAGCTTCAAGAACTTGGTGACCCCACTGACCTGACATTTTAACGGAATTGAAAATCAAAAACATAAAGTTATTAAGTGAATCCGTTTTTTGCTATCCATATTAAATACAACGACACAAAGGCCGAATGTAGACCTGCATCATTCATTGTCTGGTAAATGCTCTATGGGCACTCAGTGAACGGAATCTCGACACTGTGGTCAAGGAATTCATAAGAAGATCAGAGTGGTTATTGATCTGCATTCTTATCAATTAAAAATACCAAAGTTAGAGAGAGACAAAAGGGCAGAATTATGGTTTTCTACAACAACACAAGCCATAATTGCAAAATGTTTGTGCGTCCAGCATTTACATGGATCGATGTCTTCCTCTAGTGGACTTTTACTATATTACAAGCACAGTCAGCGTCAATTCAGAGTCATTTCAGAGTCATTTCAGAAACATGGACACTGGTTTAGTCAAAAAATTCTATCGATGTGGTTAATTTTTAAGTTTTTATGAGCATGGCTCATGTTATTAAAAAATCCCAAAACTCATACACAAAATTCCACATAAACTCAATTTAAATCAATGTTATGCATTCTCAGAAGGAAATGTAATGACACCCATACACACACCATCAAATGCATTTCTAACAACCAAAAACATGGATGTGCTCAATGAAAAACTATGATGAGAGTAAACACTAGGCCTACATGGTCATAGGGAAACATCGAAAACATACAGGACAGTGGCCCCTAAGGAGCCCTGAGGACCAAGATTGAAGACGACCGCAAGAAAGAATAAAATGAGACATGACAGTCAGCCCCCCCCCCTCCCATTGTTTCTGTCAGGCTATAGGATATATATTTGAAAAGCAAGAGGTGTTATATATCATGAGGGGTTAATGATGCGATTGGTGGTCTGAGTTCATCATTCTGAAAGGCAGTGTTTTCCAAGTGAACACAAGAGTGAAGCCAAATGTTAAAAAAAGTGCTTTGCAAAAGATGTGTTTTAAAACTGCTAAATGAATAAAAGCAGAAAATGTTTCTTTTTGTACAGAATTGGTGTACGATAAGGTACATGGGTTTAAGGTTTTGGTCAATGTGTCTTAAGTTCTAGTTTTAAAGTGTAAGCTTTGCAATGAGAGAAAACACATACAAAGCGTCCATCGCTTAATCAACCGCTTTCATTCAACTTGGACCATTTATGATTCCGTAGCCGCGGCCATGTGTACCCATGTTCTGTCAAAACAAAAGTCACCTGCAAACGGGCACAGACTGCAAGTTAGCAAGCAAGCAACGAACCTCTTAACAATGGCAGGCAAACGAGCATTAGTAATACTAGCTACAGGTGCAGAGGAGATGGAAACGGTTATCCCTGTTGACGTCATGCGCAGAGCTGGGGTCTGTATTTGTGTAATTGACAAATGTGATAGGAGCTAACTAGCTAGCTTCCCTGCTACGTGTAGAACGTTACAGAGCCATGCTATATTTGCTTCGCTGTTTAGCTCTACATAACTCATTATAACAAGTCATACTGCAGCAATCCACATTGCATTTCCACGTAAAGGTATTGCATATGGAAGCTAGCTATTCATATCTGGTTTGTAATCTCAAAGCAGCAGAGTAAGGAGCTTTTTTGGTCGCAACACAACTCAAATGTCTTCAATTCAGTGGGGGTTAGTAAGTCCACAACTATTACATACTTGGCAATGCCTCCATGGTGTCATGCTGTTAGGCAGCTAGGCTCACTGGATGTAAGGTGAGAGTAAAGGGCAATGTAATCATGTAAATGTCAAAGTTTACAGTAGCTCTAGCGTACCCCGGCTTTCAAAATAAAAGTTTACTTTTACACGCTTCTATAAATGGCTTAATGGCATTTCGATTTACTATCCAACGTCAGTTACCCCAAATAATGCATGGCCAATCATGTTGTTCATTTTTTTTTCACTTTCCCCCCCCCAATGCTTTTGTTTTTCAGATAGCCGTGACGGTGGCTGGACTGACTGGCAAAGAGCCAGTGCAGTGTAGCCGAGACGTTCTCATCTGCCCTGACGCCAGCCTGGAGGAAGCCAGGAAGCAGGTCAGACATACCCTCCCAAGACCTGCCTCCAACCCTCATCTGCTACACTCCACATCCCTGCCATCACCTCCACGTCAGCACTGATCCTTAGAGAATAGAGAATACCTCCAGGCTTGAGCTCAATGAGTCTTCTGTCTAGTTCTTAAAGAGAGATCCAGGTTTTGGAAGCCTCTCTCTCTCTCTCTCTCTCTCTCTCTGTCTCTCTCTCTGTCTCTCTCTATATGAATTTAATCCTGTGCCCTCATTTACATACAGAGGTAATGAGGAATGTGGAATATTGTGGCCACTCATGCCCACAACTGGCCACATTTAATAAACCCTACTTTAGCCCTCTACATCATCAACAAGTTGGCATAACTGTTACTCATGACCATTTCCTCTTGTAATGTTTTGTGTTCCAGGGTACCTATGATGTTGTGCTCCTGCCAGGGGGGTTGCAGGGTGCCCAGAACCTGTCAGAGGTCAACAGATTTGAGTTTGACCTTGCTCTCTTTAGTCACTAAATACCCCTGGCAAAATACTATATATAATTCATTATTTATGTCCATGTGTGAAAAACATTTTAGCGTTTACTTTCTGTTTTCACTCAATATTGAACTAAAGCACACGGTTGGAACTTTACATTTTTAAACACTTAAGTTCTTGTACTGGGATCATCTCAGTATCACCGCAGTAGAGAGAAAAAAGACTCATTATTCTCGACTTGTCCTCCATATTGTTTTTCCTGTAGTCTCCTGCTGTGAAGGAGGTGTTGAAGGATCAGGAGGCCAGGAAAGGTCTGATTGCTGCCATCTGTGCAGGTAAATGTCCCCTTCCTTCATACTTTACATGCACCTAAAAGGGAAGCCCTGCTTTGTCTGTTAGTAAAGGGAAGACGTTTCTGGAAATGGGTGGAGAAATGCGGTTGTGTCTTCAGGATTGATCCAGTTTAGCAGCTTTGTGGTGAGATTGTTCAGATCTGCAGACACTGCCAATTAAAACAAAACAAATACAAATAACTCTTAATGGGCTAAACCTGTTAGCAATGTGGTTCAAGATTAGAATTGGTTGGCTTTTATATTCCATATCGATTGATCATCAGGCAGTGAGATCATATTCTCAACATTGCTATTTAAAACATAAATCAAATGAATGGCACCATGGTCATAAAATAAACACATTTAAGAAAAGCTTTCAGTTTGCTCATAGCATTGAGAACCCCCTGTGCCACAGAGATATTTCCTCTGCCATATTCTTGCTGCTGATGAAGGGCGCTGGAAGGACATAATGAATGAGGACACGGGGCCGATGTGGCTCTGCAGTGTGAGCGGCGTCCTAGAAACTGTCTGACAACCCCACAGGAATGTATGATGAACCTGGCAACCGTGACCACTCTCATTGTCGCCTCGATTTAGCCATTCTTGACCAGCATACGTCAATGAAACTAGGCTCCTTGAAAGTCATGCCTGCTGGATTAAATACAGGGCATTATGTTATAATCCATTGTACGTTATTGAGGAAATTAGGTGATTTTTTAGGTGAAGTCTCTCTATAGTTTAAAAGGAACCACAGGAAATGAAACATCAATCCCCAAAGATTCAGATGGCATCCTGCTATCGTTTCCTTATTGAACAATATCAGCATGTTGATATTGATCCTGTTTCTTATTTAGCTGAAGTTCATACGTGTGTGTGTATATATATATATATACGTGTGTGTGTGTGTGTATATATACACACACACACACACGTATGAACTTCAGCTAAATAAGAAACACTCAGTTTTGAAGGAAAGCGTATCGCCTCTACTTGTCATTCTCCACTGCACCTCCTAACTCCTTTCCCTCCCCTTCTCTACCCCCTCCTCGCCTCTACCCCTCCTCCTCTTTTTCCTCCATCCCCTCTTCCTCCCCTCCTCTGTTTCCTCGTTCTGTTACCCCTTCCCCCCCTCCCTTAACTTTGATACGGGCTCCAGCCAGCCTCTGTCTCCCCAGAGGGCCTGACTGTCCCAGACTGGTGTCTTGAGGGCGGAGGCAGGGCTGTAACAGGAGCAGCGAGCTGGCTGCCTGCGGCTCTGCCCGATAAAAGCGTCATCTTCAGACCGCATGGAGAGGCAGCCAAGGAGCGCGATCGATAGCGATTCTATTTATTAAATGGGCAGTGGATGAGCTCACTGCAGTGTTAGGTCCCTGCCAATGTTAACGCAGCAGACACAAAGTCCATTATTTTTAGTCTCTCTATTTTCCTCTGTTCTCTATATGGCCTGGAGACGTGTGCTGAAACCATATACAGTGTGCATGTAATTTTAGATTGTATTTTACGGTTGTCATGTCTAGTAGCCTAATGAGTCTCACTGTGCACATTGAACCATTAAACCAATCTTTTATTTTATTTTTTACGTCCATGTTTTACAATGACGTGTTTATACTCGTTATTCTCGGACCTGTCTCTCTGCACTGTGTACTTGTGTGTGTGGTTGTCATGGCAGTGCCATGCTCGCATGGTGTGTTTGAATGTCACCTGAAGGTGATTGTGATGCTGCTGACTCCTCTGTGCCCCAGGACCCACTGCTCTCCTGGCTCATGGGATTGCATACGGCAGCACAGTAACCACACACCCTGGGGCTAAAGATAAGATGATGGCAGGAGGCAAGTATTCACATTGAGTTTTATTTACTAATTTAATACTGTCTGTATCTTAAATACTTGTTTCCCTGAAGTCATTCTTGTCTTGGTTAAATGGGTGAATCATATGCAGTGTAGGTTCCGTTTGTATCCAGCAGAGGGTGGTGTAGCAGTCTTTTTTGAATTCTCCCTGAATTCTCATATCCACGGTTACACTTGAGTCACTCACAACTATAGTGGGTTTGGGACACCCCAAACCCATTCAGACCTTGTGTAGAACCACATAGCATGTAGAATGTTCATGGAAAGGTATTCTGACAAGTAGATTTCCTTTCAAAGTTCTGTAAGGAAATGTACAATGTGTTCCTGTCTCGATTTTACAAGACCATGTCTGAATCCCAATTGGGGCTAGATAATCCCAAAATAGGTCATCTGTAGTCAAGTAGTTTTTTTTTACAGCCTCTCTATTCTCTTTTGCACCAAAGTGACTGTACAAAGCCCGACACTACAATATCTACATATTATAAGCTAGAATATGAACACAGATACATTCATCCTATGTTATATTCCAAAGACTGACTCTATTACTTCATTAAATATATTGCTGCTATTGTGCATATTCTAGTGTGTGTGTGACCTCCATATTTAATTATCCTGCAACTGTGCACACTGAGTTACTGTATCTAAGTGCTTGACTTTCCTTCAGGATTCATGAAGTGAATTGAACAACTGAAATTAACATCTGTGTATCACTCCTCACACCAGCCCCCCAGTCAGTACATCAGTCTGTAACCCACGCTCTGTCTCCTTCCAGACCACTACAAGTACTCCGAGGCCCGGGTTCAGAAGGACGGGCACCTGATCACCAGCCGCGGGCCGGGCACCAGCTTCGAGTTCGCCCTGGCCATCGTGGAGGAGCTCCTGGGGGCAGAGGTCGCTGCTCAGGTCAAAGGGCCGCTGGTTCTGAAAGACTGAGTCACGGACATGTGTTCTTCAGGCCCCCACAGCCCCAACACTGCTTCCTCTGCAGCCCTGCACATGCAGCACTTAGACTCTCAGTCGGACATCATGGGATTCAAGAAGAATTGTTGGAAGGATTTTATTTCGAAATATCAATTGATCCTAATATTTCCCCCCTCACTGGTGTTTCCCGTTTAGTTTAACCAACAGCATTGTTTGATTGAGTTTTGATGATTGGAATTGTGCCGAGTCGACTATTAGATTAAATGTAAAATGTGACATTCATTGTGTTGATATTTCCACCAGCAGCATGGCTGTTTGCTTGATGGTATAAACAGGACTAGGTGATGCTTTGCCTGTGCAACTAATGCTGATGATTTATAAAGTTGAACTGCACTAGTGTCACAGGTTGTTGACACTGTCTATGTCTACCACACTGTACTCTGATTTAAGACTCATTTTACAACCCAAATATCATGTCTGTAATTAGGCTATTAAACGTAATCGAGTCATATCTGTCCAGGTTCTTACCAAATATGTTAAGAGCAGAGAGGAGTTGGGACAAGTGGTCATTAAAGAAGATAAGCCTACAACTAATTTAGTAAAATTAAACTGTTACTGCTGATGAAAATGGATATAGGCTTCTGCGTGTGTTTGCAAAAGATATCCGAGATCAGGTTGCTCTTTAGGAGTTAGGGCTCACAGCCTGGCCTGCCTTGTACCGGAGAGTAAAAACGATTGCGAAATCACGCGGAGCGGGAAACCGAATTCATAAGGGCGGGGCATCTTCTGCAGCGCGTGTTGGCGGTATCTAAGCGGTAAACACGAGCCTTTCGGCACATGTCAAACGAGACTTATACTGAAAAGGATTTTGCAAAAGGTAAGTAGTTGCTGCATATTGACTATATAGATGATGAACTCGCATGCGTCTGTGTTAGATGTAGGCTATGTTAGGAATAGACAGAAAACTTGTCTTGGCAGGAGGCTATATTTTTATGTCAGGTCCTTGTTCGGTTTCAGACCGACTAGCGTCAACGTTACTGCTGTCAATATACATAGCTACAAGGCATCTGTCTCCCGGTCTGCACGGAATCAAATTTTAACTGGTATTGATTAGCTGTAATGATACATTAGAAAATGGGGTAACGAGGTAAACTGCACTGGATTTAGCCGCTTGTTCTCATAATTTATAGTCGGCTAATAATCGCTGTCATTTGGACGGAGACAAGACGATGACGGCAGCTGCTGTCACTCCGCTCCATCATGAGTCTTGCGCGGCAGCGTGACTAGACAAGCAGGCTTTGTAGCCTGTGTGTATTTGTAAACATATTGCAGTTTACAATTCCTGTTTTCTACACAGGATGCTTTTTTGAAAACAGGCTTAGCTAGTTAGCTACTAGTCTACTTAATACATCTAGATAGAAAGAGACACTTGCAGATAGCTAGCTAGCGAGCTAGTATATCTTGCTATCTGTTTCCTAGAAGGAGAGGGACAGATGGAAGGTGACATGACAGACTTAGGTTAGTGCATGTTATGTATTTATTGAAATAAATGTATTACAATTCCAGACGCATAGGCCTTCATAATATTTATTAGCTTACAGATCACACAATAGTTATTGTCCTTCTTCAACTTTTGGAGAAGGACAATATCCCCTGTAAAAAGAATATACATGCAGAATATTTAATTAATAGCCTACATATGTGGATTGTGGAATTGATATTGTCCCAGTGTCCCAGTATTCCACATGGCTAATATTAGTTGCTGGATTTGCTGACCGATTTGTTCCCATCTCTAGAAACTCTTGACTTCCCCACCAAGTTATGAGAGTTTGTGGTTGATAAGATAAACACATTTTTCAACAGGAAGACAGCAAACCAGTTCCCTTCACATCACTGACACCGTAGCCAGTGGTTGCCTTGCATCTTTCAAGTGCTGCATAGTTTTCTGGTTTTGCTCTGTAACCAGCTGCAGTTTCTAACTGTTTTGTGAGACAGACCCTTAGTCATACCTCGCTCGGCACCCAGAGCCAGGGGGTCAGGGGTCACTGTAATCAAAGTACCACTGGAGTGTAGGCTACACTTACGACCACATTAGCCTAGTAAGAAACCTCTCCTCTAGGCACTACGTCTCAAAGACAGCACAAGAATAACCTGCACTGCTGCTGCTGTTATTGTTGCTGTTGAGACAGTTACTCCAGTATCCTAGGATACGGGGTACTTGGGGTTCTTTTGTAGTTTTTGGTGCACTGTGTGTTCCTTTACTTCCTTAACGACTTAATGTTGTTTCTGGCTTTGTCTCTTAGGCCTCTGTTTATTTGTCCGGTTTTGAAGAATACATGATTGATTCCACACAGTCGTACTGCGACACATCGATCGTTATCGTTGGAGAGAAACCGCCGCTGTAGGAATTGTCCTCCATGTCGCCTCCTCCATACTGATGTGTCAAGACGTCCTCTGTTTAGATATTTCTGGAATGTTAACATTTTGTGCGGTTGAACATACATGCTAATGTAATTGTGCTTGAGCGGATACGGCGTTGAGTGCTGGAGGCCTGTGACTCCCTATTTCTGGACAGTGTAGGGGAGGCAGGGGAGGGTGGGGGCAGCGCGCGGGCAAAGTAATCCAACTGAGTCATTGGTACGGCTAATGATGCAATTATGGAGCTCTTCTGTGAACCTGCTGATCTACCACCACCACCACCACCACACACACACCATGTGTAGTAAATAGGGTTGCATGGGTTCTGCTATGGGATGCTGTAGTCATGTTTAAAACGTCATTGCATGGATAGAGAATGCAGAGGATACTGCAGCCCCATGCACTGGGGAGCGATGACATTCAGGCCTTATTTTACATTTGGGCTCGGGTCCACATTCCATGGCCACGTTATCTAATAGTTCTCTTTACTGTAGCCAACATATACTTTTACTTTGGATTGTACAGTATGGTGAAAGGCAGTGGCCCAGACCTTTTATTCCACGTGATTTCAGACTGAAGAACCCCTCCCATCCCTCTAAGGGATCTTGGTGGCATGTTCGCTGCGGGATGAGGAAGTTGGAGCTATTTTGGGACAGATGACAAAATGGTAATTGCTAAGATTCATTCAGTTCACATGTAGGATGTTTTCTGAATGCACGGGGGTTAATGAGAGAAGCTGAACTCTGTCATCTGGCAGAGCGTTCATCACTGGATCACTTATTCTGCCCGTGTGGCACGCTGCTCTCATCTCAGAGTTTCCATAAACAACATGCATCAATGGCTATTTTGGACATTCTCGTGGAACTTGAAATCACAACTCTACAGTTCTGTTACCAGCTGATTTATAAATTGTTAAACAGGACATTCCTAATGCACAGGTTTGCCCTCGGGAACAGGTTTGCCATCAGGAAGATTCTAATTTCTCAATGAGCAGGTTCTATCAGATCATGATTTTATTTTTCAATGAAACGCAGTCTGTTTACAAGCTAGCCTTGTACAAGCCTACCTTCCCATCAACCTTCTGGTTGATGCATGATTGGTCGCAAAGAACAATAGATTTCACTTGAGATCAGTTGGAGCAGTTTTGTAGATTGAAGGTCGAGTTGGAGACAGTTGCATTCAAAATGAAGTTCTAGATCTATTTGCTGGTAGCTCAGTTTCAAAGCGTGTTGAATTGTAAGGATTACGGATGGATTTAAGATAGAATAGTTCTTATTAAAACATGTTTTAAAGATGTAAAGGTCCCTGTAATGTTCTTTTTCAGATGTTGCTGAGTAGCTTTGAAGTATTTTATGACTGCAGGCATGAATTCAACCAAGGTCTCCCAAATCAGAGAATGCTAACTGAAAGAAAGCCTTGTTTCTTTGAGAACACAGTACTATTTGATAGTGAAATCCAGCACTAGCCTCTTGGGTCTTATGCAATGTTATCTCAGACTCATTATTGTATGTAAACCAAGGCTATCAAGACTCAGAGGAAGTCATCATTGTCCGAATAACCAGTGACTAGTTCTAACTCTAGAATTGAAAGATGGAGCCACCTTGACTGCGATAGTTTCTCTTTCACACCATGGTCTGATGCCATCGTGTGAGGATGGTCACTGCTGCCACTGTCAGGGACTGACACACTTTTGCTGCGGTGTGGCTTCTGTGTCGTACAGGAAGTTATACACTCTAACGGCCTGGTAGCCCTGGACTAGTGGAGGGAGACCAGCCTGTATTGGGTTCTGTAGTGTCAGACTGGTGGAACCTCTCAGCACAAGGTCGGAACAGCTCTCTCAACCAGCTGGTCTCTGTGTTCACACCAGTAGTGCACATAAATATCCCATTACAGGCCAAGGTTATGTCACCTTTCACCCTGACTGTGTATTTGATGCAATGAGTTTGTAGTCACCAGCTACGTTTGCCCGTAGACAGGAAAGTGAATGTTTCACCAAATGCCTGTAAGAGTACTGTATGCTCAGCATCTAATTTTGGTCTCATGGTAAAGTTGTCTCTGGGGTTTCATGCTGGCTACGTAGTACGTACACCTGGCAGCACGGAGGGCTGCCCTGTAATAGACGGCCTGTTTAATAAATGGCCAGCTGCTTGAGAGGGGGGCAAACCCTTAGCCTGGAGGAGAGACTGGACCAGGAACAGGGAATAGAGGAGGAGGATGAGGAGAAGGAGGTTGAGTAGGAGAAGGAGGAGCAGGAGGGAGATGAACAGGAGAAAGAGGAGCAGGATAAGGAGAAGCAGGAGGAGGAGGAGGAGCAGCAGCAGGAGGAGGAGGAACAGAAGGAGGAGCAGCAGGAGGAGCAGCAGGAGGAGCAGGAGGAGCAGGAAGGTAGCCATGCCTCCTCACATAGCTGTGTCTGGCTCAGCTCCAGAGAGAAACCTCATCTTTATCACACCTCACAGACTCCAGCCATGGGCTGTACTGTACTCTGAGCTGGACCCAAGAGGAGCCTCCAGGCATGGGCCTACACACAGGAGGGTTAGGGCTAGGAGGGTTCCCTGATATTTCCCAGGTCCCCTCGTGTTTGTGGTGGAGACGCAGATAAGTGCTTACTCAGCGCAGTCCTGCTGGGTGCACGTTCAGCGGGCGACACGTCCTTTCCGTGGAGACAAACTGATGATGGTCATCAGTTTGATGAAAAGTAACGCTGCCCATCCATCATCTCCTGATTGGTCAGACCAGTAGATAGATGAGCTTATAAAGTGGGCTTTTTGTCCTTCATAAATCATCTCAAATTGGATTGAGATGGAGAATTCAGTTGGAGTAGTCCGTTTCCTTGGTGTTTTGAGAGCCTTGTCCTGGTCAGGATCGGGGTGTGTCCAGGCCCTCCCCCAGGCATAGCCTACAGGGATGGAGTTAGGGAGGGGGCCCGATGACTGTCAGGGAGGTGGAGACACCCCTGTGTGTGTCTGTGTGTGTGGGACTGTGTATGTTTGTGTGAAACTTGGTGTGTGTGTGTGTGTGTGTGTGTGTGGGACTATGGTACTGGAATTGTGTGTGTGTTTGTGTGGACAGGGAGCTTGCTGACTCTGGTGATGTCGTGACCAGGCCTGAGCACACAGAGAGAGGCCAAGAACAGTGGTGCGCAACACTGAAGCTACAGCAGCTTCCCTGGAGGCTGTGGGTTAACACACACACACACACACACACACACACTCACACTCCCACCCATACAAACACACACACACACACACCACACACTCCCACCCATACAAACACACACACTCCCACCCATACAAACACACACACACACTTCAGCGTACAATAACTAAATCAGAGGGGAAACTGAGCTGAATGCCACAGCCCTATAGAAATAGGCTAACTGACAAGATAAAAGTACACAACAGTGAACATGGTAACCATTACATTAGGCCCAATTGTTTAGGGCTTTCTAGGTCACATGTTTGTCATATCAGATTACGTTGTTGACCAACATTATTTGAACGCTATCACGGACTAGCCTAAACTATTTGCTGATGGCTTTCGAATAATATTTGCCAAGCTGAGTGATTACACATTTGGCCTGGAGGTGTGTCTAACTGATTAAATGGACCACCGGGGTTTTTGTCCTGCTTGGAACACCATCGTTTCTTGGCAGATATGAAGCGCGGTTTCGCATGTGCAACTAGATCTGCAACGGGATAGCTTTGATATTCAAACGCCCAGCGTCTTCATCAAGACTTGCTTGTCACAACCTCTCAACTCAGCGCACCTTGTATAGCACCTCCTGGTTTATTTAATGGGGCCTTTGAAGTCTGTGATGCCATTTGAAAGAAGTTGTGTGTGAGGACGTGTGTGTGTGTGTGTGGACATGTGTGTGAGGACATGTGTGTACTAGGACGTGAGACTAGCTCACTTGGTTATCCCCGTCTCTCATGAGTCGAAAGGAAGGGGTTAAGTTAAGTCTGGCTAATGGTACAGCAGTACAGTGAAGTTAGGCAGTCTTTAGTTCCCCACTGGTTGAAAAAGGTACCAGACATTGTCTGTCTGCGGTCAACTAATTACGTTAAAATTGGACTATCATGCTTCCCGCTTTTCTCTCTCTCTCTCTCTCTCTCTATCTATCTCTCTCTCTCTCTCTCTCTCTCTTTCTTTCTCTCAGAGGTCTGTCTGTTTCTCTCTATCTCTCTCGCTCTCCTGGTTTCCTGCTGCTTTTCTCCTACATTCATGCTTACTCTAGTGCTGACAGTGCTGTGGGAGCTGCATTGGTGTGTGTGTGTGTGTGTGTGTGTGTAACATTGAGAGAGATAGAGGGAGGGCGGGGCAGAAAGATAGGGGGAGAGTGAGAGAGAGAGAAGGAGGGAGGGGCATTGTCTTTAATGCATCTGTTCGCTCTTCTGTGGCTCTTACCGACTAAAGGGTCACTCATCACACATTCATTCTCTCCCTCTCTCTGTCTCGTCTCTCTCCCCGTCCGTCTCCCTCTCTCTTTTCTTTCCGTCTCTCTGCTCCAGCCCAGGCACACACACACGCTCACACACACGCTCACTCCTCACCCAGCTTCTCCGTGAGGCAGTCCTAGACACAGGGAGTGTACCGTAGAGAGGAGGCCATTCACCAGTCCTGTCTGCCTTCCTCCTCCTCCTCCTCTGTCCTCTCTGCCGGCCATCATCCCTTCTTCTTGTGGGAAACCTGGCTGCGCTCCACCATCCCAGCTCTCCGTCCTCCGTCCAAGCCCAGCTGAGGAGCGCTGCGTCAACAGCCGTCTGAGGTGGGTGTTACAGCATCATGACTGGGCTACGGCATCCCTGTCTCCCCTCTTGCTCTCTCTCTCTCTCTTATCTGTGTCTCACTCTCTTTCCCTCCCGGTCCTCCCCCTCTGTCATTGAGGGTCTGAAAGACTCGTGTGCCGACGTGTGTTATAGTCGCTAGCAGAGCAGGTGCCGTACTGGGTGATCCGGCAGTAGCGTTCACCGTTGCGGATCAGGGGGACCAGTATTTCTCTCTCTCTCAATCTCTCTCTCTGTCTCTTTGTCTTCTCGCTGGCTTGGGTTCTCTCTTTCCCTCTTTCCCTTCAGCCCTCTCACTGTGCCTTGTCTGTTGGAAGGCTGGTTTGTGTTATAGTGGTGGGTAGACTGTTGCTCTGTCTCTATCTCTGTGTCTCTATCTTTGTGTCTCTATCTCTGTGTCTCTATTTTGTCTCTGTGTCTCTGTGTCTCTGTGTCTCTGTGTCTCTGTGCTCTGTGTCACTGTCAGCTCTGCTCTGTGTCTCTCTCCTGTCTCTCTGTGTCCCTCTCCTTCTGTTTCTCTATCTCTTTCTGTCTCTCTTGCTGTATCTCTCTCTGTCATGTTTTATGCATGCCCTGTCCTCTCAAATTCATTGCGGGTACTGGCCATGCCATAGGATTTATAAAGAACCTCCCTGAAATAGCCCTGCAGAATAGTTTACTGCACACTCACTCACACACACACTCACTCACTCACACAAACACTCACAATCTGCACATTCAAGGTGAGTGAGTTCCTCTCACCGGCTCTTGCTCCTCGGTACTGCAGTGACCATCTGTTGCAGACGGACGGTGTCTTCTTCATGCAACACCTCCCAGCTGTAGATCCCATCTAGCTCAACGGTTCCTCTAATGTTGTGATGGGTGGCACTGGGACGTTGTGACAGTGAGTCAGTGTGAGAACCAGGCTCAGGCCCAGGCCGGCTGTGTTGACGCCCCAGCGGAGGGAGCCCATGCTGGGGCGTGAGCAGCAGGGTCCGTAGGCTAGCCAACCCTGGGTCCTGGTCCTGCCAGGGGAGGCTAGGGAGGCTGGATGCAGAGGTCTGGTTTGGTGCAGTCAGTTGTTGGATCACCAGCAGTGGTGGAGGGCAGGGAGAGCAGATCTCTGAGGTGACCTGAGGTACGTCCAGTGTGCCAGCAGCACTGCAGTGTCTCTGAGGTGACCTGAGGTACGTCCAGTGTGCCAGCAGCACTGCAGTGTCTCTGAGGTGACCTGAGGTACGTCCAGTGTGCCAGCAGCACTGCAGTGTCTCTGAGGTGACCTGAGGTACGTCCAGTGTGCCAGCAGCACTGCAGTGTCTCTGAGGTGACCTGAGGTACGTCCAGTGTGCCAGCAGCACTGCAGTGTCACTGTGTCGGGTGGAAATACACTCCGCTTCTGGGCAGGGCACCGAAACGCTGTTGGAACTGTGCACTGTCAATCAAGATGATCTGCTGTGCTTTGTTGATGCGCTATTTGTCGTTTCGGGTGAAAGTGCCGGCTAAAGGAATCAAATGTTTTGCCCCCTGGCCCAAATGAAAAATGGGATCCTGCTGCGTTTTGTGTTCTGAGGTTCTCTTGTTGATAAGAATGTATGTGCTCTTCTGATCCTTGCTTATCTGTTGCACCTTTTTTTTGTGTGTCGTTTTAAATTCATACATGTACATTGTGCAGGCTTCGTACCATTAGTGACACACTGAGATTACCTTTATCCTTTGTCCATCAACCTTTTTGTTTCGATAACACAATAACTCTGAAGGACACCTTGAGAAAATGGGATGTGCAATGTTTGTGTTGGCATGGACCTCCTGCAGACCTCCTATGTGTTCTCTGCAGTGCTAGCCCTGTGTGGAAGCCCTCTGCCTGGGAGAAGGCTGTGTGCATGTTCCCCCTGGGGAGAGGTCCTTAAACTGAGCCATGTAATCATAGTCTAGCTGGCATCTACAGCCTGTTTGGCTTCATTAATAACAGGGCCACACATGTACACTCTCACACGAACACACTCGCACACCCACGCACACTCGCATACACACGCACACAACAAAACAAAATGGCAAACCCACACGAGCACAAGCACATGGAAACATAGCAAAAACACACACACACCACAGCCTTCTGTTTCCTGTGGCTAAGCTCATGTTAGGGGGGCAGCACACTGGTGTGAGCAGTGCTTGTGACCAGAGGCTGACAGATCTGGTGTTTGACTGGGACCTCCCAGTAGGCTCCTTATCTAGTAGATGATCCTAACGGATAGAGAAGTCCTACCAGGAGAAGAGAAGTCCTACCAGGAGAAGAGATGTCCTACCAGGAGAAGAGAAGTCCTACCAGGAGAAGGATGTAGTCTTTCTTTTTACCTGTTCATTTAGCAGACATTTAAGTGTCGTACAGTCAACCCTCTACGGACACAATGTAGAGGGTTTTACAGGGAAATTTGAACCTGTGACCTCACAATCTGCACACAAATGCTCAACCACTGAGCTGTACCCATCCCCAGTACAGTTGAGGAGAGCCTGTGGTTGTACTGGAGAAAGTAGCCTAATGTAGAGGGGAGGGTTGACTAGAATAGGGTCGAACTTTATTGTTGCCTGGGGGGAGATGACACTGTTACAGGGGCATTAACTGGCCCAATACAAAACACAGCTCTGGGGCTTTGTATATTCCAGTATGCCGGTCAGGTAATATGTCATTCACATCATGATGTTGGACAGGAGGAGGAGGCTGCAGTTGTACAGAAGATGAAAACTGTTGGGTTTCAGCATTTTCACTCTCAACAACTTTCTCTTTCGTTCTCTCTATCTCTCTACCTCCCTCCCCCCTACACACACACACACACACACACATACTGTACACACACAGGCTACTAAATCACCCAGACGTTGAGCGTCTCCCCGGATATGTAATATTCTCCCATGAAGGCACTGCATGCCGTAGGCCTGGGTGGGCTAATAAAAAGCTTGATAGATTCCCTGTGATTAAGTGTTGCAAGGTGGAGGAGGAGGAGGAGGAGGGGGGTGACTGGCTCAGCTCAGTGTCTTTACCCATCATGGGATTGACTCAATACTTTCAAAGACACAGGCGAACAATACATCGGCCACATTGATTTCCATGATTGATTTGGAAGGTGCTGCGGTTGACCTGAAGCAGAAGTCGGCAACTTGGCGCCTCCTGTTGGCTCTCACGAGGGGTTCTAAACCCTGGGCCTCCCATTGGCTCTCACGGGGGGTTCTAAACCCTGGGCCTCCCATTGGCTCTCACGAGGGGTTCTAAACCCTGGGCCTCCCATTGGCTCTCACGAAGGGGTTCTAAACCCTGGGCCTCCCATTGGCTCTCACGAGGGGTTCTAAACCCTGGAGACCGTCTGAACACGTTCTCTCATGAGGGGTTCTAAACCCTGGAGACCATCTGAACACGTTCTCATCATGAGACATCAAGCCCGGTGTAGTGCCAGACGAGCTGGATTAGTCCTCAGTCAATCTAGGGTTTCCCCTGAGAACGAGAGGAAGTAAACAGTGACTGGACACGGTCTTCTGTTTGAGCGTTTGCTTGCCATTTTATTCAGTCAGCAGACGCCTTTATCCAAAGCCACATGCAAATAGTGCCGAAAGTACAGCCAAAAATCGAGGATCGGAAATGCTGACAGTGTTTCGGAGTCTAAGGAACTGTCTGAATTTCGCCAGGCGTAGTGCACGGTAAAATCTCATCTCAGCTACCATGGCGTCAGTGTTAACACACAGCACGATGGTGTTTAGATGCCGCACATGAGCAGTAACCACATGTGGGAGTGACCTTCCGTGTACTGGATACTAACCTCGCTGCAGCATTGGTGTGAGCTACGGTGTCTCGCTTCACGTGTGACAGGAAATAATGTCGACGTGTTTGGTGATATGGGAGAGTTGTGTGTGTGTGCGTCTGTGTGTGACTTATGTGACACGGTGCAGTTTATGATGCCAGAGTTATGAGGCGGGATCTTCTGTAGCCGACCTGGCAGCTTAAGATTTGATTTGAAAGGCTTTAGTGTGGAGTAGCCCAGCTGGAGAGTGACTGGACTGCTGGCCGCTGTCTCTTACTTAAGGCAAGTGTATTCATTTGCAAAGAGCGAGGGAGCGAGAGAGAGTGAGGGAGAGAGATGGAATACGATTCAAAGAGGTAGCGAAGGAGACTACAAAACAAACGACTACAAACACAAGACGTGTAATTAATAGTAGTTGACATCGTCTGATGAAGGTCTGTTCTCTTATATTCCTGACTGTTCTGGTCTGGCATGTGACTGGACTGAGTCTGTGTGCTAAGGCCACACATCCCTCTCCCTTGGCCCAGCGTTCTGTGTACCCTAGCTGAAGCAGCATAGCCACACTTACTACTACAAGCTGCTGCTCTGTCTACTCCCCTGTCTGATGTCCTGCCCTGTCCACTGCCCTGTCTGTTGCCCTGTCCACTGCCCTGTTTGTTGCCCTGCCCTGTCTGTTGCCCTGTCTACTGCCCTGTCTGTTGCCCTGCCCTGTATACTGTCCTGTCTACTGCCCTGTCTGCTGCCAGTTGAAAGTGTGCACTGAGGATACATTACCAAAAATAGTGTCTAGATTGGACACATTTAAAGGTGAACAAAGGCACAGGGAATTATGTCCGTCTGAGGAAGAAATACAGAAAAACACTTAGAGATGTTGTAGAGAGAGAGACACACACAGTCAGAAGCCAAGCAGAGGAGATGAGAGGAGGGAGTAGGGAGGACGGGGAGTGAGGGGGCGGGGGGGAGAAGGGGGCGGTTGGTGGGTAGCCTGACTTTTATTGCTGAGTAAAGCTGTAGCTAACTGCTCTGCAGCTAGTCCCCGACCAATCACGACAAAGCTGCGTGACCAAACTCACCAATAGGCTGGGCCTGCTTGCCTGATGCTGTCTGTGGAGGTGAAGCTGGTGTGTGTGGAGCGTAAGGGAAGGTATACTGTAGGTTTAATGTATGTGTGTAGAAGAGGGAAAGGTGTTTGTGTGACCCATGTAGCCCACTCATGAGCTCTGCTGACTCATGGCTTTGGGGGCCACATGCCACTGGGCTGTAAGGACTGGAAACTGAGAGACCGGGGGTGAGGCTGGGGGATAAGGGTTGAGGCTGGGGGCTGGGGAGGAGACCGGGAGGCTGGGGGCTGAGGCTAGGGGATAAGGGCTGAGCCTGGGGACCTTGGCTGAAGGCTGGGGAAGAGACTGAAGCTGAGGGCTGGGCAGGAGGCTGAGGCTGGGGGCTGGGGGAGGAGGCTGATGCTGAGACCTGAGGCTATGCAGAAGAGCTGGAGCTGAGGCAGCATGAGCCACATCAAACATGGAGACCGCAGCTGAGTGTCAGACAGCTGACATGGAGAACTGAGCAGAACATGGAGATCTCTGCCTGCCTGCCCTGGAGACGGCACACGGATGCTCACACACTGACAGTCATGAATGCTGATGTGAGATTCACTCATCCACACTCTCTCTCTCACACACACACACACACACACACAATTCAATCACGCAATTGCCTACTTCTTCTGTTGAATCCGGGTGCCTTCGCTTGCTATAGACATGGACACTACAACAATCCCTTTGAAGGACATGGGCCTCGACCTGTAGACTTAAACCAAACAGACAGGTTTACGTTTTTCCTATTAGCATCTCACACAGTGTTATGATCCATAACATGTCGTGATAGGCCTGTGTGTGTCCTGCCCACTCCACTTGTTCAGTGTTTGAGGCTTGATGCAGATGGCAGGTTGGTGGTCTACACCTTAACACAGTACATGACACAAACACACACACACACTCTGTCAGTGATGCTGGAAACAGAAATAGCCTGGTAAACAAGTACTTGCCCCGCGCTCACATGTTGATCGTGTGTGACACAGGTTACGGGCAAGCCTGGGGCATTTGTGTTTGTGTCCTTGCACCGAGTTAAAGAAGCAGAATGACATTAACCCTTTATGCCGAAAGGCTGCAGCAGTCTGTAAGATGGGTAGCCTGTGAACTGACTTAGTAAAGTAGATCTATCTCTCTACCATGTACATATTCATATCAATCCACCATAAATTCCACCAGATCTTAATAAACAAGGGACAGCCTGGGATTGGCAGCAATTGTGTGTCGCACTGTACGATGAACAGCTGACAGAGTCTACAGTGTGTGTGTGTGTGTGTGTGTGTGTTGTGGAGCACCAACCATGCGGTACGATAACGTATTTTAACTCCCAACACTGACGTAAGCCTCTGGTGGGGCCTCCTAACGGCTCGTATTGACCAAACTGACCAACGAGCCAAGATGGCCGAACCGTGGCCTACGACCTTGTCCACCACTATGAACATTTGTCTGCGATGGTACATTGGTAATTGATGTCATAATGTCATACGGTCAGCAGAGGTCATAAGGTCAACCTTTTTCTTTTATCATCTCATCTGAGATCGTCGATCACAGCCCACACACAAAGCATGCACAAGGGTTTCTCTTGTGTTATCTGTGTGTGTGTGTGTGTGTGTGTGACAGAGATAAATAGAGAGAGAGTTCTGCTTTTTGTGTGTGTGTGACAAATGGAGAGAGAGGGAGACTAGCCTCTCTCACACACACACACACACACACACACAGACACACACACAGGTTCCGGACACACACACACAGGTTGAACACTGAGCCAGTGACTAGATACCTGGTAGGATACTGAGCAGCTAGTTTGGTGCCTGTGTCATAAGATCTGGCGATGGCTCCATGAGTGGAGGGTGACCCTGCCATAGCATCTGTGAGTCACATGTGTGGACATGTATGTAAGTAGACAGATGGCACCCAGTCTATTTACTTTATTCATGCCTTGGGGGATTTTATTCACGGTGTGTGTGTGTGTGTGTCTGCGTGTGCTGTGTGTCTCTAGGTGTGATTTGTGTCTATCTGTGTATGTATGTGTGTGTGTTTGCTTCCCTGGCCTGTGTGGCTAGCTGTGCTGAGAAGGATGCTGCAGCTAGGCTAGGCTAGGCTTCCACCGGTGGACTCACCGTGCCCTGGTCTCCCAGCTGATACAGAGAGGGCCCAGCCTTCCACTGCTGCCCCTCCGTGCATCCTGGGTGATGCACAGGGCCCCTGGCAGACTGGAAGACTGGCACCGCGATGCCAGGCAATTCTTCAGGGCTTTGGTGCCATTTCAGAAGTACAGTATGCAGCAGCACAGGAATAGACTCACTGGTGTGGGTTTTCACATGCGTAGATGTTCGACAATGTGTGTTTGTGTGTGCATTTGTACAGTACCATCCCTATGGCATTGCCTAATTGGACTACCCTGTGCATCAGAGTCATGTTTATTAATCCCATTACAACACACACACACACTCTCACACACACACACACACACACACTCTGCTGTAGCGTTGGGCCTCCCTGCTTTCTCATCAGGATTCTGAACAGCCTTTGCCTACTCAGCTCTTTGTTTCCACAACTTCAGCTGCAGTTTTTCCTGCTCTCTCAGACTTATTTACACCCACCCCTCCCTTCTCACTGATCACACACTGTGCGAGTGTGTGAACGTGTGTGTGTGTGTTGGTCCGCTTGTGTGTGTAAACAGTATGTGTCTTTGTGTGCGTCTGTCTGTGTACCTTTGTGTGTGCGTCTGTGTATGTATCTCTCTGTGTGCGTTTGTCAGCCTGTCTTTGTGTGTGTGTGCGTGTGAACATTGTCCAGTCACCGCAGGCAGTTGCTTGGGGGGCGGTAAGAGACTGCTCAGAGCAGTGGGAGCCCCGTACTGCATTTGCGCCAGATTTCATTAGGAATTCTGGACCATTCTCTCCGTTTCCCCCTGAGCTAGCAACGGCATCCATCACAGCCGCGTGGTAGCAACCTGAGGGAGATTCTCTTCCTTATCGCTGGCGCAGAGCTGGCTAGCAACGGCTCGCGTAGAGGACAACAGGACGAGGCAGGGGAGGGAGGGAGGAATATAGAGAGAGAGTAAGTGATAAAAGAAAAAAAAACTACATTGTGCTGTGAATTATTGAGGAGGGCCGTGTTGAAGAGACGGCTGTGTAATTGTATAAATAGAAATGCAGCAGTAGAAGGCGTGGAGTCTATCAGAAGTATCTGCCGCAGTGGCTCTCTGCCTCCCTTCCTTCCTGCTGTCTTCCTTCCTGCCTCTGCCTCTCTTCCTTCCTGCTGCCTTCCTTCCTGCCTCTCTACCTCCCTTCCTGCATCTATGTCTCCCTTCCTTTCTGCCTCCCTCGCTCCCTGCTTCTCTGCCTCTTCCCTGCCTGCCTGCCTGCCTGCCTGCCTGCCTGCCTGCTGCCTGTCTGCCTCTGCCTCTTTACCTCCCTGCTCTGCCTCTTTCCTGCCACTCCGCCTCCCTTTACCTCTTTCCCTCCCTAACCCTCCATGCCTGTATTCCCAAAACCTGCACAACTTTAAAGAGGAACGATGCCCGATCGCCCCTGATATTTATTGGTGCATTAGTGCAGCAAAGAGTAGGGAACATATTCTTCAATAGATAGGGGGCTAGGCAGCCTATAGTAACCTCTCCCCTCCTTCTCCATCTTCCTGTGAAAGTCAAGTTTGTTTGAGATGTCATATGTGATAGTCTTATGTAACAGGACCCTAGCCTTTGTAATAACAAGTGTAACAAGTTTTGTATCCAGGTCCCTCGGGAGTATAACCCTGGCAAAGCCAGGCCCAAGCCTTAACTCCAGCCCTAGCCCCAGCCCTAGCTTTAGCCCCAACTCCAGCCTCAGCTCTTTCTCTCTCTCGGACGTCCAGATTTAGATTTATTGATCCCTCTAGCCTGTCCCGTATCAGTGTGCGAAAGATATTTATATATCACCTCTGGGCCTTCTGCAAACCCTGCAGAATCTAATCTCCCCAGTCTCCCATGTCCCCTCTCCCTGCGCCCCTCCCTCCCTGAGCCCCTCCCTCCCTGAGCCCCTCCCTCCCTGAGCCCCTCCCTCCCTGACCCCCTCCCTGCGCCCCTCCCTTACTCCACTCCCCTCCCTCCTTTACTTTCTCTTTTACTTTCTGTCTCACCATCTCAGTCCACTCTCCCCCCCTCCCCCCTCCATCACCCCTTTTCACTTGCTCTCTAACTTCATGTGTTGCCTTTGCTGCAGTGCGTGCAGGGCAGTGTGCTGCAGGAGTGGGGAGGTTGACAGTGTGTCCCAGTCTCTCTCCCCGGAGGCAGCTGAAACTGGGTCCACGGGTATCAAGCACCACACTGGAGAGACACTGTGTTAGTGTGTGGCTAAAGTGGTTAGCATGGTTAGCGTGGCTAGCGTGGTTCGAAGGTCTCTCCAAAGGTTTATGGCACATATCGTGTTTTGACATCTGTCAACAGCTGGACGGTTCTTCCTTACGCCTGTCAAAATAAAGACAAACCCGTACAAACAAACAAAAGAAAACTTTGAAAACAGAACATTTTATTGAACACAGAAATGCATTACGGCTACCTTTTCATCGTGGCTATTAGATAAGCGTTAGGATCCAGGCTTTGTTGCTATGGTGAGTTTGTTTACATCTACAGACTGTGTTGAGCAGTTAGGCATGCTCCTGGCTGCGTTGCCCTCAGCCTTGTACCACCACAACCCTCACACCTTACTCCTTGGCAGACAGGCAGACAGACAGGCAGACAGACAGGCAGACAGGCAGACAGACACGCAGACAGACAGGCAGACAGGCAGGCAGGCACAGGGTGTAATTGTGAAGCTGTCGACATGAAAACTCACACTATTTCTAACAGCCTTTCTCTCATGTCTCTCCCCCGTTTCCTCTTTCTCTCCTTTTGTCTCTCTCTCTCTCTCTCTCTCTCTACTGTATGTCTGTCTGTCTTCCCCAGTTGCTGGAGTGGGTGGTTGGGGGGTGGGGGTGTGAGAAACAAAGACAAAGTGGTGGAGAGGAGTTTCCTGCTCTGCTGCAGTGAGTTGTGTGTTCTGCTCTGCAGTACAGCGTGTTTCCTCCCTGCAGTGCTGCTGGCAGAAGCTTCCTTCAGACTGCAGTCACTACCTGAGGTTAGCTAGCTTAGCCTAGCCTAGCCAAGCTGTACCATGATGGGACTGGATTGAGATAAGCTAGCCTAGCTGCCATGGCAGTCCACTTAGCCCACACCACCCTCCTGAGATGCTGAATGAGAAGTGATAATGTAGCCTAACTTGAATGGAACTCGACTATTAACTTTGAGTAAAAGGACATTCGTTTTAAAATGAATGTTATTCATTCAGTTGACCCAAACACTGTTGCAGTACATAAAGCATGGAACTGCATAGCTGTATAGTCTCAGTAAGAGGTCCTAGCTGGATGCTGCTTTGATAGAACTGTTGATCACTTTCTTTATGTGTTGTCTATAGAAGTTATTGTGTCGGTGCTGGATATTATTTCTTGGCCTGTGTGCGCCAAGGAGCATGTTCCACGTTTGACGTGAGCGATTTCCTGTAAGTCGACAGGAAAACAACCAAGGCGCTGAGTCATGTATCTTCTTACGGCAGATTCATCTTTAACCTGCCAATGATGCAGACAACCTGCTGGCACTGTTTGTCACACACACACTCTTAGCTCTACGGGTTAACACATGTGCCAGGCTACATTTACACGATCTAAAGGATTTGATCTTCAGGACTATTAGCATCTGTAGTGATGTTGTGTTTTCTAGGGGTCAGATGGCTGAGTGGTTAGGGAGTCGGGCTATTAATCAGAAGGTTGTTGGTTTGATTCTTGACCGTGCCAGATGACGTTGTGTCCTTGGGCAAGGCACTTCACCCTACTTGCCTCGGGGAGAATGTCCCTGTACTTACTGTAAGTCGCTCTGGATAAGAGCGTCTGCTAAATGACTAAATGTAAATGAAATGTAGATTGTTCTGTCTGACAGTGGAGCTCATAGCTGTTTGTGCTGCAAAGGACGAGTGTCACAAGTATGGCGGTATAAATAGGATACTTATGCAAATTAATTTGATGAGTCTTTTTTTCCTCTCCTGGCAACGGATGACCTGCACTGGTGCTGTAATCAAGGGCTCTCCAGGACCTATCAAAGAGGAGGCTGTTCTAACACACGTGCACACACACACACTCTGACATGCACGTGCACACACACTCATGCTCTTTCACACAGACGCACACACACGCACTCAAGTTGACCATGAGAGGCTCTGGTGCACTGGCGAGGATACTACCATCTTAATGATTAACCATGCACAACCGTGTTGACGACAGTCTTTGATGAAGCAGGCTTCCATAAGCTGCACCTCCAGCTAAGCCCTCCTCCTGACCTCCCTCTGACCTCTCCTGGTCCTCAGCTGACCTTCAGGACTTCCTGTCCAACACGCTCGGCTGAGTCGACGACAGGAAGCCTGATTAAACGTTTGACCTTTACTCTCTGGGGTCGACCTCAGTTCTAATGGTCAACATCCCAAGGAGATGAGGACCGTATAGCTCCTCCTTGTCTCGTCTCCTTCATCTTCAGTGATGTGAGAAGGTAGAGAACTTTGTTGAGAGCAAAACTACCAGAACATCAGATGTATTTCTCATTTCAAGGACCTGTGTTCTGCTTGTTTCAGATTCAGTATCAGTACTGGGCCCTGAGCCTGGCTTGTGTACTCCGTGACGTACTCTACCCTGGTTTACTCTGATACGCTTTGCTGTTCTGAGCTCTACTAGGATGCTCTGACTCTGCTCTGTTCTGCTGTTCTCTGCTGTTTCCTGCTCCAGTCGTGCTTGCTGCTCCCTGCTCCTGTGCCTCCCTTTCGCCTCCCTCTCTCTCCCTCTCTGCCTCTCTGCCTCCCTACCTACCTCCCTCCCCCCTCCATGCCTCCTTCCCTGCCTCCCTCCCTGCCTCCCTGCCTGCTCACATAAGCCTTGTCTCAAGAGTCCTGCCACTTGGCTGGGTGTGGGTGGGTGGATCATGGAAGTATGAGAAGCCCCCTTTAGTGACTCAGTTTAGCTTTTTGTTGGACAGAGATACTGGGAGGTTAGGCTATGGTATGTAGGTATCATTCTCACCAAGAAGTGCAATTTCTGTTTAATTTTACAGCCTCTCATATAATGCATACCGCCTCCTCTACACATGAGGAACATAACATATATACACTCTTAAAAACATCCACACAAACTCACACAAACTCCCGTACGCACACTGTCACGCTACACTTCTGTCAGGTTGCTTCTGGGTCAGGTGGAGGAGAAGGTTTAGGACAGGGTGATTCTGATCTGATTAAGATCCTGTCCTTCTCTCACTCCTTCCTCCCCCTCTCTCTCTTTCTCTCAGAGGTCTGTCTGTTTCTCTCTATCTTTCTCTCTCACGCTCTCTCTATCCACCCTCTCTCGATCTCTCTCTCGATCTCTCTCTCAATCTTTCTCCCCATCTCCTATTTTTTCCCACTTGTTTTCTCCCTCACTCACTCACCCAGCTCTCCCTTCCCTCTCTCTCGTCTCTCTCTCTCTCTCTCTCTCCCTCTCGCTCTCTCTCTATCTCTCTCTCTCTCTCTCTCTCTCTCTCTCTGCCATTCTCTCTCTGCCATTCCCCCCCCCCACTCCCTCTCTTTCTCTGCAGTTTTAATCTGCAGAGTGCATCCTGGCCTATCACAGTAGTAAATCTGAGCGCTCCTCTCTACCTCCAGCAGGGCAGTCAGGAGCTACCGCATCGATGCAGTCAGCAGGACCCAGCACAGCAGCACCACAGAGGAGAACACCCCACAGCACAACAAAGAACACAGCACAGCAGAACAGAGAACACAGCCCAGCACAGCAGAACAGAGAACAGATCAGAACCGATGAGAACAAAGTACAACAGAGGAGAGGAGAAGACTGCAGTAGAACACACTACTGCAGCACAACAGAACACCTCAGAGAACACAGCATGGCAGAACAGAACACAGTGGAATAGTACAGAACAGAGTAGAACAGTACAGAACAGGTCAGAACAATACAGAACAGGTCAGAATAGTACAGAACAGACCAGAATAGTACAGAACAGGTCAGAATAGCACAGAACAGGTCAGAATAGCACAGAACAGTGCAGAACAGAACAGAATCACGGAGAACAGATGAGAAATCTAGCAGAGCTCATCAAAGCTGAACACAGCTGAACACAGCAGTTAGCCTCACTGAAGCCCAGCTGTCGAAAGGTAGCTAGCGTGAACACGGGACACAAACAGATCTGCCCTCCCGGCCACGTTAACACGTCCAAGGGGGAAGCAAATGAAGGTGTGCTGAGCATGGAAATGATTCGTATCCGGCTTCATCCTGTGTGGATGTCGAGTTGGAACACCCTCACAGTTATACAGTTTGATTCATTTAGCCCATGCTGTTATACAAAACAACGTACAAATAGTGCAGGGGATATTAGTTTTGAATGGTACAAAGTGTATTCACCACAAGGTAGCTGAACACACCTGCTCAGCTACGAGTCTGCAATGGATAAACTAAGGGCAGGGACTGGTGCAAAGGCACTGTGCTTTGAAAAACAAGGGTTCTTAAACAATAGAAGCTTCGATTCAGCAAACCAGTCACACGGCGCCCCATTCCTGACCCCACGACCTTCCAAACATCAGTGACGAGCACAGCTTCAATGTCATTTGGGGATAGGCACAGCTCGGTTCTACAGATCACAGGTTCAAATCCCCCCTCTGTGTTGTTTCTGTGGATGAAAGCATATCCAGACATTATTATTCATTCAAAGAACCCCGTCGCTGAATGACTCCACCTTGTTTCGAGGCGTGCCGTACAAGCGCTTGTCTCAATAAACGTTGATGGACACCGTCGTCGTCCTCCTCCTCCTCGTCATCATGACCAGGAGATGATGGGCTTCTCTGTGGCGTGAGGTGATTGAGATTCCCGGGGGCGTAAATCGAGTCCTCGACGCGTGGCGCGTCTTTGACACCTCGTTCCAGCGTGGCTGATTGATGTCGGGAGAAAGTCACCTTCACGTCCGTCGTTAGAGGCCGTCCATTAGCGGCCGCCGTGTCGGCAGCGCTCCGCACGTGCGCTCGGCTCGGTGACATATGACATAGGGGCGGTCAGAGAGATGCCGGCCTGCCAGCCAAGGACCCCATTCGTCTTGCTCACCTCCACACACTGAGGGTCAGCAGGGCGGGTTTCTCTCCCGCACGCTGGGATGTAGAGTGGAGCTGTGCAGGCGCTGCTAGTGTAGGTGTTAGGCAACAGCTACTCGGAGAGTAGAACAAAACCCATCTCCCTATCACCTTTCATTCCTCCTTCCCTGCCTCCATGTCATCCCTATGATACTGCCCTCCAGCCCCCCATTTCCTACCTCCCCCCATTCCTCCATCCCTACCTCCCCCCATTCCTCCATCCCTACCTCCCCCCATTCCTTCATCCCTCCATCCCTACCTCCCCCCATCCCTCCCTCCCTCCAGCTCCCTTCCTCCCTCCATCCCTACCTCCCTCCACTCCCACAGCCCTCCTCCCACCCGTGCCACTGTCCATTTCTTCTCCTCTTTCCGGCCCTCTAATCCTCTTCAGCAGTGCCCTGCTTTTTGGGCAAAACACTTTTGAATTATTCATAGAAAGAAAGTTGCTCCGAGCAACACACACACATTTGGTCCAGACAAAGTACATGTGTGTGCACACTGCATGGAAAGGATAGCGAGGTTTGAGGACTGTGTGTGTGTGCGTGAATATCTGCACGCGCGTGTCTGCGTCTGTCTGTGTGAATGTGTACGTGCGTGTGTGTGTGCGTTTGTGTGTTCCCCGCAAAACGTGTGTAAGTAGGCCACGGCATTGCGGTCTGTGATTATTTCAGAGATAGTAGCTCTGCTGGACGTAGGATCTGGCTGTGCAAGAGTTAACCTCCTCCAGCAGCCTGCCTGAGAGCGGGGTGTTATCAGTGGGAGGTTCAGCCTCTCGCAAAGTCTGCTGTCCCGTACGTGGAGAGATGCCGCCACCTAGTGGACTGTTTCTGCAGTGGCGGCGTCGTGGTGCGGCGTTTTGAAAGCGAACCTTGCGTTCTTAAAACGAAATGAGAGTGCACTGTTGTTGTTGTTCTCAGTGAGGTGTCGTTGAGCTCCCCTAACAGCGAGGTATGTCCTGTAAGTGTATGTCGGACACTGGACTGTTTGTTTGTTTGTTTGATGAACATTCGTCTGAGAGTTTAGAGTGTTCAGCAGCCTATGGTCTGTGTCTCGGCTCTCTGTGCATGCACCGTGTCTGGAGGAGAGGGTCTCTCTGTAAACCGCTCGTCCCCGGGTCTCTCTGGGAGATGCCACCTGTGAAGCCCTCTGTCACATTCCGAGGAAAAAATTGTTTATATGTATAAATACAATTGTACTTGAATTGATTTAAAATTCCAGCCCTGACGTCCCCCCCCCACCCTCTCTCTGCCCCCTCCAGAGCTGCTGACTGCTGAGAGAGAGCTGCCCCCGTTGTCCCGGCGACAGAGACGTCAGGCTGGCCCCTGACCCCTGACTCCTTCCTCATGTATCCTGAATCGACCACAGACTCTCCTGCCCGCCTCTCCCTCCGCCAGACCGGCTCACCTGGCATGAACTACAGGTGAGGCCACAAGCAGAGCTGTGCTCTCTCTCTCTCTCTCTCTCTCTCTCTCTCTCTCCTCTCCCTCTCTCCCTCCCTCCCTCCTCCCCTCTCCTGGGGACAGGGTGCATGTATCAGCAGCAGTGGAAACACCCCTCTGTCACATCCTGCATTGCTACATGTGGCCAACAGGTGGCGCCACCCATCCTTCTCTGCTCCAATCTCTGGTGTCTGTAGTAGCACCACAGGGAGCTCTCCATGGATCGCTACATCACTGTGAAGCCTTTGGTCTGAGTTTAACACAGAAGCTACAGCTCTCACAAAGTGGATTTCGTTTCCAATTCTCCAAATCCCCAAATGAGTAGTTGAACTACTGTAGACATGGGTGTTTAATGGCCAGTCAAACTTGGATCTGTTGGGTTCTGGTCTGCTGAGTGTTGGCGGTACATGCCTGAGGACCAGGCTCACCAGGAGCCCCCAGTGTGTGAGGACAGAGAGCAGGCAGTGTTCATCCCAGACTGGCCCTCCTCTCTGGCCCTGGCTTGCTTCATAACAAGCCTGTCTGGTCTCCACTGAGACGTGTCTGTGTCTGAGCTTCTGAGCTTCTTTCCATCTCTGCTGTTCATGTCCTTGTTTCTTTCTTCACTGTCTCTGCTTCGTGTGTGTGTGTGTGTGCCTGCAGGGTGTGTGTGTGTGTGTGTGTCTGCAGGGTGTGTGTGTGTTTGCTCGCTTGCATCTATCTCAATCAGTAATATCTTCTTCTGGCCTCTGCTCTTCGCTAACCTGAGCTCTCTTTGTTCCTCTTTTCATCCCCTTTTCTTCTCTGCTCCTCTGTCCCCCTCTTCCCTCTCTTCTGCTCACATCAGCGCTCGCTATGGAAGCCCCAAACGACAGCTGCAGTTCTACAGGTAACTCCTCCCCCCTTCTCTTCCTTCTCTTTCTCTCTCTCTATCTCTCTCTGTCTCTCTCTCTTCCTCTGTCTGTCTGTGTCTGTCTTTCTCTCTCCCTCTCTCTCTGTCGTTATCTCTGTCTCTCTCTTCCCCTCTCTCTCTCTCTATGTCTCTTTCTCTCTCTCTGCCTTGAAAGGTCTGCTCCCATCCCTGCAGACATTTAGGATGCACTTGCTGTACGTGAGGCTGGCGTCAACTGTAACCTTCATCACATACACAGACACATCAGGCCCTGAAGCCTGCATCTACACCACCTGGCGACCAGCCTCGCACATGCCCCTCGGGGGGCCACATCTTCTGGGTTGTAGATCAAGACGATCACATGGTCAAGCAGTCCTTATAGACATCCTCAGGATACTGTTGAGCAGATGTTCAGGGTGTGTTGTCCAGTCCACATCTTTGGGGGTGGGTGCTGTATCTTCTCTTGATCATCTTCATGGTGCCGTTGTATGACATGTTTGGTGTGTTTCTGGACTGTGTCTTCATGGTGCTGCTGTTGTATGACATGTTTGGGGTGTTTCTGGACTGTGTCTTCATGGTGCTGCTGTTGTATGACATGTTTGGGGTGTTTCTGGACTGTGTCTTCATGGTGCTGTTGTATGACATGTTTGGGGTGTTTCTGGACTGTGTCTTCATGGTGCTGTTGTATGACATGTTTGGGGTGTTTCTGGACTGTGTCTTCATGGTGCTGTTGTATGACATGTTTGGGGTGTTTCTGGACTGTCTTCATGGTGCTGTTGTATGACATGTTTGGGGTGTTTCTGGACTGTGTCTTCATGGTGCTGTTGTATGACATGTTTGGGGTGTTTCTGGACTGTGTCTTCATGGTGCTGTTGTATGACATGTTTGGGGTGTTTCTGGACTGTGTCTTCATGGTGCTGTTGTATGACATGTTCGGGGTGTTTCTGGACGGTGTCTTCATGGTGCTGTTGTATGACATGTTTGGGGTGTTTCTGGACTGTGTCTTCATGGTGCTGTTGTATGACATGTTTGGGGTGTTTCTGGACTGTGTCTTCATGGTGCTGTTGTTGTGAAGCCCAGCTGTGGTCTACTTGACTCCACTCAGCCCAGGGGTGGAGCTCTGCTCCGGCCTGTCTGTGTGTGTGTGTGTGTGTGTGTCTGGCCTGCCGGGCTCTGGATCAGCAGGGATCAGGTTTTATGGGCTGAGATGAGCTTTTTATTCTGCTGATATGGTTATAAAATCCCTGACGTTGACCGGAGTGTTCAGTGAGCCCTCTGTCTGATTTTGATCTCCGTGCCGTCAGCCTTGCAAGTCTGCCGTCTGTCCAGAACCACGAGTCTCACTAAGGGTCTGGTCTAGTCCGGCCCAGTCTGGTCTGGTCTAGTCCGGCCCAGTCTGGTCTGGTCTAGTCTGGCCCAGTCTGGTCTGGTCTAGTCCGGCCCAGTCTGGTCTGGTCTAGTCCGGCCCAGTCTGGTCTGGTTCCTTCTGTTCTGGGATGATTTTATCTGGTCTGGCCTGGCCTAGCCTTCCCTGGGTCTGGTCTGGTCTGGTCGAGCCTAGCCTTCCATGGGTCTGGTCTAGTCTAGTCTGGTCTAGCCTGCCCTGGGTGTTTTGGGTTGGTCTGGCCAGTTCTGGACTGGTTTTCTATGTCCAAGTTTGGCCTGGCCTGGTTTGGCCTGGCCTGTCATGTTCTTGCCGGGCTCGGCCTGGCCTGGTCTGTCCCAGGTTAGGGCAGACTGATCAGGGCAGCGCGATTTCAAAGGCACAGCCCATCATTCAAAACATTTCAGCATCTACCCTTCCCAACTTCCAGTATATTCAATTTCCTCAGCGCTCAGCTAATAACACTGTAGTTTCATGCATTCGTCATAGTGTATCCGTCATCATCCACCATCATGTCCTCAGGCACCGCCCACAGTCCAGTACCGTTCACCACCCTTCACACACGGCACCTGGTGTTCTGTGTCCAGCAAGGAGAGCCGTGCTGTAACATGAATGAGACCCCTACGGAGCACAAGGCTTTTAGCGTGTTTCTGTCGTTTACTGTTTCCGGCCTTTAGCCCAGCCAAAAGGACGGTTTCCTGGAGATGGCGCCCCACCCCCCATCCCCCCCCCCTCTTGTCAAGCCGTCACGCGGGTATTGATCATGGTGGGACTGTTTCCGAGGGTTAGTGTGAGGCAACGTGTGTGTGTGTGTGTGTGTGTGTGTGTGAGGAGGACATGCTGTATGCTGTGGTGGTCCCAGAACCCCTTGCTGTCTATGTTGGAAGCATAAAGAAAGCTAAACACTTAGCTCCCACACAGGGGACTGTTAGCCCTCATCTGCATTTCTCTGGTACTTCATTGGTCATAATAGATGAAGCTGAAAGTGACATTTTGATGTGCAGTTCCTAATGTCTGTGGAGAAAACCGCTGTCCTGTAGCTCACAATGCAGTTGAACTTCTGGCTAGTGGTTTTACACATGCGTGTGTGCGCCTGCAGGGTGTGTGTGTGCGTGCGCGCTTGCTGGGTGTGTGTGTGTGTGTGTGTCCGCCTGCTGTGTGTGTGTGTGTGCGCATCACTCTCAGGCCTCATTACAGGCCGCATGCCTCTTAGTATTCTTTCCTGTGGAACAAAAGTAAGAAGGGCTTTTAGCACGAAAGCTTTTGGTGAATTATTCAAACCTGATAGTATTTGCCTCAGTTAGCAGAAAGCAGCTAGACCACTCTCTGACATGAATTGATATCCTCTCCCAGATGCAGCAGGGAAGTTTGGGTGGTGATGGCGGTACGGAGGGGGGGGTGCAAAGTGGTGAGAGGATGGAGGAGGGCCGGGTGGGGAGGCACTTTCTCAATCACTAATTGGTTTAGAGGCTTCCTCGTAAGGCCCTCCCAGTCTGGGTGTGTCAGTGGCCGGCAGCTCTGTGTGTTTATAAGAGCACACTGGCACACGCTCATGAGTCGAAGCCCAAGACCCAAGGTGAGTGTTTGCCTGGACATCCTGCCTGTGGCTGTGCAACCCACTCTTGGTGTGTGTGTGTTGGGAGGATGGGTCTGTGTATCAGGAACCTGTGTGTGTGTGTGTCCGGAACCTGTGTGTATGTCAGGAACCTGTGTGTGTGTGTGTGTGTGCGGAACCTGTGTGTATGTGTCCGGAACCTGTGTGTGTATGTGTGTGTGTGAAAGGGTGTTGTATGCGTTTTGTGGATTAATGACTGTTGTTTTGATTGTGTGTCGAGTGTGTGCAAGTTTTGAGTGTGTGTGTGTGTGTGTGTGAATGTGTATGATGCCAGCGGGTGCATGTTGCCTGACCTGAGGCCCTTTCCCCTCTGCATCTCTATGGGTGGAGTTGGTCCACTGGACTGGGAGAAGCTAACTTTGCTAGACCGCTGTATCACGACAGCTCAAGAAAATATCTTGTCAAGTTCAGTTCCATGGTATTTGTTTGTGCCAGAACCACAGTGGTTCCATCCAACAGCGTCCTATGAGGAGTACTGGCAGCTATAAGTAACCTGTGATAGACAGATGTTTAATCCAATCACCTGCCAAGTGTGTGCCTGCCCTTTTCTGCCCAGGATAGGAGAACCAGTGAGAACCATGGATCTGTAGCTGGTGGGATAGTGTAAGAGAAGCTCCATGGTCCTGATAGAAGACTAGGGTGATTTATCACACCCTTGTCAGTAAATCGACCAGCTCTAATTTGGCAGATGCACACACGCAGACGTGAGGAAGAGGGTGTGGAGGGGATGATTGTTAGGCTATATGATGGTTATCATGGCTAGGCTATATGATGGTTATCATGGCTAGGCTATATGATGGTTATCATGGCTACAGTAGGCTGTGTCATGGCTACAGTTGGCTGTGTAATTGTTGTAGGAAAGCATTTTGTCCGTTTTTCAGCGACACTTGATCTCTAGCCTGTCCTTCTGAAAAGGAGTCTGTGTGTCGATGGTATGCTGCAGCTGATTGGCGATGAGGCAAAGGAGAGATGAGCGTGATGTCCAAGTGTCGGTATCCACCAATAGATGATGAGAGAATCAATAACAGCTGTGTTCCCAGGTCCTTCCTCAGCCCGGCAACACGTCGCCTGAGGATCAGGTGCTGCTTGTGTTTCATGAATCATCAGGTCATTTCTGATTTGAACTATCCGGACGAATAGTCCCCAGATGAATGGTCCGTGGAATAAAAGAACGTGGATCTTTTAGTGTCGCGTTTATATTGCGCACAAAGAGGGGTTTGTTGTAAATATCCGTCAGGTTGCCAGGACAACTGATATTCATGAGCTCTAAGATGATTTTATGAGCTTGATGCGACTTTCCTAAATCTCGACAGTTTAGCGCACGCAGGGTCAGATGTTGAATCATCGACGATGATCATGTTGGCGATGCAGTGATAGGCCTTTGATGATGAGGATAGACTTGTTCTGTCCTGGTTATGTGTGCTGTGTGTGGTGGTCGAGTTTGTCGTTGTCAATTAAATACTTGATTTTCAGTGAATATGTGATAATGATGATGATACCAGTGAAGGATCAGTGACGATACTGGCGCTAACACACTAATAGCCTGGTAATGATAATGATGATAGCACAGTCGTAACGAGGATAATCCAGTGATTGATCATTCAGTGATTGGTGTCAGGCATGTCGGTAGACTGTCTGCTCAGGGTGGATCGATGTGCAGCATCTCCATGGGCAGACCAGTCAGCCTGTTTGCTATCGCTAGACTAAACACTGACCTCTGCTGGACAGGAGAACGCTCTGCATCCAGAGCACTGTAAGCTTCCTTTCAACCCTCCCTGCGATTCTCTCTACCCTTGTGACAATGTCATATGTAGTTGTTGTGGAATTGGCCGTTCGGTGAGTGGTCCTCTATGGATTGATTCGTGTCAGTTCTCGAATGTGGAATGCCAGTTTAACAGACCAGTGATATGTGAGATTGATCTCCACATATCTTCAGGGGGACACTGAGGAGATGATGCGAGACAGTGTGGTTCATGCGTAGAGGCTATTTCGAGGTGACGGTCAGAGTTGATTGGCTTCCTGTTAGAGAGCGACTCTCCGGGCTCTCCAGCCTGCCTGGTTAGAAATGAGACCATCCAGTCCCCAGAACCCTCTGGCTCGGCCCCGCCCAGCGCCTGCTGCATGGCTGAATGTTTCCACTCTCCCTTCCTCCCCCATGTCCGCCAGGCCCTCAGGCTGACAGATGCCCCCACGCCCAACCCCTCTTCCTCCCTCTCTCCCTGTATCTCTCACCCGCTCTTAGGTTGTCTTCCTATTTCTTTCTTTCTCTCTATCTCTCTCTCTCTCTCTCTCTCTCTCTCTCTCTCTCTGTCTCTCTATCTCTCTCTCTCTGTCTCTCTCGCTCTGTCTCACTTTCTCTTAGGTCTCTGCCCTGCCTTCTCGCCCTTTTCTGCATCTCTCACTTTCCCTCCCTCTCTCTTTCCTCCTTGCTCTCTGTCTGGCCCGCACCTGTCCTCTCCATACCCCTGTTTCTTAATCCCCATCCGTCCAGCCCCTTGAATGCACCCTACCTGTTGGTGTAACCCTGCCACTGTGAGCCTGCCCTGGAGGGGGTGGGTGGAGCCCGGCTCTGATTACAGGGTGGGGGCGGGGGTTGGGATGTGTGTGTGTGTCTGTGGTTGGGGTGTGTGTGTGTGTTGGGGGGTGGGGTTAGACAGCACTGCCTCCTCCGTGGCAGCACACTCGGAGCAGGTACTATTTAAGGAGGAGCAGACTGCTGTCTGCCTGTTCCTCCTCTCCTCTCGTTCCTCGGCTCCGTCCCCGACCCCACTTCCCTGTCGGCACCTCGACGCGACCAAGAGGGCCGCTGAAGCGACAGCGGGAAGACCAGGACCAGCAAGAAGGGGGAAGGAGCAGGAGGAGGAGAAGACAGAAAGAGAGGGTAGCGGGGGGCGGGAGGGGGGGTGGTGGTTGGGCGGAGGGGGAGAGAGAGAGAGATGTTTGCGGGGGGCTATGCGGGCGGGCCCCCAGGGGGGTCCCCATGCGGCGGCAGTCCTGTTACGGTGCGCCGGCAGTCCTGCAGGTTCCCAAGGCGGCGGTGCCGGGCAGCTTGCGCAAGAGCAGCAGCGGCAGCGGCAAGATGCTGTCCATGTCGTACAGCGAGAGCATCCGCAGCGGGATCAGCCGCTACCACTCGGACCAGGGCCTCAACCAGCCGCCGCGGCCGGCCGACCAGGCCGAGCTGCAGAGGCTCCGGGAGCAGAGGGCCGCCGCGCAGGTCAAGAACATGGAGGACTTCCTGAAGATGAACGGCCTGGCTCTGGAGGAGTGCGTGTCCTACAAGACAGGCATGAAGTACAGGTAGGTAGGAGAGAGAGGGAGAGGGAGACTAGGGAGGAGGGGGAGGCAGGATGAGAGGTTGGACTGGGAGAAGGGGGGTGCCCGTGTGGCCGAGACTCTGAACGGGTGACCAGGTGGGGACTGGGTTTTAGACTAAGGAGATACCAGGGGACAGGTGGTGGCTGTGCTCTGTAGGGTACCAGGGGACAGGTGGTCAGTACGGATATGTGGATAAACCAGAAAGAGATAAAACGTTTGAGTAAGAGAGTCTGGTGGAGGTTAGATGGATGAATGTCAACACCCTGCAGTGACCTCATCATCTCCATGTTCCGGAACTTGACTCATAACTGTTCCGTCAAACGGCTCCACAAGCGTCTGAATGTGGTTCTCCCAGTAAAACACGTGAATAATCCACAGGTGAAAGAGCACTCGTGTGAGTATGGGACTTTGTTATCCGCATGCAGGTGGTAGTTAGATGGTAGAGATGTACCCGTGCTAGGCTAGCTAGCGTAGCATCGGTGCAGCGTGTCCACAGTGTCCTCTGGCCGGGCTGCTGCTATGGCAGGCTGGAGGCAGGGGTTTTATTTTCATAATCTAGGTCGCTGCTGGCATATTAGACTAACAGGAAGGGAAGGACAGAGTGGTCCTGAAGGATTTACCTGGCCCCTTAAAAATCTCCCTCAAACCAACTTTCTCTGCTCCTTTTCCCCTCGCTCAGGGAGCAGGGGACCCCTCTTCCCTTGACTCCCCTAGTTTCTAAACGCCTTCCTAATGTGTGTTCTCTACAGTTAAAGATCCTTCAGAGATGAAGTGTCGAGGTTTGATATGATTCATCTGGTGACAACATGGCGGACTCAAAGTCAAGGTTGTGTGTTTATGTCCCTTTTGACACACACACACACACACAGACACACAAAAGCCCCGATGTGCTGTGCAGTCAGTCAGGCACAATGCTTCCACTCAACATTGTTGTTGTTGTACTTGGCTCGCTACCACAGTCCAGGCTAACTGACCTGCTGTCGTCTGAACAGATGGATCTCGTGGCCGCGTCGGCGGTGTTCCGAGCCAGAGGCAGGCTAGCCGGGGCCCTGAGCTGGGCTAGCGGCTGCTGTTGTGACACGGGTCTCTGATGGATGTTTTCACCGAAGGTCAAAAGGTCGTTCAGAGCATTGTCACGATGTGGAGTGGTTGGCTCAGGGAAAGGTAGCCAGATATGCTGGAGGGCTTCTGTTGTCCTCAGGCACAACAACTTGGCAGCAACTGTGTGTGTGTGTGTGTGTGTGTGTGTGTGTGTTGCAGCGCTGCACTAAAGCTCAGTCAACGTTCCATGACGGTCTAAGGTAATAGCATTGTAATAGGAAAGGGAGGGGGGAGAGAGAGAGAGAGCGAGAGGGAGAGAGGGAGAGGGAGAGAGAGCGAGAGGGAGAGAGAGGAATAGGGAGAGAGCGAGAGGGAGAGAGGGACAGAGAAGGAAAGATAATTATCAAGGGAAAAAGAAATCAAGAGGGACGAAAGGGTGGAGGAAATAAGAGGGAGAGAGAGAGGGAAAAAAAGGAGATTCAGGTTACCATCGACAGGCACGGTGCCTCGCCCTAGAGTCTGACCCACAGAACCAGGTAATCATCCCAGAGAACCATGCGTAAAGCTCTCCTTCTCCAGCCATTCCCCCTTAAAGCAGCCAATCAAAATGGGAGCAAGTGCTTGGATCAGTTTGCACAGTGTACTGCTCCCAGGACACTGGTGGAGCCCACAGGCAGGGTGACATCAGCTCCAGTCCCTGCTCATCTCTCTCCCCTCAAGGAGCTTCTGAACCCGGGGTCCCAGCTTGTGCCGTGTCCCCCTCGCTCTCCTCTGGGTCCATCCAGAGGGACCTGGCGTGGTTTGGATGCGAGTCTGGTTTGTGGCGTGACACTGTGACAGTATTGGTTTCTTTCCGGAAACATAAGCTGGTGTGTACGGAGGCTAACCCAGCAGGGCCTCTCTAGCTCCTGTGTCCTCATCGATGGCCATCTTGTAATTAGGACAGTAATTGGGTCAGCAGGTACACACGCCCCCTGACTCCCGCTCATGACTATTTCAGGCGTGCGTTTTTTTGCGAGGTCGAGATCTTGTACGACGGCGCTCTCGGAGTGCTTGGGGCGTGTGGTTCATGCACACACAGTCTCATATCTCTCTTTCTCTCACACTGTCTATTGCACACACACACTTGCATACAGTCTCTCTCTCACACACACACACACACACATTCACACACACAGTCTATCAACCTCTCTCTCTCATTCACACACAGTCTATCAGGACCTCCCTCTCTCATTCACACACAGTCTATCAACCTCCCTCTCTCTCATTCACACACACACAGTCTATCAACCTCTCTCTCTCATTCACACACACACAGTCTATCAACCTCCCTCTCTCATTCACACACACAGTCTCTCAACCTCTCTCTCTCATTCACACACACACAGTCTATCAACCTCTCTCTCTCATTCACACACACACAGTCTATCAACCTCACTCTCTCTCATTCACACACACACAGTCTATCAACCTCTCTCTCTCATTCACACACACACAGGTGCAGGTTTAGTGCAGTGAGCACTCAGAGGAATGAAAGCAGCTATCTGCTTACAGCTGCTTAGCTAGGATTGCATGGCATCCCTTTGAGCTCCATCTTAATTAACATTAGCGGTGCTCAAACAGGCTGGAGGCCTGCTTCCTGAAGTCAACACGAGCCTCCCAGTGAATGCAGCACACGTGTTTCCCTTCCCCACAAAGATCTAGTGCTGGGATCCTATCTAGTGTCTGAGGAGGATTATATGCTCTGCTCAACAAGTGACGGTAGTGTCCAGTGACTGGATACAAGTGAGTGAGTGATTGTGTGTGTCTGTGTTTGTATGTGTGTGTGTGTGTGTGTGTGTGTGTGTGTGTATGTGTGTGTGTGTGTGTGTGTGTGTGGCTGACCTTGGAGAACAACTTGTTCTGACCGCGACTGCCAGATGAGGTGGTGGGGTGAAGGAGGACGGGATGGGGGTGTAGGGAAGAGGGGGTGAATGGTTGAGGGAGGTGGGGGTGGGGAGGGAGGGGGGTTGTGGGGTGGATTATGGTGATTGGTTTAGGGGGGCAGGGCTGAGGGGGTGGGAGGGGGGCTTGTAGGAAAGAGAGTGGTAATGGGGTAAGGGGGGGTTGTGAGGATTTAATGGAGGGGAACCTTTGACGTACTGGAGGGAGGAAGAGAGGAAATGACCTCAGCTCTCTCTCTCTTTAGAGTGGGAGACAGAGATATTGATCATGGCCAGCCTGTCTGCATAGAGAATCACACACTAATGGACATTGAACCTTCGTCACATATGCATTAATGCACCGTACTCATGCTCCTAATTAATTACATTCTTTTCAGAGAAGGAAAATGATGCGACTTTAGTCTCAAGAAAGCTCTCCATCATGTTACATTTCATTCACTTTAACAGATACTGTTATCTCCTATGTATCATTGTTTGGGATCTCATTCGATCGATCTCATACTGCATGATATGACCCCCAAAATCATGTGTCTGGATTTGACTGATGGAATGCTCTGTGACCGCAGCAGAGCTGTATTCAATCTTTTGCAGGGATGCATTTGACCACTAGGTGGTGTCCACGCTCCACCTCGCCTAGCCACAGCTTTTACAGCCAGTCACACAGTACCCACTTTCCCTCTGTTTCCCTCCTCCCAGACACCAGTTTGGCCGTTAGCTGTCTATATTAGCTTGCTCTCTTCACTTGTTTCAAGCCCAGTACCTCAGAATAATGTTTATTATATTTTTCGTTGACTATTTCCTCATGTGTGATGTCATATCAGGATCTAATGTGCTCCGTAAGTGTGAGTACGGTCTTCACCTCTAGGTGGCAGTAGCTCTGCGTCAACACCTCTCCTCTGATCCTCAGTCTCTACCAGTCAGCACATCTCTGCTCCTCAGTCTCTACCAGTCAGCACAGCAGGACCTGAACTTTACTCAGCTGTTCAGAGGAGCAGACCTTGTTCCAGCATGTTTAATTCAAGATAGTTTGTTCTAGTCCATAGTTTGTTCTTGCTCCAGTGTGTTCACTGAAGTAGAACGTACTCTAGTCCCTTCAATGGAACAAAGTTTGCTCCAATTCATTCATTGAAACATAACGGAAGTACACATCAGACATGCTGTCTGTGTGTGCCAGGCTGGATGGCAGCGTGGGCAGCCGACCCTGTCAGGTCACCTCCTGTCACACGCACACGTGGATACACGCGTACCAGCACCTGCACATAAACACCCGCACATGCACACACGTCACTATTCACGCATGTACACACACACTTTCCACAAATTCATTTTCCACGAGTGCACACACGTCCGCAGATTCCTATATATGTTTCGCAAACATCTTTTGTTTGAATACTATGTCCTCGGGCACGGCCCTGTTCAGGTTTAGTGTGTGTGTTTGTGGGTGGGTGCCCGTTGTTGCTGCAGGGACATTACTGTAAAGGAATCCTCTGCAGTGTCAGGATGAAGAGAGCTCCTCCTCTCTTTCCCCCTCTCTGTCTGGACCCCTGTATCCCACAATGGTAGCCGCATAGTTTAGAAATGATAAAACAATTCAATGAATAATGTATACTGTACATTTCTGTTTTCTTGAATGCTGTCCTTGACGTTAATTAGTTTCCTAACCAAACACTGGCCACCCTGGATCATCATAACTGATCTGCCTGCACACTCTTGCTACCCTCTTGCGTTAGCATTACAACATGCTACGTAGCCCTGCTCGTACATGCTGTCTCTGTCCCTACAGTGGGTGTTGATAGCAAGTCCTGATCACCTCATGTCCAGTGTGCTGCTTAGCTCTGATAGCCAAGTTAGCCATGTCTGCCTTGTTAGCTGTGATAGCCTTGATAGCGTGGTAGCCTTGATAGCTTTGATAGCTTTGATAGGCCTGTTATCTTGGTAACACGTTTAACCTTTATTAATTGTCTTGGAGGATGGTCAGATAATACTTTGGGTTCGGGTTGTTGGGTTTCTGTGAGGATCTGTTGTAACTGACAACTTTCCTTTAATTGTCCTATGTATAGATTTTTCATTTCATGCACCATTCCCCTCTATCATTCGCTCTGTCTGTTTCTTTCTCTCTTTCCAGCTCTCTTTCTTTCCATCTCTTTCTCTCCCTCTCTTTTGAGCTTTTTCTCTTTCCATCTGTCTCCATCTCTCTCCATCTCTCTCCATCTCTCTCCATCTCTCTCGCTCTCTCCCTCTCTCTCTCTCTCTCTCTCCCTCTCTCTCTCTCTCTCTCTCTCATCTCTCTCTCTCCTCTCCCTCTCCCTCCATCTCAGGCCTGGATGCGTAGCCCTCTTTTTCTGCTCTACTTGTTCCTCTGAAGATTCCCTTGTCACTCTGTTTGTGTCTCATGTATTATTGAGGCCCCCTGGGGAGGCAGCTCTGGAGCCAGTCTAGCTGAAGCCAGAACAGCACCTGTCACCCAATCTCTCCTCTCTCCTCTCCTCAGCTCTTGAGTAAGAAGGGCAGGCCGCTGTGAGTACGGAGCTCACTGATTTACTGTCGGTAACCGTAGAGGTGGGTATCACTCCACAGTTAGTGGTACCCAGCTAGCTGACCGTGTGATCTGTGATCCGGCCTGGGAGATGGGGGTCAGTGCGGGGGTGGGCTGTGTGTGTGTGTGTCCCTCCTCTGCCTCCCCGAGAGTCGGCCACCCAATCATCTCCCCCCGGGGAAGAAAGCCAGCTGGCTCTCGACCCCTCCAAGATCCTGGAACTTTCCAAATGCACAGTTGGTAAATGCTCTTTAGGTGTTTGGACCAGAGGAGCGAAGCGTGTCTGAAGCCTAAGGAGTGACCCAGCGCTCCGGGTGTCGTGTGTCTCTATCCATCCCTGTCAGCTCAGCAGTGTCAAAGGCCTCTTGCTATCTGTATCGCTCGGCTTGGGTTACAAGTAGTAGGTGACAAAGGAAATGTTTACCACTGGTAGTACGAGGCCTGCTGTTTATGATCCCCAGAGCAGGAGTTCTCCAGTTGAAATTGAGTTAAGTGGGAATCCAGTGAGAAGGTTATAGCTTAGAGTCCTGGGAGAACAAGGGGGGCCGTTTTAGGCTGCAGTGACGAAGCTGCGTCTCTCCTCACTCTTCGTCTCTCCTCACTCTTCGTCTCTCCTCACTCCACGAGGCCCGCGGCTGACAAACTCTCCAAGACAGGAGAGAGGATGTACTGGAGGAGAGGACAGGTTATCCTCCTCCCTACCTCCATCTCGTGTCTTCAGGTGATGTACTGGAGGAGAGGACAGGTTATCCTCCTCCCTACCTCCATCTCGTGTCTTCAGGTGATGTACTGGAGGAGAGGACAGGTTATCCTCCTCCCTACCTCCATCTCGTGTCTTCAGGTGATGTACTGGAGGAGAGGACAGGTTATCCTCCTCCCTACCTCCATCTCGTGTCTTCAGGTGATGTACTGGAGGAGAGGACAGGTTATCCTCCTCCCTACCTCCATCTCGTGTCTTCAGGTGATGTACTGGAGGAGAGGACAGGTTATCCTCCTCCCTACCTCCATCTCGTGTCTTCAGGTAATGTACTGGAGGAGAGGACATTTTATCCTCCTCCCTACCAGATGATGGTCTCCGGTGTGGTTCCTGGATGGACTGGAGTTCAGCCTAGTGGCACACACCGTGTCACACAAGCCCTCGCTCTGGGGGGGGTCTGCATGGCCGCCAGCGCCGCTCTCCTCTGGGCCGTGTGTGTGGCGCTCACATACACACACACACACACACATGCTAAGATTGCTCACATACACACAAGCGGTACTCACTTGCTCACACACACACACACACAGTCAGTGCAGCCCAGCGGGCCCCTCCATGTTACATAAGCAGGGATCCCAGTTCTCTCTACCCAAAAGGAAAAAGACTGAAATCGATTTATGATTTTAAATGAGAGCCCAATACATGTTCATTACATTGATATTTTCCTACATCATTGAAAGTGTACTTTAAATGATTTTGTATGTTCACATACGTATTGACAAATATATAGGTATATTTGTACCGTACAAAATGTGCTTGTATGTACCAACTTTCCGTCTCCCTGTCTGCACTGTGTGCTTTGGAGGGGACTGTTAGCAGAGCCCAAGGTAGAGGGTTTGAAAGCAGACTGTCCACTGCACTGCTGCTGCCTACGGTAAGCTGGGCAGCTCCACAGTCAGCTGCTGTGTGGAGGTGGCTCCCCTCTGCTGGCAGAGTGGGTGTGGTGTTGACGGGGCTGTCCGGAGAGCAGAGCAGTGGGATCGTCTGAGAGCGTCCATTCATGTTCTAAACAATCTGTGAGCTACAGGAGGGTTGCTGCATGAATCCAGGTTGGAGAGGCATGTACTCCATACAATATCCAGCTCTCTCTCTCTCTCTCTCTCCTCTCTCTCTCTCTCTCTCTCTCTCTCTCCTCTCTCTGTCTGTGTGTGAGCATGGATCATGCTGGTATTGATCTCCACTACTGGACTGGAGGTGTGCTGGCTGCAGAGCAGAGTGATCTAACAACCTGGTGTGTCGCTGCTTCTCTCCAGAGGGGCCTGACATGACCTCTCTCACCCTCTCCATCAACCACCTCTCTGTGTTCTCTCCTCCTTCTCCACCCTAACCCCATGCCTCGAGACCGCCTCTCTTCCCTGCCTTTTCCCTGCATCACTGTAGTCTCTGTCCACCCTAACACCCTAGTACACTGTACTGCCTCACCTCTCTTTACTCTGCCTCTCTATATCCTGACTCTAACTGCTTAACTCTCTCTACCCTGCCTCACTCATCTCTGTCCTGCTTCCCTCCTCTCTACCCTACCTCTCCACCCTGACTCACTACTTTCTACCCTTCCTGCCTCTCCACCCTGTCTCTCCACCCAGCCTCTCTCCTCTACCCTGCCTCTCCGCCCTGCCTCTCCACCCTGCCTCACTCATTGCTTTGCCAGCCAGTCAGCCTCCGCCAGTTATCTGTCTCTGTCCATCTCAGTTGCTCGGGTCCCTCTCTAATGTTGTTCAATTAAAGCGTCAGTCAGTGGAAATGAAACCTGTCCTGACAGCTGGGTAGCTGTAACATGAGTCTGCATCATTCTCCTACACACACACACACACACACTCTCTCTACACACGCCCAACACACTTTTCACACATTTGATTCCCCCTTTCCTGGGATACTGCAGCCCACACTGGCCTCCTAGCACATGGGACAGACACAGTCTCTGGAGTTGTTTTGGAAACGGAAGGAAAGAGAGATGAAAAGAGTTGAGAAAAAGGGATGGAAAAGAGAGAGAGGGAGAGAGAGACGGAGAGAAAGAGATGCAGAATACTTACCCGGCGGGGAACGAGAGTTATTTTAAGACATTAATACCCCGATTTGATTGCTGGCTTCAAAGGAATCTCTCCTATCTGAGGACGGGAGTGCTAGTCAGTATGTACTTGTCAGCACAGCAGACAGACAGACAGACACAGACAGACACAGACAGACACAGACAGACACAGACAGACACAGACAGACACAGACAGACACAGACAGACACAGACAGACACAGACAGACACAGACCGACAGAAAGACCTGCTGAAGCAGTCTGAACAGAACCAGGCCAAGGTCTCTGGCCTAGAGGGGAGGCAGGAGGCTAGTCCTGGGGCTAGGGGAAACAGGAGGCTAGTCCTGGGGCTAGGGGAAACAGGAGGCTAGTCCTGGGGCTAGGGGAAACAGGAGGCTAGAACTGCAGTAAAGGGCTCGGCATCTGAGGCTTTCCCCAGAGGCATCATTATGATATGGCATTATTGATTGTCTAAGCGCGCAGCTGCACTGAGGGCAGAGCCAGCCATTTGTCAAGCATTGTGTGTGTGTGTGTGAGTGCACAAATGTGAAAGTGTGTGTACTGCCCGGCAGCTAAACGCACCGGACAAGAGCGAGCACCACGAGATCGTTGTTCCGGTGTATTTATAGTTGTCCGATATTCCTCCAGTCGTCTCCGCCAAGCTGTGTGTGGCGCGTCGCCCCGGGCTTCGGCTCCCCTCGCATGCGGACATGAACCGTGTGATGCGGCCTCCGCCGTGGTCGTGACGGGAGGAGGCGCACGTGCGGCTCGGCCTTCTCTCTCTCTCTCTTCCTCCCCCTCACCCTCATCAACGCCCTCGGAGTGATGGAGTGGGACGCCAGGGAGGTCGGCTGGATTGGGGATTAAGCACACCCCGGGCTCTTACTCAGAGAGAGGGGGCAGAGGCCAGGCCTGCAGCAGGCGGGAGGACGCTGGAGATACGCAGAGTGGGAAGAGAGAGAGAGGGGGGGGGTGGGTGGAGGGGGGGGGGTGGCTAGAGGGTGGCTAGAGGAGAGAGAGAGAGAGAGAGAGAGGGAGGGATGGGAATTGAGAGAGAGAGGCTATATTCCTTTGTTAGGCATAGTTGTGAAGCTGCTGGAGAACACAGCCTATCAGGTGACCTGTGTTCCCCACCAGAAACAATGAACATCATTATGAGAGCTGAACTTCATTATTTAGTGAGCGGATCTTGGGCCCACAGGACTGTGGTGTCCTCGCATCACAACACTCCTGTCCGGAGGGGGTGTGGAGGACATGGGCTGTGTATCATCTTATATCAGCTTATACCGTCACCGTACGCCAACGCACCCAAATGGGTTTGAACCGGGGTCTCATTGACAAGCTGGCAGCTGACAGGTCGACGGTAACATTAGACCAACATGGAATCGGTGTTGGTCAGTAGTTTAAGGTTGGGGTTGTTTGCAGACTCGGAGAGGGGGTCAGAAAAGGCTACATTGTTGATCCCAGAGTAAGACTGTGAGATATCAAGTGGAGACTCTGCGGCGCGCTAACGCTGATGCTGACTCACTGTGACCGTCAACAGAGAAACCCTGCACGCGTCAGGCACCGTGCTCCAACTCCTTCCTGTCTTCCTCTCTACGTCTCTTTCCATCTCTCTCTATTTCTCCCTATTTCTCTTTGTATCTCTCTTTCTGACTTGTTATGTCTCTTTCCATCTCTTTCTTTCTATCTCTCTTTCTCACTTTTTATGTCTCTTTCCATCTCTCTCGTTCTGTCTCGACCTTTCTTTCTCCCTCTTTCTATATCTCATTCTCTTCTTCTTTCTCACTTTTTCTCTCTAAATCTCTCTCTTTCTCTGTCTAATCTCCTTCTCTCACCCTTGTCCCCTCTCTCTCTCTTCTCTCCTCCATGGCCCCTCCCTTCTCTCCCGTGTTCATCAGTAACAGTTGACTGGCGCAGGGAGGGAGAGGGTTAACGCCGTGTGAGGACTTCTGTCCTGGTGTGGATCAGTGATGCACGGAGAGTCTTACAGTCATGATGGTGCGCTGCCACAAGCAACACTCTGATCCCTCTCGCTCGCCTCTCCTCCGTGTCGGCGTGTAGATCCAGTGGCGCTCCTTCCACACAGGCTGGAAAGGGTTTTTCAGTGTGTGACCGGGAGGGGTCGTAGCCAGGTCCCCTCGTCGCGCTTCAGTCGTCCCGGCGTCAGACTGTAGACCCGAGAGGACGTCGAGCTAGTCTAGAGCGGTGAAGCTCAAAAGGATTCAGTCAGGCTCTCCTGGGAAATATGTCGTTTTGTATGTGAATGTCTGTCATGACTGTGTGTCTCCCCCTCCCTGTTGTCACCCCTGGTATCACTCAACACCCTCTACCGGTTGAGGACCACTGCTTTAAGAGAAGGGGACATCCACTCACACATAACTGACAGCCCTCACAGCTGTGGATCTCCACCGTCTCCACAGCACGTTCCATGTTTGATACGAGCAGCAGTCGTTCAGTCTGACTTCATGCTCCATGTACCTACCAATCACTGACAGATGGCTGTGGACGTATTGATCTCTGTGCAGGTGACGGGCGGCTGGTCAGTGTGATGACTCATGGTTGTATTGATCACCCTGGCTCGCTCCGAGGTAAGGGGGTGCGTGGATATTCAATCCCTGACAGAGTTGCGCGAGGCTCAGCCGTGATAAGGACAGGAGATCACTCGGCGCCCGGCAACGGTAACCACAGATACGCTCGGCGCATCCTTCTCGGTTCGGACAGCTGCCCCGTCGCAGCGAGGTGGTTCGGGTAGTGGCGGCCATGTCTGGGGTGTGGGAGGTTGAGAGTGCAATGTGTGTGTGTGTGTGTGTGTGTGTGTGGGGGTGGGTGGGTGGGTTGGTCTGTATGTGGGGGAAGAAGGTGTGTTTGTGTGTGAGAGAGGGTACTGTGTGTGTGCGTGGGGAGGATTCCACAGCCTGTCCCCCGGTCTTTACCCTCCCTGGCCTCTCTCCTACAAATACACGCTAACCAATCACAAACACACGTTGCTCCACCAGTATGACGACAAACCTGGCGCCCGGGGCACAGCGCACTGAGGTTTCATGTTTCTGGTGAGATTGGGTGAGATGGGTTGAGGGGGTGAGGGGGTGAGGGGGGTGAGGGGGTGAGGGGGTGAGGGGGTGAGGGGGTGAGGGGGTGAGGGGGGTGAGGGGGTGAGGGGGTGAGGGGGTGAGGGGGTGAGGAGGGAGGGCAGGATATGTCTCACCTCACTGCTCTGTTATTCCTGTGTGCGTAAGAGAGAAACGGCATTTCTTCCTAAGTCGGACCCTGCACACAAGAAGATAGCTGTAAACGGAGGATGCCTACACACACAAGTGCACGCACGTACCTACAGTACCCTCACACACACACACACACAGTTCAGGCAAACACGTTACCGGTTCCTTTCACCGGAGTGTGTGAAATCAAATATATATTTTAGGTTCAGTTGTTAAACCTGCAGTTTTTCCTCCTGGTTTCTATGTCAGTGTGCTGGAGAACAGAAGGTCAGGTTTCTAAGAATAGTGCTGTCAGTTGGCAGTCTCGTCTACTCGCTCTTCCTTGACGGGGTTGCCTCTTCCACTGGCCTACCACTTGTCTCTTCCCGACGCCATCTCTTTTAATTATCTCTCCGGAAGGCCAGCTCGCTGCTGGGGTTAGATAAGGCAGGGGGATTGTATTACTGGCTCTCCTGCTCCCCTCTCTCTCTCTCGTTCTCTTTACTCTTCTCCCGCTCGCTCTGTCCTCCTGCCTCTCTCCCTGCCCTCCTGCCTCTCTCCCTGCCCTCCTGCCTCTCTCCCTGCCCTCCTGCCTCTCTCCCTGCCCTCCTGCCTCTCTCCCTGCCCTCCTGCCTCTCTCCCTGCCCTCCTGCTTCTCTCCCTGCCCTCCTGCCTCTCTCCCTGCCCTCCTGCCTCTCTCCCTGCCCTCCTGCCTCTCTCCCTGCCCTCCTGCTTCTCTCCCTGCCCTCCTGCCTCTCTCCCTGCCCTCCTGCTTCTCTCCCTGCCCTCCTGCCTCTCTCCTTGCCCTCCTGCCTCTCTCCCTGCCCTCCTGCCTCTCTCCCTGCCCTCCTGCCTCTCTCCCTGCCCTCCTGCTTCTCTCCCTGCCCTCCTGCCTCTCTCCCTGCCCTCCTGCTTCTCTCCCTGCCCTCCTGCCTCTCTCCCTGCCCTCCTGGCCCCCTCCCCGTCTCTGCCCTTTTGACCTCTCTCTTGCCCTCCTTCCTCTCTTTCCCCTCCCCTCTCCACCTACTCTCTATTACTTTTTCTCTGCCCTCCTCATCCTCTCTTGTCCTTCCTCTCTCTCTCCTCCCCTCTCCTCTCTCTCCATCTATTTGCTGCTCTCCTCTCTCTCTATGTACTCTCCTCCCCCTCTCTCTTGCCCTCCTCCACATCTCCACCCTCCTCTCTCTCTCTCTCTCTCCCTTATTCCGCTCTGTAGCCAACACCGCCTTGACTCCAATTACCTCACCGTTTACTTCAGTTACAGTCCTGTTCACTTTGACCCTCTGCCATTATCATATTAAGCCAGGCTCATCCATTCACTATCGAGCCTCCGCTGAACGTCCTCTTTGTTCTGCCAATCACTATCACCACAATAGCGCAGCGCACAGGCAGTAATTGGGCGTCGAAGCATTGTTTTCTTTCCATTTATTATATTTCCCCCCCGCTGTGTTGTTGATATGACAATGCAATTCATCAGTTAAAGAAAACCCCCTGAATAATTCTTGTTTGTGTATGTTGTCACGCTTCATGGGGTGGGGAGGTGGGGTGGGTGCCACGGCAGCAGTCATAGCCTCAGCTGCAGGATGGCTGAGTCTCACCCAGGTCCTGGCATTGACCTCCAGATGATGGCATATCAAGTTACATAATGAATATGTCATGGTAGGTTGAACGTGACCGTGCGAGACTCAAGGACCCCCTTTGGTCAAGGGGCCGGAGCCCACTCTGAAACCCGGAGCATTCCGGAACCCAGAACATTCCTCTCAGCCCTCATGCTACACTGGACTGTAGTTGAACCAGCGCACAGAACACTGAATTGCATCAAACTGCTGAAGAATGAGAAGTGGATCAGACATAAACCAGCCCTCTGATGAGGGCTTCTGTAGACACAACTCATCTATCTCTCCCTATCTTTTTATAGATCTGGCTTTCCATTTCTATCTATCGCTCTTTTTCACACACTCTCTCTCTTCACGTTCTCTCCCTGCCTCTCTCTCTCTCTCTCTCTCATCTCTCTCTCGATCTCTCTCTCTCTCTCACACCACTGTAGCTCCCTCAAGTATTTCTCTTTATATATCCCCTCCCACTCTCCCCCATCTCTCCTCCTCTCTGCAGTCTGCACACTCTATCCCTACCCTCTCCCTCCGTCTCTCTCTCTCTCTCTCTCTCTCCCTCCCTCTCTCCCTCTCTCCCCACTCCCTCTCCCTCTCTCTCTCTCTCTCACTCTCCCGGTCTCTTTGTGCCGAGCGCAAGGCACACATGTAAGTTTAATCCAGGCTACGTTCGGAGGACGGGGGTTGTGAGTGGGGGAATGTTGGATGGCCCCTCAGAGCACCACGGAGCGGTGAGTACAGCCCTCAGCCCGGCTGCCTGACAGGACCTCCACCGTGACAACCAGAGTGCTGCTGGAACCCCGAGGCTCGTCAGCTCCCTCTTCTCTCCAGCCTCCTCTCTGTCCGGGGCTCCCTGCAGCCCGGCAGAGCAGAGTCTTATCTCCAGCCTCCTCTCCGTCCGGGGCTCCCTGCAGCCCGGCAGAGCAGAGTCTTATCTCCAGCGCTGAGCTCAGATTAAGAGGAAATTGCGGGAGGAGGAGGAGGGGGGTTGGGGGGAATCCGCCTGTGGGGCTGCTCGCGATGTGGTTGTGATGAAGGCGGGAGTGAGAGTGTGACCGACGGAGGGACCGAGGACACGCCGATCCTGCTGGGAACTCTCTCCGGATTCCGCCGGACCGCTCACGCGCAAACTCGTTATTTAAAGGGAGGGTTTCGCGCGTTTGCGCGCATCTCTTTATCCGCACCGGGACAGGTGTGTGTGTGTGTGTGTGTGTGTGTGTGTGGTGTGTGTGTGTGTGTGTGTGTGTGTGTGTGTGCGCGCAAAGTTTGTGGCGCTCGGCTGTTGGTGACTGCAGGAGAGGGAGTGGACAGTCGCTCAGCCGCAACACTCTGAAGAGGAGGTTGTTTTCGGCTGGGAAACCAAATCCCTCCAGGACTCGGCTCTCCTCTCCCGGACCCTCGCCTGCTCTCCGCTCACCCTGCCTCCAGACCCACCCCCCAGCTGAGGGTGAGGACGCAGAGACGGAACCCGGCAAACACCCACTCTCCCTGGGATCCCTCTCTCCCTCCGTACCCCTGCCTCCCCGCTCCTCCGCTCGTCCAGCCGGAGTCGCTTATTTCTCCACATTTAGTGGGGCGAGACAGCAGACCGACCGACCGGTGGATTGATCCGTACGCGGACACCGCTTTCCGTCTGGTGGACGCGCCCCCACAGCCCGACCGCTCGCCGCCATGCAGGTGTCGCTCGTTTGCACCGAGCACCGGGGCGGGGTCAGCCGGACCACGGAGGAACGTCTGATGAACCGGCAGAACGCCAACAGCCCCAACACGGGCACCAGGAGCAAGTTCCGCGCCGTGGCCATGGTGGCACGCAGCCTGGGCCAGCTCTCCGTCCAGAACGTGCCCACGTCCAGCGAGCAGAGCATGAGGACCGGCATGAAGTATAGGTAGGAGAGTGCTAGGACCCAGTCCTCTGGTGGGACTAACTGCTGCTAGGACCCAGTCCTCTGGTGGGACTAACTGCTGCTAGGACCCAGTCCTCTGGTGGGACTAACTGCTGCTAGGACCCAGTCCTCTGGTGGGACTAACTGCTGCTAGGACCCAGTCCTCTGGTGGGACTAACTGCTGCTAGGACCCAGTCCTCTGGTGGGACTGATTATTCTAGCTGACAGCACTAACTCTGCTGGTTCAGTAGGACTAACTCTGCTGATAGCACTAACTGCTGGTTCAGTAGGACTAACTCTGCTGGTAGGACCAACTCCTGTGGTGCTACTTGATCTATGATCCCAATGTGACAATAAGGGAGTTGTGTTTTGTATGTTTTTCGTGAATGTCGGCACGGTGTATTGAGGTTGAGATGGCTCCTGTCTGTTGTTGTGTAGTAATGGAGTAGAACTCACCTGAGATACAGGATTTGTGTCGCCCAGATGGGACACTGAGGGACTTTGTTTTTGTTAGTTACTCTTAGTTAAGATTTGTTAATGACAATGGTCTTTGGAGGGTCAAATTGGTTTAGTGTGATAGTATGCTGTAGGTAGGACCATAGGTGATGTTTCCTTCACATACCTCCTCACTTCCTCATCTCCACTACCAGCACTGGCCAGGGCTATCGTCCAGTGACATGGGGAGGAAAGGAGACGTGGTCCGTTTCATACCGTTTTATACATATCAAATGGTCTATGGATATCACGTTTGTAGTTTTTGCTACAGTATTTCTGTTTTTACCTAATGAAAAATCCCGGTGCAAATCTTGTGTTGTTCATGGTGTTGAACCAGGTGCATACATAGTGTGCAGGACCGTAGAACAGGACGATCTCATCTGGACTCAGTCCATCGTCTGTTAGGTGATCATGTCTGTAGTTCCATCTCACCGGGCATGAACATGCAGTCTATGAAACTTGGTGGTTCAAACAAAGCAGTTCCGCTTAATCTGCCGTACTCTGCTTTAGTAGTTTGAGATTAACTGACGCTGTCTTAAATCACTGTGGTTTAATTTCCCCTGACTGTATTGATGTGGTAATCCCTTCGCTTATCAGTGCACACACTAGCCACTGCTTGAACTGCTCAATAGGAACCAAGCTTATATGAAAGTCCCCATGCAAATCAGCTTTTCAACTTTTATTTTTCACTTAATTGTTTTTAATGGGTTGAGTAAGAGTACTTATTTTAGTCATGGGTTAGACTGTGTGATTACTCCTAAATGAATGACTCGTTCAGTTAATGAGTTAAGAGTGTGTTATTTCAGTGTGACTCTGCACCCGTAAGAGACGGACACTGTAGACACGCTGACATGTGGCACAGATGCCCAGCCTTACTCTAGTGCTCGAACTGGAAGCAAGCAAGCACAAATACATGTTCAAATGCACTTGCATAAATGCATTCACAGAAGAAGAAGAAAAAAAGGCACTTGCAAAAGGTTTGTGTGAGTGAACTGAATAATTCATATGATTAAAGTTTCTACTTACAGACCTGAGGCCAGGGGAGAGGCCAGGGGAGAGGCCAGGGGAGAGGCCAGGGGAGAGGCCAGGGGAGAGGCCAGGGGAGGGCAGGGTCTAGCCAAAGACGCGTGTACACGCATCTAGCCTCAGCTGCTACCACTGTGTTTACAGAGTTGAGATGTTAGCAAGCAAGCGAGGCTAACCACTGACCATATTTAGCAAAGTATTTCAGATCTGTCACTTCAACAGCCTTGACGTCACCTGGCCGCGGGACATTCCTGTCAGCGCTCGTGCTACTTTTATGTTCGGAAAAAGCAGCTCAACCTATAAATTGTCGTACCTGTCGGCTGATGCTGCACCAGACACATCTAACTGTGCTGTTGTCACCAGAGCTCTTCCATCAGTAGTTTTAAATGACTGGCTGAGGATCTCTGGAATGGGCCCGCACTTACCGTCCCCTCTGATACACTCTGCATAACATGGAGTCACGGCGGAACAGCCCGGAATGCCGACACTGCACGGAGCGCGGGGCGGGAGGAGGGGTGGGGGGGTTGCCTTGATTGAGTAGCAGAGGTGGTTCGGACACACATTCCCGTCATCAGGTGTTTGAGCAGCGAGAGGTCAGAATGTGTCCCTCCGGAACAGGACGAGCTCATGTCAGCCGTCTAAAGGAGCTCTGGTGTGCAGATCAGGTTCGGGCCCACGTTGTTTACAGTAAGCAGATGTTCTGGGGTGCCGTCAGCTCCTAAAGCGGGGGGGGGTGAGGGTGGGTGCAGGATTGAATTCCACGGGGGGGGCAGATCGGGTTTCTTCCCGTCATTTCTCTCAGGAAGGCTCAGCGGAGGACCTCACGTCAGATCTGCTGGGGGGCTAGTAAGCCATGTTGACACACTCAATTACTGTTTAGTTTAATGATGTCGAATGAGAGGACGCATGCTTCAGGCTGGATGTTGCCTCATTACAATTCAGAAGGCAGACTGGGCGGTTTATGTGTGTGAGTGTGTGATTCGGAATGCTTCTCCTGAATGTTAAACACATGTGCTTTTGCCCAGTAATGTGTGTGTGTGTGTGTGTGTGTGTGTGTGTGTGTTAGCGTTTCATAAGCCCAGTGTCTGAGGTAGCCGCCTGGGCTAATCTGTTCTCTTGTCAGTGTGGATCTGTCTCACATGTCTGCAGAAGTAAAGCTCGTCAGCTCTGCAGAGCACGAGGAAATGTGCCGTCGCCGCCACTGTAACACTTGAACATTTTAGCACCGAACCAGGCAGTCATCATACAGCCTGCTTCACTCAGATCCAGCCTGCTTCACTCAGATCCAGCCTGTTTCACTCAGATCCAGCCTGCAACACTCAGATCCAGCCTGCAACACTCAGATCCAGCCTGCAACACTCAGATCCAGCCTGTTTCACTCAGATCCAGCCTGCTTCACTCAGATCCAGCCTGCAACACTCAGATCCAGCCTGTTTCACTCAGATCCAGCCTGCTTCACTCAGATCCAGCCTGTTTCACTCAGATCCAGCTTGCAACACTCAGATCCAGCCTGCTTCACTCAGATCCAGCCTGTTTCACTCAGATCCAGCCTGCAACACTCAGATCCAGCCTGTTTCACTCAGATCCAGCCTGCAACACTCAGATCCAGCCTGTTTCACTCAGATCCAGCCTGCAACACTCAGATCCAGCCTGCAACACTCAGATACAGCCTGTTTCACTCAGATCCAGCCTGCTTCACTCAGATCCAGCCTGCAACACTCAGATCCAGCCTGTTTCACTCAGATCCAGTCTGCAACACTCAGATCCAGCCTGTTTCACTCAGATCCAGCCTGCAACACTCAGATCCAGCCTGCTTCACTCAGATCCAGCCTGTTTCACTCAGATCCAGCCTGCAACACTCAGATCCAGCCTGTTTCACTCAGATCCAGCCTGCAACACTCAGATCCAGCCTGCAACACTCAGATCCAGCCTGTTTCACTCAGATCCAGTCTGCAACACTCAGATACAGCCTGTTTCACTCAGATCCAGTCTGCAACACTCAGATCCAGCCTGCTTCACTCAGATCCAGCCTGTTTCACTCAGATCCAGCCTGTTTCACTCAGATCCAGCCTGCAACACTCAGATCCAGCCTGCTTCACTCAGATACAGCCTGCTAGCTCTCACTACATCTCAGCAGGGTACTGCAGATAGCAGGTGGGTCATTTTAGTAGATTTTTGGGGGGTCCCGTTTATTTTACCATCAGTTTAGTACATGAGTATTCAAATGCCAGAAGGCCACACTTTTTGACACATAATGGAACTTGCTCAATCTTGCGTCTCAGACAAGACAAGGCCCAAGAAGATATTATTATCATAACCCATAAAACACAACATCCGATCTGTCAGAGGCCGGTTCACCTAATCAGTTTGACTGTCAGTCGTTCTACTAGATAGGTGGGACGTGGTCTCTCATAGGTCTATCATCTCACATACACTAACCTCCTCTCTGCCTCACCAAACTCATTCGCACAGTCATTCAAGATGGGGTATATTGCGTCGTATTCATTCCTGCCTGGGGCTGAGTCTGGGGCGAAGGAGGAGGTAGATGCTCAGGCTGTGGTTGGAGCAGAGGCTGGTGCAGAGGCTGAGGTTCGGCCTCGGGCTGACACTGACTAAGGCTGGGGCCGGATCTGAGGCTGACTAAGGCTGGGGCTGGATCTGAGTCTGTCTAAGGCTGGGGCCGGATCTGAGGCTGACTAAGGCTGGGGCCGGATCTGAGGCTGACTAAGTCCGGGGCTGGATCTGAGGCTGACTAAGTCCGGGGCTGGATCTGAGTCTGACTAAGGCTGGGGCCGGATCTGAGGCTGACTAAGGCTGGGGCCGGATCTGAGTCTGACTAAGGCTGGGGCCGGAGATCCGCCCCTGAGGGCAGCACACGCTTTACTGACTCCCAACAAGGCTGAGCACACTGGCATCAGAAAGCTCCTGTCTCCCAAAGATCTGGAGAGGGGCAGAGAAGGAGGAAGAGTGAAAGAGAGGCATGGAGGTGTATACCAAGTCACGTATGATCTGCACCAGCATACAGGGCAAAGAGCAGGGGGGGGGCAAAGGGAATAGAGCGGGGTCGAGGGGGGGGCAGAGAGAACGGTCTCGCCTCGCCGGAGAATGAGCTGCTATCGTATGTGACAGCAGCTCTGCATGGCATGACTGGTTGATGTGGGCACGCCGAGGGCCGAGGGCAGGCTGGGAGCCCCCTCTCCTTCACCCTGCCCCTCCTCCTAGGACTGATCAAATGGCTTTAGTCACAACTGAATTAATGATGCACGCAGAACGGCTTACGATTATGTAAAGTTGTCTTGCTTAGGAAACCAAGGCATTGAGGACTAGCCCGTCCATCCAGGCCGCCAGCCAGTCAGCTAGGCAGCCAACCAGACATGCAGCTAGCTGGCCAGTCAGTTAGCTAGCCAACCAACCAGCCGGCCAATCGGCCAGACAGCCAAACGGCTAACCAGCCAGCCAGTGAAGATGGGCAGTCAGTCTCATAAGAGTGCTGTTTTCCTGAAACACAGCCCCGATTTGTGCCGACAGTTTGATACGGGAGAATGAGTCCCTCTGCTGCGCTGCACAGTATCTTTTACTGCAGTGGCCATGTGAACATGAGGAGCAGCCTCTCTTCCTCCTCTTCTCCTCATCTTCTTTCTCCTCAACATCGATTTTACTCCTCCTTTGTCTTTCTTCTTCTCTCCCTCCTTCTCCTCCTCTTCAACTCTTCTCCTCTTCGCCTTCCCCTCCTGTTTTTTCTTCTCCCCTTCCTTCTACTCTCCTCTCCCTCCTCTTCCACCCTCTCCTCTTCTTTTTCTCCTCCTCCTCTTCTCCCTGAGCTGGTGTCGTGCAATAATTGGCCGCGGTTCCTTCTACCAGGATATTTGATGGTACCGCAGGCACGACAGTAGTAGTAAAGTAAGATGCTGAATCCCTCACACACAGTCTAGTCTCCCTGCTGCCAGCGAGGCTCTCATACTCACCAGATGGTGTTTGAATCACAATGCCGTGTTGTGAAGGTGTGAGCTCTCCGAGAAGGGGAAAGAGAGAGAGAGAGAGACACAGACACAGACTGTACAGCTCGTTCGCCCCCGTCCTGTCTTTGTTTGATGGCTTCTGAAGGCTCTCTAGGTAGACCACACCTCAGCAGATGTTTGTGTTTACAGACACGGAGAGCTTTGTAAGGTGGGCGTTGATAAACACGTGAAGGCTGCGTCGTGACGGGAGGGGTGGGGGGTTTGTCCACGGTGTATACGGTGACATACGGGGTCCGTGTCCATGAACCTGGAAGGAGACCTCTGCAGTGTTCTCACTTCTCTGCTCCGTCTGTAACCCAGATCCACTGTGTGTGTGTCTGCGTGTGTGGCGGGTGAAAGCGGTGGGCCGGGTGGCGGTGGCGGGTGACGAAAGCCGTGGGCGTGCAACGCGAACGTCGGCAGCGTTGGAGCGTGCCCAGTGTTGGGACTGTGTTCTGTAGAGTCCCAGGGCCGTTTGTTAGTCAGCCATCTCTCCCCAGGCCTCCAGCTACCTCCTACTGGCCACGTGACTGAGACAGGGCTAGAGCAGGAGAGACTACTGTGCTGCACTGTCCCAGTATACACAATCCTCCATTACCTGAGAGCTTGACTAACTCTTCTCGTGCCTAGCCGGTACGATCGCGTACGACAGTAGCACAGAGAAGCATTGAAACCCCCCACATGATTAGTCCACACATCTGGTGTGGTGTCGGGTCCATGGGCATGTTAAGCAAGAACTGTAAAAAAGCTAGAGGATTGTGTGGTATTGAGGGCAGCTTGATGCTTGATGTTTCTGTGCATGGACAGGGGTCGGGGGACAAAGGGGGATGAGAAGAGAGATTATCTGTGTACCTTTTGTGTGTTTGTAAATATGTGCATTCAACGATTTTGTGTGTGTGTGTGTGTGTGTGTGTGGAGAGGGATAGATACTGTGGCATAATAACAACTAGAGAATAAGTAAAGGACAGAGAGGGAGGGAGGGAGAGAGATGTGACCGTGCTAAACCCAATGGGGAAATGCAGACAGCTGTTCTTTCCTTGCCTGACTGATACAGTTTAATTACAGGCGGTAACTGCTTCACTAGCTCTCTGGAACCTTCTTCATGTTATTGTCTTCAGGACACTGGAAATAGGCAAATTAATCCTGCCGGGGATGTGCTGACTGGGATTGACTCATTTAACATTTTCATTCCCCTCAATGCTAATCTGTCAAGAAACTCTTTTTATTTGCTGTTGTAAAATACTAGAATTGTAAAAATAAAATAAAAACTTGCATTTATTTCGATCAATCCGTAGTTGGATTCTGCATGCTTTGGCAGGACTGGGAGCACGGATAGCCTAGCCAAGTGGTCATCGCTGAATCCTGCTATTTCGATGACCCAGATAAAATAAGCTTATGGGATTGCTGGTCAACTCTTTGTCAGCAGATGAATGTGAGCATATTTACTCAGCTTGGCCGACTTCTGAACTGTCTGTGCTTCAGGGGTTGGGGTCATTACTGCAGAAGGCTTTTTAGAGAAAAGCGCTTAGAGAGAAAACATGTTTTAACACGGAGACAGGTTTAGGATTGTCGAGGCGAGCAAGTGAAACCAACCCAAACGAGGTGGACACTTGCATAGTCAACTGATGTGCTGTTCTGCACTCTACACAGTTCTGTGTGTGTGTGCTGAGTATTTCATCAACGCCAATGAAGCGCTACATAAGACGTTTCAGACAGTTAGCTTTGAGCAGAGTGCAGAGTTCACAGTGTAGAAAGTTCTGGTGACTGATTCACTTTCCCCACTCCCAGTTCCTCACCATCCCCAGTTTGTGAACATGGCTTTAGTGCAGCGAGAGAGAGAGAGAGAGACAGAGAGACATTACTCCGACGAAGGCTGGTGATGGAGTCGGTGAAGCTACTAGCTAGGGGCGGAAATGGCGAACGAATATAGAACGGACCTTCCCATTGGTCTGGTTCCTTCCAATAGCGTGCAACGTCACGTGTACTTCCTGGTTTGAGTGGGTTACCATCTGGTCGGATGGCCTGCTGCTCTATGAGCCCATACTGCAACGTGTAGTATTAGACCTTCTCTGGGCTTGTAGTGCTCAGCCAATCAGAAGCAGGGTCAAAGCTAGCTCCGACACACCCAGGTTGGAAGCCAGGGTTGCCCTCCTCTTCTCTCCTGCCAAGCAGTTTCCAAGCCCGCGGCCACAGGCAGACTGTGGATGGATGCCTGGGGCTGATCTGACCCCAAGAAGGACACCCCTTGGTGGGACTGGCAGGCTGCTAACCCCCCCCACCACTACCACGTACACACACACACACATCCACCCTCACAAATACACACCATCCTCACCACCACCAAGCAAACACACATACACCTATACCCCCGCTCTCTCTCACACACACACACACACACACACAGAAACACACCCACCACACACACACACCCACCACACACACAAACCCTACTCCAAAACAGTTTACTGGTAATGACAACTGACGGCAGATTGGCAGAGCAATTACTCATTTTGTTTTTCCAGTGTTGGAGTGGAATGTAGCCTATGCTGTATTGAAAAGAGTCCTTTCATCACGTTTCCACAGTTGGGGTTTGCCAGCACCAACAACTGTACGAGCACGGCAGCTAGGCAGCGTAATGAGCCGTTTGTTTCAGCCTCCCCCTCTGCTCTAGCGAGGCTGTACAAGAGTGTGTGTGTTTGTGTGTGTGTGGGAAGAGACCGTGGTGGTCGTCGCCCTCAGTGTAGGTAGGGAGGTTCACAACAGACGCGGATGTGCTGGAGGTGCCGGGGCTTCCTGGGGGGGGGGATAGAGCGCTACTCTCTGGTAGTGGGCTGGAGCTGGGAGATGGGCTGCTTTTAGATCAGCATGTAGGTGGTGCTCTCTCAGCCTGAATGGATGTTACGTAAAATACATGGGAGGGTGGAGGTGGAGGAGATGCAGGGGAGGAGATGAGGAGAGGAGAAAGGAGAGAAGACGGGGAAGGATGTGAGGAGAGGAGACGGGGAAGGAGATGAGGTGAGGAGACGGGGAGAGGCGCTAACAAGAGCTGACGAGAGGAGACAGCAGGAGGAGACAGCAGAGTAAGTAAGGAGAGAGAGAGGCAGGAGAGAGAGGCTCTGCAGATTCAGGGCCCATCAGTCACATGAGAGGTGTGTTTGTTTGTGTGTGCGGGAGCTGCCTGTCTGGGTGTGTGTATTTATAGAGGATGTCCAGTGAAAAGATCCCGCTAAACACATTCCTCCTCACAGTAATGTCACCCTGTTCTAATTCATCATCGCCAATAGTCTGTCCAACACCCCACACCCCTAACAACCTCACACAGCACCACACACACACACACACACAACCCCCTTTTGCACCCTTCCACAGCTCTCAGTAGAGGCATTAACGAGCGTCCCCCTGCTCTCTCTGGGCTGTGAGCTGGAGTGAACTCTCTTCTACCCGAGTCCCCCTGCAGCCTGCCTTACCTTGTTAGTGACTTTGAAAACACACTGCAGCTCTCGAAGCTGGGCCAACCTCCCTCAGTGCTTGCAGGGAGGAGGGGAGGGAGGGTTTTTTATGGGGGGGGTGAGGGGGTTGTTTGGGAGGGAGGGAGAGGGACAGGGTAGATAGATGAGGGTGTTAGACAGGAAGGACACTGTGTCATCCATCTAGCTGTGTCCTGTCCAGGTGCCAGGTTCCACACACAGTCCATGAGACAGACTGCTGCTCTCACTGCACACAGCCACACACCACAGAACCACAACAACCACACAGAACCACAACAACCACACAGAACCACAACAACCACACAGAACCACAACAACCACACAGAACCACAACAACCACACAGAACCACAACAACCACACAGAACCACAACAACCACACAGAACCACAACCACCACACAGAACCACAACAACCACACAGAACCACAACAACCACACTGAACCACAACAACCACACTGAACCACAACAACCGCACTGAACCACAACAACCGCACAGAACCACAACAACCGCACTGAACCACAACAACCGCACAGAACCACAACAACCGACAGAACCACAACCACCACACGAACCACAACACGACACTGAACCACAACAACCGCACAGAACCACAACAACCGCACAGAACCACAACAACCACACAGAACCACAACCACCATAGCTACCGTACATACCCACATCAACCATACATACATGACCACAACAACCATACAAGCACTCAACACCCTTACATACGCAACCCTAGCATGGAGCCCTCAGTGCCCACCTCACCCACAGCCTCACCCTCAGCCTCTACACTAGCCTCTACCCCAGCCTCACCCACAGCCTCACCCTCAGCCTCTACACTAGCCTCTACCCCAGCCTCACCCACAGCCTCACCCTCAGCCTCTACACTAGCCTCTACACAACACTTAGGCCATACTGGTGACATAATGACCAGAACAAAACACTTTCTAACAAAGCACGTCATCAGCACACGGGGAACAAGTCCAGGAGGAGGGGAGAGCGAAAGAGAGCGAGAAAGAGGAGGAGGAGCAGAGACTGAAAGGAGAGGGCGACGAAGAGGGAAAGAGAGAGAGGAAGAGCAGAATGACTTTCCAATACCTTCGTGGTTCTTTGTGAAAGGGCTTTATCAAACACACCTGCCGGGCACAGTGTTGGAGCACGGTTATGCAACACCACTTATACAACAACGCCGCAATAACAGGATGTGGAATAACTTTGGTCTCAAACGTCGCCTAATCACCGCTGTAATTATACAAGTGCACTTCTCAGCTCCCAATGCCCTCACTCAGTCCCCAACAGATCAGGTCATCAGTTCTTGGGTTTGTTTGGCATTGTAGAATACCTCCAGATATTATAATAACAATGTGTTCAATAGATGTGTGCGCCTGTTTGTGAGTGTGTGTGGTGTGTGTTTGCGTACTCCTGTAATGTCCAAAGCTAGCCTGTGTAAACACTGAAGGTGAACCTGAACCAGCGGTGTTTGTCAACATGAGGAGAGCTTCTCCTTCTCTCTGCTCGCTCAGAAGCATGTCACGCACGGTTTATTTACAGTCTGTCACGCAAAGTGAGCTTTTTGGATTCTCTCACTGTTCCGAGCAGAAGAAAGGAGCGTTTTGTTCTTAGTCACCGCAGCAATGCAGCATCACGAGACTCCCACACAGTCAGAGTCCCACACGCATCCACACACACGCACACATACATATTTCATATCTATCTTTTTCCTCTCGTCTATTTAAACACAGAAATAATTGTCACAAATATATACATTTGGGCTCCGGAAACCGACAGTCCCACATACCACACACCTCCACTGTCTTTACTACACCTACACTGATGTTACATCATCACGTCTCCCACACACACTCACACAGAGACACACACACACATACTGCACACACACACACACACACACTGTACACTCACACACAGACGCACACACACACTGTACAGTGTGTACACTGAACACTTCAAGCTGTTCAGGCTGTCCTGTGCTTGAGTTGATAGAAGCAGTACATCATGTTTTATAACCCAGGGTTTGAAGGATTCACTTGAAATCAAAGGAACACCCAGACAAGCTACATGTTGTAAGTAGTACTGTACAAAACAGTCAGTACCCAATGCAAGGACCGTGTACATTGAGAGGACAGTATCTGCAATCTACTTATATCCTGTATAAGTACAGTTTGTTTGCAGTTGTTTTACACCATCTATCATTTTCTAACCTGGCTGATTAAGACGTGGGTTTTGTCTACCAATTGTTGGGTTTAATATGATTAACATCCAACGCTGGTCTCTTATGTGTCTCATTTAGTTCCTATAGAATATGCATGTGAACAAAGACAGCCAATCAAAGCTGTGGCTGACAGTTGTTGGGGTCTTTTGAGCTGCGATTGGCTCAGAGGTGCTCGATTTCGGAGTGAGTTGCTGTGGAAAGCGTTGCCGGATTCAGGCCTGTGATTGGTTGTGGGGTGGTGGTACTAGGTAGGGAGGCCTGGTGGGTGGTGGGAGAGATTAGGAAACCTCACTGCAGCATCCCCCCTCGCATCTCACTGCACACTGACTAACACACACACAAATACACACACACAAACACTGACTAACACACACACAAACACACACAATCACTGCACACTGACTAACACACACACAAACACACAATCAGAGCTTCTACATACACGCTTGGTCTCTGACATACACTCACATTGCAGCATTACGGTGCTGCTAAGGTTACCAGCAGTAAAGACCTGGTATAGGACCAGGTGACCAGCAGTAAAGACCTGGTATAGGACCAGGTGACCAGCAGTAAAGACCTGGTATAGGACCAGGTGAACAGCAGTAAAGACCTGGTATAGGACCAGGTGAACAGGGGAACAGCAGTAAAGACCTGGTATAGGACCAGGTGACCAGGTGACCAGCAGTAAAGACCTGGTATAGGACCAGGTGACCAGGTGACCAGCAGTAAAGACCTGGTATAGGACCAGGTGACCAGGTGAACAGCAGTAAAGACCTGGTATAGGACCAGGTGACCAGGTGAACAGCAGTAAAGACCTGGTATAGGACCAGGTGACCAGGTGACCAGCAGTAAAGACCTGGTATAGGTGAACAGCAGTACTGGGCAGATTACCCACTCAAGCCCAGAGAGAGCAGACATATTTTATTGAACGTGTATTTTCTCTATTCGCTCCAATCTCTTTCAAACCTTCCAAGCAATCCCTTCCATAAGTGTACATACTGGACAGAATGTGCAGTACACACATGAAGTTGGAGTGAAATGGGTTTTACTGACTTACAGCACAAGCGACACGGCACTTCACCTGTAACCAACAGTGTTAATGCTGACATATACTTCTCTCTCTCCCACTCTCTGTCTTTCTATGTCTCTCTCTCTCTCTCTGCTTCTATCTGTTTGAACAGAAACCTTGGAAAGTCTGGATTGCGGGTGTCCTGCCTAGGGTTAGGTAAGTGTTGAGGATGTGGAGGGTGTGTGTGTGTGTGTGTTCGTGTGTGCTGCATAACATTTGCCATCAGACCGGAGGTGAGAGTTTACAGCCGTATCCCACCAAGGGCCTTGCTGCTACTCTGTTGTCCCAGGGGGAGGTGAGAAGGGGCTTCCAACAGGGGGCAGGATATCCCAGCTCTCTTCTCTTTGCACCACAGTTACTGTATGCACAACTGTTAAAGTATGGTGTGTGTGTGTATGTTCTGTGTGTGTGTGTGTGTGTGGTGTGTGTATGTTCTGTGTGTGTATGTTCTGTGTGTGTGTGTGTCTGATTGCCTGCTGACAGTGTTTCTCTGTTGATGCCCCACAGGAACATGGGTGACATTCGGAGGACAGATAACAGATGAGGTGAGAGCAGATGGATTTGGTTATTCCCCCCCCCTCCCCCTACACACACACACACACACACACACTGCTGGGAAAAGCCTGGGTTATTTCTGCTTACACTGCAAACACATGGATGTCGAGAGCAGGCCAGAGACTAAGCACACATACATGCGTATGTCACATGATCTCAATACGCACACCCAGTAATATGAAACGCAGAATCACTGAACCATACAGTCGAAGCAGGAACGATCGGAGGCTAAATAATTAAAAACCTCTCAGCACCTCATAGCAGTGATCCTCCTCTCTCTATGTCTGTCTCCCTGTGCCTCTATGTCTCTCTCCCTCTGTCTCTCTGTCTGTCTCTCTCTTCCTGTGTCTCAATATATGCATCCCTCTATCTCTCTCTCCCTATTTCTCTTCCTCTCTCCCCCCCCTCTCCCTCTCTTTCCCCGTCTCTCTCATCGTCTTTCTCTCTGGACCCCGTTCTTTCCCCCCTTTCCCCACTTCCATCCCTCCTCCCTAACAGATGGCTGAGCAGCTGATGACTCTGGCCTATGAGAACGGCATCAATCTGTTTGACACGGCGGAGGTCTACGCCGCGGGGAAGTGAGTACGAGGCAGGGCTCCCACAGATCACCGATCGATCGCCCAGTCACTCGAACCCAACGCACCCAGACAGATCAGACCTGAGAGAGGGGATGCAGCTGACTTTACATAGCAGGCAGGGGGGAATTCCATCATTTCAGGAGGGACTCTCGGAGTCCACTTTTCATGATCGCCTCCTCCCGTCTACTTTGCATGTGCGAGGTCGTTGTCACCGCTCAGTCAAAGAAGGAGTTTAACAATGGTGAACACAGTGGTTACAGATCTCCATGCCCACGGGGATCGTAGTCATGAGGCGAGGGGTGACAGTCAGCTGCGGTGACCCTGCACAGGCGCTGCCGCTCTGGGACGGGTGGCCGCGCCTGTGGCCCTGTGTGATTACAATCTTTAAGACGCGTGCTGGTAGCAGCAGGGATGGACCTGAGGGTGCTGGTAGCAGCATGGATTGACCTTAGGGTGCTGGTAGCAGCAGGGATGGACCTGAGGGTGCTGGTTGCAGCAGGGATGGACCTGAGGGTGCTGGTAGCAGCATGGATGGACCTGAGGGTGCTGGTAGCAGCAGGGATGGACCTGAGGGCGCTGGTAGCAGCAGGGATGGACCTGAGGGTGCTGGTTGCAGCAGGGATGGACCTGAGGGTGCTGGTAGCAGCAGGGATGGACCTGAGGGCGCTGGTTGCAGCAGGGATGGACCTGAGGGCGCTGGTAGCAGCAGGGATGGACCTGAGGGCGCTGGTTGCAGCAGGGATGGACCTGAGGGTGCTGGTTGCAGCAGGGATGGACCTGAGGGTGCTGGTAGCAGCAGGGATGGACCTGAGGGTGCTGGTTGCAGCAGGGATGGACCTGAGGGTGCTGGTAGCAGCAGGGATGGACCTGAGGGTGCTGGTAGCAGCAGGGATGGACCTGAGGGCGCTGGTAGCAGCAGGGATGGACCTGAGGGCGCTGGTAGCAGCAGGGATGGACCTGAGGGTGCTGGTAGCAGCAGGGATGGACCTGAGGGTGCTGGTTGCAGCAGGGATGGACCTGAGGGTGCTGGTAGCAGCAGGGATGGACCTGAGGGTGCTGGTAGCAGCAGGGATGGACCTGAGGGTGCTGGTAGCAGCAGGGATGGACCTGAGGGTGCTGGTAGCAGCAGGGATGTACATGGTTTGTCAGGGGTGACCTGTCGTCTCCGGCGGTTTTAAGATCAGCACCTCTCCGTCTCCGAGCCCTGCTGCCCATCTGGATTCATCTGGCTCTGTCATCGGTGGGATGAATTGAAATAATCCCAGAGATTATCCTTTTTCTCAACCGTACCTTAGATTAACGCCTCTTCCCCCACCCCTCCATCTTATTTTAAATCCTTCTCAGAATTAAAAGTTCCGGTACGTTCCAGACGACCGCTTGTGATAATATGCCATGAATTGATTATTACGTCATCGAACTCAGTTGCAATTCAGGCTGAAAGGCAGTTCTTGTTAAACACTTTAACACGTGGCGTTCTCATCCAGGCAGAGGTCCTGCGCTGGCCTGCATGACCTGTGTCAGGGACAGAGATTATGACGTGTGACCTTCCTCGCCACAGGAGCTGTCACCGTGGTTCAAAACCTCCGATTACCAGCGTGGCTCATGTGTTAGAGGTGCTGTTTGTGTGTGTCTGGATCTCTGCTGATGAGCTGTGGGGCTTAGGCTGCCCCAGCTAGCTGTGAGCTCCACACACAGGGTAGGAGAGGGGAGGGCAGGTATAGAGAGGAGGGAGTGGAGGAAGAGGAGGGGAGAGGAGGCGTGGAGGGAGTAGGAAAAGAGAGGAAGAGAGGAGAGAGGAGGGTAGGACTGGAAACATGAGGAGGAGCAGAAATGAGGTGGGGGGGATGAAAGATGATGAGATGTAAGGAGAGGGAGAAGAGTGGATATCAGAGTGGCGGGGAGAAGCGAAGTGATATGAGAGGAGCGAAGGGGATGAGAGAGATCTACGCATCTACACATCGGTCCTGGCCCAGTGTGTCATGGCTGTCATCCCTGGGTGTTGATTCATGCACCAGAGGAACCAGGGAGATAAGCACCAGGCGGGGGGTCACTCACTGCCCTGATGCACAGCTGCCTGCTCTCTCCTTCTGTGGGTCTCCCTGTGTTTGCAGTGTGCCCGTGTGCACTGGACCCATGACTAAACCTTTGAGCCACAGAGACAAACATGGACATTCTGTCAATATGGCCTCTGACATGATCAGCTCACACCACAGGGTATGAGCACAAAGCGCCTGCTCTCAAGCACACTGTAAATACAGACACAACTCATCTGTGGAGTTCCAACTATGAAATGACCACACATGCTGGATGTGGTTCTGGAGAAAGATAGTATTTAATGTAAGGGATTTTACAGGCACCTGCATGGGCACGTGCCCACTCTCTCTCTCACACACACACACACACACACAGACTCATAGACACACACATGCTCACATTCTTACACAAACACAGTCATGCACACACACACACAATTCTTACACAAACACATGCAAACACTTAGTGGAGTGGAGATCTCCAGTCATGAGGAAGATGGTGGTACTGGACCTGAGGGCAGGGACACTAACATCTGGCACTTTGAGCCTGGGAGAAGCGACCCTCCTCCTCTCTCCTCTCCTCCTTCACTCCTCCTCTCCCTCTGTTCACCCCAGCAGGCTGCAGGCAGGGGGGAGGCAGAGAGATGGAGAGGCAGAGAGGGAAATAACAGAGGTAGAAAGGAAGTTACTATTCCGGGTCCAGAGGAGAGAGGCGAGAAGGGGATTGGGGAGGGGAGGGGAGGGGAGGAGGGGGAGGGGAGGAAAGCGGAGGGGAGGAGAGGGGAGGAGAGGAGAGGAGAGCAGAGAAGAGAAGGGAGAGTTATCACCTGCTAACAGAAGCGTCTCCATCTCTAATGAGTTCCACGCAGAAATAATTATCACCCCCACTGCTGCTAATGATTCATAGAGTATCTGTTGCACCCCAGCCTGTGTCAGTGTGTCTGTTTAACACGGCTTAGCCTGTTTTAGCCCAGACCACACACCAGGCTGGCCTGCTCTGACATACTAGCCCGCTATACCTTGCCTTGGATTACCTACTTATATGTGGTCCAGCTATGTTCAATGTTATCTGGCCAAATCCTAACTTTAGCAGTCTGCCACATTGTCAACATGGGGACTTTCTGAATAATACAGTGCAATGTGCCTTAGCACGCTGTTAGTGTATATATTGTGTCCTGTTTTACATGTTGTTTAAATATTTATTTTGTAATCACATTTGTACTCTGTCTGAACTCATTCACTCTTCTGATCGGGCTCTCAGAGGGTAACGCTTGAGTTAATTGAAATACATTCGCTCTCTATCTTTCTCTCTCCCTTACTCTCCCTTTCTCTCTCCCTTTCTCTCTCTCTCCCTCTCCCTCTCTCTCTCTCTCTTTCTCTCTCCCCCTCTCTCCCTCTCTCCCTCTCTCCCTCTCTCTCTCTCCCACAGAGCGGAGGTGGTGTTGGGGAATATCATCAAGAAGAAGGGCTGGAGGTAGGTGAAGGCAGGAGTCCATCCTGAGCATCACCTCTCTACCCTGACCTGGTGTGTCTGCCACTGTCTGCGCTGAGACTGAGAAGGGGGGAGAGAGTGAGAGAGAGTGGAAAAGAGACAGAGTGAGGAAGGCCGAAAGAGATGGAGGGCGAGGGAGATGAACATGAAAGATTAATGCAGGTAGCAAGGCCATGGCAGAGCTCTTGTGTCCCTTGTCAAGGATGCTAAATAATGAATCAGCCTGGAGCGCAGGCCTGTGAGCCTGCCGTCCTCACAGCCAGGTCTGTCTGTGTGGGTGTGTGTGTGGGTGTGTGTGTGGGTGTGTGTGTGTGTGTGTGTGGGTGTGTGTGTGGGTGTGTGTGTGTGTGGGTGTGTGTGTGGGTGTGTGTGTGGGTGTGTGTGTGTGTGGGTGTGTGTGTGTGTGTGGGTGGGTGTGTGTCCGCTGGCGGAGCTAGCATGCATGGATTAAACTGCAGCTGCACGCACTGCCGTTTTATAAGTGACCTAAAGGAGTCACCCCCTTCACATGCTCACCCCTTCACAGACTCATCCCTTCACAGACTCACCCCTTCACACAGAGCGGCCTGTAAGCGGTGTTAGGGAGAGCACGCCAACTGCACTCTGGGGCCATGGCAGACTGTGTGTTGTAAGCAGTGTTCAGTGTGACGGGTGCCATGGCAGACTGTGTGTTGTAAGCAGTGTTCAGTGTGACAGGTGCCATGGCAGACTGTGTGTTGTTAATGTTGTTGCTGCTCATCTCTGTTTCAGGCGCTCCAGTTTGGTGATCACCACGAAGATATTCTGGGGTGGAAAGTAGGTACACATCGAGTTTCATCTCTCTCTGCATTTAAATGTTCTACCGACTGAAGCTAGTACGCATGCAGATAACAACAAAACAATCTTTTCTACGGTAACGTTATCCAGTCAATCAGTAGGGTGCTTATGAATACAAACAGACGTGTCTGTCTGTGATGCTGACGTCAGTGAGGCTGTGATGGGGGGGGGGATCTGGTGATGGCTGCTAATGGGATCAAGTTTAATCCTGGCTCATCTGATACTGTATCTGCTACTGGCTCAGTAAAGCTGCCATGGAGCTGACCTGACTGAACATGCCAATCACGCGCCGTACAGTAGTACAGGTCACATGATCCACACACACACACTTCCTGCCTGATACTCCGCCCCCTAGTGATGACACAGCTACACGTCAGCGAACACAATAATAGTAATACCAACAATGTAGCGTGACGAGAATGGGTGTAGCTCCGCGGTATAACATCGGACTGCATGTTAAGAGGGTCACTGATTCAAATCCCCCTGCGGATAAAGCGTCGGCTAAAGAAATACGTGTGTACTAATCATGAGAAGCTTTAAGAGACGGTGTGACGGTCACAGTCACCCACAAGGCTGCGTCAGGTGGCAGTGGACTCAGTAAAACCTGTGACTGACGCTTAGCGCTCTCCTCTCCCTCTCCTCCCCTACAGAGCAGAGACTGAGCGAGGCCTGTCCAGGAAACACATCATAGAAGGTAAGCGCCCGGCCGCACGCAGCACTGACACTGCAGGGGCTGCTACTGCTGACTCCACACTCTACAACCACCCCCTATAAAACATATGGCAAATATATTCCTCCCTAATGAATCTCTGTGGCTTCAGGGAACAGCTAGGCTCTAGTGGGGTTGTGGGTACTGCTGAGGCAGCACATGCTTCACCTTGGTAGAATCGCGGTCGTTACAGAATCCTGCCAGATGCTGGCCAGCTACGGGGAGGACAGTGGAGATTAACTACGCTACGGAGTTCAACTGCTCCTGCTCACGAGGAGAAGAGGAAAGCAGGAAATAAGTGTCGGTTTGTCGTTCTGTAGGTTTAAAGGCCTCGCTGGAGAGACTGCAGTTAGAGTATGTGGATGTGGTGTTTGCCAACAGACCAGACCCCAACACTCCTATGGAAGGTGAGGCTCATGTGACGTACCTGTCTCTGACTTATGACTACCTGCTGTTCCTCTGACTACCTACTGTTCCTCTGACTACCTGCTGTTCCTCTGACTACCTACTGTTCCTCTGACTACCTGCTGTTCCTCTGACTACCTGCTGTTCCTCTGACTACCTACTGTTCCTCTGACTACCTGCTGTTCCTCTGACTACCTGCTGTTCCTCTGACTACCATCCTTCCTTCCCTTCATCCCTCCCTGCTGTTTGCCTGGCTACGTCCATGTTCCAATCCCTTCCAGTTTAACTAAGAATGTCCCTGAGACAACTCAAGCCAGTGAACATCTGTGCTCCACAGAATGGTACATACGTTGTCACGTAATAACACAGGCCACAGTGCATACACTGGCTTTGAAGCTCCAATTCAGACAGTAGAACCCGGGACTGCCAGTTCAATTTGACTCTGCTCTAGACTAGTTTAAACTAGTCTGTTCTAGTCTAGTCTATGGCTGGTACTGGTATAGGTAAGTGAATGTTCTGTGCTGTGCTGAGCCTCATGTCACACTGTGTTCATCCTCTCCCTCTCCTCTCTGTGCCTGGCCAGGGAGGTCAGAGCACGCTGTCTGAACACAGCTCGTCACCAGGGCTTCCCCAGCCCCCCCCTCCTGGGGAGACCACAGCCTCTCATGCAGCCATTGGTCTGGTCTCGACGTCAGTTCAACTTACCACCTGGACTCATTTGTAGTCAGTGTTGGACTACTTATTTGTGGTTATTCACGAATCTCTTTCAGATATGTCTGAATGTAGTGGTTGAGCCCCCTTGCCCCCCAGATATGTGTTCCTGGGTTTGTCGCCCCCCCCCTGTCTGAAGGAAGCCTTGCTGGTAGTTCTATCAAGCTGCAGGAGCTGTCCATGTATCTATTTATTTAGCCATCTGCCCTTTCCAGAGTTCAGCCAGTTTACATGGGTGGCACGGAGGGCCCCGAATCCATGTCTGCATAGCTAGTTAGACCATCTGCCTCTGCTCTCTCTCTGGCCTCGGGGAACGTAGGATCATCCCGTCCCCTGCTCTGCTCCCCCGCTCCTCTCCTCTCTCATCCTCCTTTCTCCTCCACTCTCATCCTCCTCTCTCATCCCGTTCTCTTCAAATCAAATCTAGTTTCATTAGTATATAGCCCATTTCACAAGCAATGTCACAGAGGGTGTCACATACGCCTACAGAACTGCCCCTAAACCAACCCAAAACATGGAAGAAACCTCGGGAGGAGCCATTCAGTGAAGGATCCTCCTTCCCTTCTGTTCCTCTCCTATCCTCCTCTCTCATTCCCTTCTCTACTCCTTCTCTCCTTCCTCCACTGTTATCCTGCTCTCTTCTCCTCTGCTTCCCCCGTCCGTGGATGACCGGACTGACTCGAAACTAACCCTGTGTGTTGCGTGCGCACGCGTGCCTTTGCTCTGGCAGAGACGGTTCGAGCGATGACCCACGTGATAAACCAGGGCATGGCCATGTACTGGGGGACATCTCGTTGGAGTCCTATGGAGATCATGGTAAGACACACACAGACACACAGACACACACACACACACACACAGACACACCTCACTGTTCCTGCCGTGGCCTGGCGAGGGCGTGAGAGTAAGCGCTGCTCCCTGTGTTCGCCTGTAGGAGGCGTACTCAGTGGCGCGCCAGTTCAACCAGATCCCGCCCATCTGCGAGCAGGCAGAGTACCACATGTTCCAGAGGGAGAAGGTGGAGGTGCAGCTGCCTGAGCTCTTCCACAAGATAGGTTAGTACAGACAATGCAGAGGTACTGCACACATTCTGCACAGATGCTGTGTAGATGCTACCCAGAGGCTACCGAGATGCTATAGAGATACTACACAGATACTACATAGAGTTGAAATACTTTCGACAGTTTTTGTTGACAAGCTGTCCCCTCACCCTCAGGTGTCGGGGCTATGACATGGTCTCCGCTGGCCTGTGGCATCATCTCAGGGAAATATGACAGCGGGGTACCCGCCTACTCCCGAGCATCTCTGAAGGTACACCCCCCCCCCACACACACACACACACCAGGATCAGATAACACTTAAATACCCAGCTATGACTGTCCAATACAGGCTTGTCCAGCATGGTGAAATCAGTACGGTGCTCTATAAATGCAAACTTTCTCCCAAAGGCAGAGCCGTAGGCGGGGCGAACACTCAGCTTATTTTGAAAAGTATTTCCAATGCTGTTTGACCCCCCTGTGTGTGTGTCTGCTCTTCCTGCCTCCCTCTGTGCCCATGTCCCCGGCCTTCACTGCTGCCTGTCATAACCAATGTTCTCTGTGTCTTTCAGGTTCTGAAAGTCCATGTCTCTCTTACCTTGAATGTGTTTTGTCTGTTTGTCGGGCATCTTGACAACACGCATTGTTTACACTACCAGACCGCAGCTGTGGAAGTGCTCAATATTTGATGTCCCCTAGTTGAGGCACACACACACACACACACACATCACCAGACTCTGTCTCAGTGGCGTGTAGATGCAGGGTGAGCTGTGTGTGCAGTGAAGGTCGTGTGTGTTACCTCTGTGGTCTGGCGTGAGGCCAGTGGATGTTTGTGGTGTTGTCGTTGGTGGGGGTGTGTGACGATCTTCCTGTTGACATTTTGGACTTCACGTGCGGACCGTAGACACACACACGTGTTCAACCCTCTCAGCCGAGCTCCCAGTAGCAGCTTCGACACATCCACTCCTCTTAGGGAAATGGACCATTTAGAAGACGCTTATCCAAAGCGACGTACAGGAAGGGAGATTTGAATCTGTAGTCAATATCTCTACTAGTGAGCAATTAAACCCTTAACCCCGCTATTCTTTATACCAGTCTTTAAGTTCCCCAGTCATAACACAAATGAGTGAAAGCATGACCCCTACACACACACACACACACCTAGTGTGTGTAGGTGTGCGTGTGTGTGTCCAGACAGGGGTCCCCCTGGGCTGGTAGAGGGGAGGCGGAGGGAGGCGAGGGCCTCCTGGAAGCCAGAGCAGCGTGTTTGAAAGCAGGGCCCTGGCTGTCACCGGTGGGCCTCCGTGGCGCCGGTTGCGGGCAGGGCTCTGGTTTTGAGCCGGTGTGCTGCTGCTGTTGTTTCCGACAGGGCTACCAGTGGTTGAAGGACAAGATCCTGAGCGAGGAGGGCCGGCGTCAGCAGGCGAAGTTGAAAGAGCTGCAGGCAATCGCGGAGAGGCTGGGCTGCACTCTGCCACAGCTAGCCATCGGTACGCGGGGGAAACCAAAACATACTGCCGCTCTCTCTCTTTCTGTCCGTCTGTCCGTCCCCTCTGCCGCACGCTCGCTCCGGTGACTGATCGTTGGTTGGTGTTTGTGTGTGTGTGTGTGTGTGCTTGCGTGTGTGTGTGTGTGTCTGTATTGTTGTTTTATCGTGCTCAGTCGTGGTAGTGGTGTAAAGGTCAGCCAGTCTGGTTTTATGGTTCTGAAAGGGGATGCTATGCACAGTACTGCATGTGTTCAAGGGCCAGTGTGTGAGGTGTGGGTGTGAGTGTGAGGTGTGAGGTGTGAAGTGTGTGGTGTGAGGGTGTGAAGGGTGTGAGGGTGTGAGGTGTGGTTTGAGGTGTGAGGATGTGAGGATGTGAGAGTGTGAGGGTGTGAGGGTGTGAGGTGTGAGGGTGTGAGGGTGTGAGGTGTGAGGGTGTGAGAGTGTGAGAGTGTGAGAGTGTGAGAGTGTGAGAGTGTGAGAGTGTGAGAGTGTGAGGGTGTGAGTGTGAGGGTGTGAGTGTGAGGGTGTGAGTGTTTGAGGTGTGAGTGTGCCTGTACAGGGAGTTTTCCCTTTCCCCCGTGTCAGCAGTAAAAGGGCATCCCAGACATAAATTGTGTGAGTTGCTGGTATTGATTCCCAGTCAGGCAGGACGGAGAGGGGGGGAATGTGTGTGTTGACAGCTCTATCCTGGGAGGCAGATTAGGACAGAGGGTCTGAGGAGGGAGAGGTGGAGTGAAAGGAGAGACGCTGTAAATCTGGAGGATCACATCCCAGACCAGATCAGGGCAGATTTTTCCCTCCTGCAGTATTGAAGTCATAGATTAGGTTTCCCAGACTGTAAACCAACCTCGAGCTATCTAATCCATTATCCTAGAGTTAGCTGTCTAATCCGTTAGCCTAGAGCTAGCTTTCTAAGCCATCAGGCCACAGCTAGCTAGCCAGACCATTAGCCAACAGCTAGGTAACCATGCAACCCCCCGGTTCTTCTTTTGACAACCTGAGAGGACTCACATCCGCACATCTACTTCCTGGATTGTTAGTTTGACCGTTTTTCTTTCCCAGAAAATACAAGTGCAGATTTAGTGGATAGGCTTGTGAAGTACATGATCCTAGTGGATGTAGAGCAGTAGAGTAGTAGATGCAACACTAGCAAGACGTACTGTACTGTACCTGAAACAGATTATAGGAAGTCATAAAGATGAAATACTTGTCAGGCCTGACCCCTGACCCTGGCCCCTGCCCTGACCCTGGGCACAGTGGTATTTTGAGAAGGTGATATATTGAGGATATAAATGACAACCCGTCTCCGGTTTAGTGTCATCAAGTTTCTTCCTGGTCCAGATATTCTTGGACTGACCGCAGGGAATCCTTTCGTCAGCATTTCATTTCCACGGTAATCCATGAGGAACAATCCCTTCTGTGTTCCTGGAGGACGGCTGCATGGTCATCCCTGCTCTATACAGATGGAGATTATAATCCAGCAGGATTACGCGACGTCTCCACACCCTCAGTGCCTACTATGTAATCATTTTAGGTCCACTCTCCCTTGAATGATTGAAACATGAGTGAAAACATGTAGAGTTTGTATGTGTGTGTGTGTGTGTATGTGTGTGTGTGTCATGAAGTGGTTGTTGCCTTGACAGTTGGGGTTTAAATTGGTTTTGGTTTTGTCAACTGTGATTGGGTATGTGTTGGTCATGTTTACTGTGATTGGTTATGTCTAGTGTGATTGTGTATGTGTACCAGAATGAAGAAAGACACAGGTTGGTTGTGTCGTAGGGCATGTAGGGCTAGAGCATTTGTGTAGTGTGTGTGTGTAGCATCTGTAGTGTTACTGCATGCGTTAGTTGATGTTGTGTGGGTGTTCTGATGTTGTGTAAGTGGATGCGTGCCTGTTTTCTTTTGGCATACTTGTGTGTGTGTGTGTGTGTGTGTGTTGTCGGTGGGTAGGATGTCATTGTTGTTTACCCGTCACTGCAGCGTGGTGCCTGAGGAACGAGGGGGTGAGCTCCGTCCTGTTAGGAGCGTCCAACGCTGACCAGCTGATGGAGAACATTGGAGCGATACAGGTGAGGCCGTGTGTGTGCACGCGCGTGTGTGTGTCCATGTTTCTGTACTGTGGCCGTGACCGTGTGTGTGTGTGTGTGTGTGTGTGTAGATGTGGAGGTAAAAAGTGTTGTTGACGTGCGTTCATTTCTTCATCGCTGGCGGATATTTCTTTTTAATGGTTGTAAATGTGGTCCTCCTGCCGTCCGTGTTCGTGCATCACAATCCAGAGATCTGTGGAGGACGGCAGCTCTCTGGCACACACATCAAGATTGCCATAATATGCATGGATGCTTTGCTGTGGGAGTTGATAAGGTCATCCGTCAGTGTTATGTGACTGGCTCCAGGCGCTGCGTCTGCTTGATAAGATGCATTGGGTTAATGGGATTTTCAAACCAATAGGGTTTCATGTCCTCTCAACACAGTCTGTTTGGCCTGAGGTGAACTGCACTGTAACTCCTTCTCCTCACACTTCGATGGGCAGAACTGTGTGTGTGTGTGTGTGTGTGGGTGTGTGTGTGTGTGTGTGTGTGTGTGTGTGTATGTGTGTGTGTGCGTGGTGCATGCGTGTGTGTGTGTGTGTGTGTGCGTGTGTGTGTGTTGGGGAGAAGGGGGTCTCAGTGGGTGCATTTGATATTTCTTTTCTCAAATGTTACGCTCACATTACCAGGGCCTTGGCATAATGTTCTCATGAGATGTACTGTATATAGCAGTATACAAATGCTGTAGGCTGGTCCGCTCTATGGCAGCGAGAAATACCATGCTGTGTGTGTGTGTGTGTTATGCTGTGTGTGTGTGTTATGCTGTGTGTGTGTGTTATGCTGTGTGTGTGTGTTATGCTGTGTGTGTGTGTTATGCTGTGTGTGTGTGTGTTATGCTGTGTGTGTGTGTTATGCTGTGTGTGTGTGTTATGCTGTGTGTGTGTGTTATGCTGTGTGTGTGTGTTATGCTGTGTGTGTGTTCCTGCTCCTCCTCCACACATGGCTGACTGAGATCTCTCCCGCAGGTCCTTCCCAAGTTATCCTCCTCCATCACCCACGAGGTGGACAGCATCCTGGGGAACAAGCCCTACAGTAAAAAGGACTACCGCTCCTAACCCCACCCAGGGCTGCACCCCCTGCAGCGCTGCCCAGCGCCCGCCCCCTCCCCACCCCCTCCCCCCCACCTCTGCCTGATCCTCTGTTTGCTTGAGCTTTTACTGAGTGAGCCCCTGGCGCATGAGTCTGGCCACACCTGGCCCACCCAGGGGAACTCATTTAGACCAAAAGGGAAAGGAGAAGAGGGGGGGGGAAACCCTCCACCTAGAGACGGATACTCACCTCCAGGGATAAGGGAAGATGGCGAGAGAACAGGAGCTAGAATGGTTGTTAAGAATACTCGCTCATAGATAATAAAACCGTTATACATTCAATTCAGCTGAAACGAGTAAAATATATCTATATATATACACCAATAAAAATACCTTTTTGAAGTTGAAGAAGAAAACGATACATATAATATCTTAATAAGCACACGCTTGCTTGGCAGACAGATTTATTTACTTTAAGCTTTATTTTCTAAGAACTGATTGCATACCAATGGGAATGACCATTTGGACCATGTGACGACACGTGAGCTACTCCTGTTGCACATGTACCATAGCTACTTGTCTGTGTCTGGAGGTTGTGTCTCCAGGCATGGCCTCCTTTCAGGGGGCCATTTGTTCTCACTGTCTACTCTCTTCATCAACCAGCCTTGTGCCCAGGCTGGGAAACCATTAGCACTTTAGTACTGTAGAGACATGAAGGGAGGGAGTTGGAGGATGGGAGGATGGGAATATATACTGTTTTATATGTATGGATGGAATCTTATAGGTAGTTCTCTAAGAGTTTCCTTCTGGGCCTTCCTTTCCACCACTCCTCTCTATCCTGCATAGTTGGTTCAGTTGTCTCCATCTCAGATCAGCACTCTTGCTCCAGTCCCCACCCTTCCACAGATAAACCAGGACATTTGACTGAAGTAAGCAATTTTCCTTAAAGTTCTCCTCCTATTGGCTGTTTGGATTTGCCACTATGCTGCTTTCACCTGTCCAATCGGAAACAGGTTATCCACAGGGGGAGGGGTTCAGTGAGGGGAGGGTGTCAGGGCTGGGTTTGGGAGTACACAGGCCCGGGACTCATGACCCCTGGTCACCCTTACTTCATCCCCACTGAAAACTCAACCTTTACTTAATCCTTACTACTCTCTGATCTACCACCTATTTCACTTCTACTCAAACCCTATTGAACCTGAATTGAGTCTCCATCTACATCACCTCTACTCATCCCTAAATAATATCATGCTCTGACCCACTTTTGACCTATTCTGTAATTACTATTTGACTATTCTCTCAAAATGTTGGACACAAACCCTGTGTCAGGATGGCCTATCAGGGTCCTGTTTCTTTATTTCCAAAAGTGTGACAGACGTACTCAGTCGCCAATCAGAGCAAAGTGGCTTCGTCTCAAGTCTTCAAGTTTTCAAAGACAATTGGCCAATAGAAACTCTGAGAAAAGGAAAGATAGGAAGCAGAAAGGGAGGGATGAAGGGAAGGCTGGGAGGCTGGTTCTAGTCAGCAGCTCAGGGATCAGAACAGATTGTGAGAGACTCGTGTGCTCCGCAGACACCTGTCATTATTATTGTTGTTGTTGACAACGGTGAGGACACTGTATGCATCTCTAACATGTGTGGACACTGTAAGCGACTTCCTGTCCGACCCAGAGACATTTCCACGTGGCTCAAGCCAAAGATATTCCGACATCTTTCAACAGCACGTTCAAGTGTCTCTCACCCACCCACACACACACCTCCCCATCCTCGTCATAAAGCATGTAGGCTACTATCGAGCTTAATAATCTATCTATGGTATGGACTTATGCACTTACAGTATGTATCTTCACTCGACCAGGCTGTTGTTGGGCTCGACGAATACGTCCTCATATCCATCTATACGTGCACTATAAACAGCTTTAGGAACAATAAGGTGTTTTCTTTACTCAGACGGCAGACGAACTTGTTCTAGAACAGTGTTGCCGGATCACGTCCCACTGGAGGCCGACGTCAACGCGTCTGCGGTCCGTTCCCTCCTGGCTGTCTGGCGCCCTCTTACTGTGACCAAGTGGCTAGCATGAGCCACTCCTCTGTCCTCCAAGCATGGACCCTCCTCCTTCTGTCCCTAACTCCAGGGACCTCCACCGAACTCCGACAAAGCAAAAGGCCACGCGCTCACGCAGCTACTAACTACTAACCCATGTGAATAATGAGGAGTCTCGACCCACTGCGGAGACCCCGCGGTGTCCCCACGGCGACTGGGAGCCTTGCAGAGGGCGTTACGGATCTTCTGCTCAGGCGAAGCCGCGTGAATGAGGCGTGTGTTAGTCCTTCCATCTACAGCAAATAATACATTCATGTCATTGTCGTTGGTACTGTGTGTGTTGGGGGAATGGGGGGGGGGTGTTGGGGGAAGGGGGGGTGTAGGCCTATTTGTTGTTAAGGTCGGTTGTGTCTGTTGGTAGGTGTTCATTTATTTTGTCATGTGTGGTATGTCTGAGTGAATTGACGTGGCGAAAGCCACTCAAGTTTTCTCTGAGGAAAAAGGGAAAATGAAAAAAAAAGTAATTGATGACAAATGTGTGATCAATTCAGAACTCCTGTTTTTCTGTGTGTCTAGCTTCTCTTAGCAGGGAAATAAAACGAGTGTGACGTTAAAGAGTGTGACATATTAAAGCCATCGTGTTGAAAAGTACTGAACTCCAGTCCAGATTCGACGGCCCTCCAATCGGGAGGATTTTGTCTGAGTATCCTCCTAGCGCCTTGCTGGTTACCTAGGTGATAACAACCCTTCTGTAAAGCGCTGAGTGATAATGACCATGTACATGTACTGTAGACCTAGTCCCAGTCATCAACACCCAGTATAGACTATGTTCCAGTCATCCAGACCAGTGAAAACCTAGTCCCAGTCAATTTGACTGGTATAGACCTAGTCCCAAACTCCCAGTAAATTGGACCAGCATAGACCACCTAGTCCTAGTAAATTGGACCATTATAGATTTAGTTCCTCTCAATTGGACTAGTGTAGATCTAGTCCCTGTAAATCGGACCTGTGTGGACATGGTCTTAGTTAATCAGACCATATTATCAACTTAGTCCCAGTATCCAAGACCAGTATAGACGTAGTCCCAGTAACATGGACCAGTATACATCTAGTCCCAGTCACTTAGACTAATGTATACCAAGTACCAGTGTCCCAGATCAGTGTAGACTTTGTCCCACTAACCTGGACCAGTAAAGGCCTAGTCCCAGTTCCCCTGACCAGTGTAGAGCTAAACTCAGTTATATATCTGTGGTGCCCCTCTTAGTACTAACAACTTTATCAACAACAACAAATGGATGTAGAGTTAAAGAATGTCATCTTAAAAGGATGTTCTTAAAGGCTTGTACAATCCTGCCAGCTGTTAGAGTGTCATCCATTACTGTAGCTCTGCATCGACAGAAACTCAACCCGTCTGGTATAGAAAATAATATAACTCCCCATTCTCATGGAACAAGCCAGCTGAAAACAGATTTGTCATGTTGGAGCATTTAATGTTAAATGTAGGTAGTTAAAAGCGAGATGGGGTTTGAATTTGTTCCCCTCTTCATACTGTACCAATGTAAAGAGAGATTGACTGAAAATAAAGCGTTGTTAGTTACCGTGAATGCTGCGAGTAGAAGATGGAGCCCCTCATTGGAGACGGAGCTGTCCTGAGAGAGCGACATCTTCTGTTTGTACATAGTTTGAACTTTGTATATATTTATGGTCGTGATCACCTCTGCCTTTTTCTTTCGGGTTTTCTTTTAATTTGCAGGCATTGCTAACTGCACTGTGCTTGAATCCAAATTTAGACAAAATGTACAGCTTCGGTCTTTAATGAAATGACAACGAACAACATAAAAAAAAAGAATGATATATAACAATGTCCCGTGTCTGTGTCTTTGTGTTGTCGGGTTCCTTCTCTGCTTGGCAGGAGGGCTGTGGGTCGTGTTTGGTTTAGGATGCACAAACTGAAATGGCTGCTTCTGAGATCTGCATCGCTGCAACATCATTCATTGCATGCCAAAGAGCAGCCTTCTCTCTCCCAGATTTGTTCTAGACAGAGCAAAGACTGTTAAGAAAATCATGATGAGTTGCTGCAAATGAAATCAACATGTTCTGGATCCATAAGATTCCCATTAAGGCCTATTTAGTTTTGAAAGCACTGTGATCTGATTGCCAATCAACACAAACGATTGCCAGGTGTGGTTCACAAATGAGTGAGTGATTATGACAAAGTGTGACTGTCCACATGCAACTTTTGTCGTTGTAAGGTTGGCTAAATGGTTAGAGAGTATGACTACAGATCAGGAGGTTGGGGGTTCACATCCCCCCAAGGTGCTTTTAGATGAAACTTATGTCTTCAAGTGGAATTCATAAAGACATAATTAGACTCCGAGGGAAATTCTTCAAGGCCCTGGTGGCCTACTGGATATGCATGGGATCTTGAGTCCTGACCCCTCCGGTTCAAATCTGTCTGGAGGCAGTGTACCCCATGCGTGCTTTCTGGCATGCAAAACATGTTAGTATCTCTTTAAGCAGAGCACTTTTTAAAAGATAAATACTACCTTCACATGCCGGAGGTATGGGGCCCCAGTGGCCTAATGGATAAGCATGCGGACAAGCAAATCCCGACGGCATGGGATCAAATCCACCCAAACCCTCGAATCCAGAGAAATCCTTTGACTGAGCTTGCTCTAAGGTCGCCCCCAAGGTGTCGGGGGCTGGTGTCGTGGGCTGCTCAACGAGCTGGGTTCAGATGAAGCACAGGGCGTGGTGCCAATCAGATCCGTGAGCCCAGATCCCTGTGACCGCAGCGCACTCCCCCGACTGTCCAGACTCCCCGACTGCCAGCAGGGATCACCCAACTGTCTTTGTCAGTACCCGACTGTCCCACCAGGAAAGACAAGGGGATCTCGGGGGCCGGGAAAATACATTTACCTTTTATCAGTTTTATATATAAGTCCAGCTTTTTTTCCAAGTCCAAAAGCAACAATTGAGTTGTAGGAAGATCCTTCAGCCAGATTAGAACACAATCGTGAGGTCATTAAAGAGGCCTTTTCTGCAAGGAAAGACCATTGCAGCCTTCCATGGCGTTTGAACCCACAACCCTTGACGCTCATGGTACACATGCTTATCCACTGAGCCATCAGGGACACAAGGAAACCTTAACTCGTTGAAAATGCATCCTTGATATTAAGTGTGAGGTCATTAAAGAGACCATTTCTGCAAGGAAAGACCATTGCAGCCTTCCATGGGGTTTGAACCCACAATCATTATCTGTCAGGGTACACGTGCTTATCCACTGAGCCATCAGGGACACATGTCAACATAAACTTGTTGAAAATACATCCTTAAGGTGAAGTGTGAGGTCATAAAAGAGACAGTTTCTGCAAGGAAATACCAACGCAGCCTTCCATGGGGTTTGAACCCACAACCCTTGACGCTCATGGTACACATGCTTATCCACTGAGCCATCAGGGACACAATGAAACCTTAACTCGTTGAAAATCCATCCTTGATATTAAGTGTGAGGTCATTAAAGAGACCATTTCTGCAAGGAAAGACCATTGCGGCCTTCCATGGGGTTTGAACCCACAACACTTATCTGTCAGGGTACACGTGCTTATCCACTGAGCCATCAGGGACACATGTCAACATAAACTTGTTGAAAATACATCCTTAAGGTGAAGTGTGAGGTCATAAAAGAGACAGTTTCTGCAAGGAAATGCCAACACAGCCTTCCATGGGGTTTGAACCCACAACCCTTGACGCTCATGGTACACATGCTTATCCACTGAGCCATCAGGGACACAAGGAAACCTTAACTCGTTGAAAATGCATCCTTGATATTAAGTGTGAGGTCATTAAAGAGACCATTTCTGCAAGGAAAGACCATTGCGGCCTTCCATGGGGTTTGAACCCACAACCCTTATCTGTCAGGGTACACGTGCTTATCCACTGAGCCATCAGGGACACATGTCAACATAAACTTGTTGAAAATACATCCTTAAGGTGAAGTGTGAGGTCATAAAAGAGACAGTTTCTGCAAGGAAAGACCAACGCAGCCTTCCATGGGGTTTGAACCCACAACCCTTGACGCTCATAGTACACATGCTTATCCACTGAGCCATCAGGGACACAATGAAACCTTAACTCGTTGAAAATGCATCCTTGATATTAAGTGTGAGGTCATTAAAGAGACCATTTCTGCAAGGAAAGACCATGCGGCCTTCCATGGGATTTGAACCCAAGACCCTTACGCTCATGGTACACATGCTTATCCACTGAGCCATCAGGGACACAAGGAAACCTTAACTCGTTGAAAATACATCCTTGATATTAAGTGTGAGGTCATTAGAGAGACCATTTCTGCAAGGAAAGACCATTGCGGCCTTCCATGGGGTTTGAACCCACAACCCTTATGTGTCAGGGTACACGTGCTTATCCACTGAGCCATCAGGGACACATGTCAACATAAACATGTTGAAAATACATCCTTAAGGTGAAGTGTGAGGTCATTAAAGAGACAGTTTCTGCAAGGAAAGACCAACACAGCCTTCCATGCGTTTGAACCCACAAGCCTTGACGCTCATGGTACACATGCTTATCCACTGAGCCATCAGGGACACAAGGAACCATGAACTCGTTGAATATACATCCTCGCAAGCTCGCAGAGCAAGCTCAGTCAAAAGATTTGGGTGGATTTGATCCCATGCCGTTGGGATTTGCTTGTCTGCATGCTTATCCATTAGGCCACTGGGGCCCCATATCTCTAGCATGTGAAGGTAGTATTTATCTTTTAAAAAGTGCTCTGCTTAAAGAGATACTAACATGTTCTGCATGCCAGAAAGCAAGCATGGGGTACACTGCCTCCAGACAGATTTGAACCAGAGGGGTCAGGACTCAAGAGCCCATGCATATCCACTCGGCCACCAGGGCCTTGCTGAATTTCCCTCGGAATCTAATGATGTCTTTATGAATTCCACTTGAAGACATAAGTTCAATGTTCAATTGAAAGCTTTCATCTAAAAGCACCTTGGGGGATGTGATCCCCCAACCTCCTGATCTGTAGTCATACTCTCTGACCATTTAGCCAACTTTACAACCACAGAAGGTGCATGTGGACAGTCACAATTTGTCATAATCACTCACTCATTTGTGAAACACACCTGGCAATCGTCCCATTAATCGCCTTAATGGGAATCTTATGGATCCAGAACTTGTTGATTTCATCTGCAGCAACTCATCATGATTTTATTAACAGTCTTTGCTCTGTCTAGAACAAATCTGGGACAGAGAAGGCTGCTCTTTGGCATGCAATAAATTATACTTGGCTATAGACTTGCATCAACAAACACAAGGTATTCTCATTACAGTGAAGAAAGTATGAATACAAGTAAAAACAATACAAGTCAAATTATAGAAAGATACTAAATGATTGTTCTTGCTGTTCATCAGTTAAAAGAGTTCCCACATTGATTTAGAGGATGGTTCTACCGTCCGTCTCCAGACTCCCCGACTGCCAGCCGGGATCTTCTAACTGTCTTTGTAAGTACCCGACTGTCCCAACAGGAAAGACAGTTGGGCCTTCCATGGGGTTTGAACCCACAACCCTTATCTGTCAGGGTACACGTGCTTATCCACTGAGCCATCAGGGACACAAGGAAACATGAACTCGTTGACAATACATCCTTAAGGTGAAGTGTGAGGTCATTAAAGAGACAGTTTCTGCAAGGAAAGACCAACGCAGCCTTCCATGGGATTTGAACCCAAGGCCCTTGAAATCTCATGGTACACATGCTTATCCACTCAGCCATCAATGCTGAAGCAGCATTCCAACAATAATCAGAACTGAAAACGCTGTGTGTGTTCATGAACATGGTTTGTGTTGGTTGTTCTCATTCTAACTAAAAGTGTGACGCCCTGAGGGATGATTAGACGTAGTAGTTGACCCTTAAAAAGAATGGAGCATAATCATAAGATTAATTATATTTTTCATAAGCAAGTGCTTCATCTAATATTGACATTCAACGTTGTGCTAAAAATGAGTCCTCCCTGAGGTTGCTGTGGGGGTCTGAACTGTTGCACCAGAATCAACAACCATCATATCTAAAACCAAAATGGATTAGGAGTTGAACTAGTAACTGAAAAGTAACCATGCTACAAATCTCTTTAAAGTCAACATTTTAATAGGTTCTGTGTGTAATGCCAATACTTCTCTTTGTTTTACAGATGACTTGAATATATGACTTTGACTTTAATATATCAGTCCAAAACACCAGTTTTTGAAACCCTCTTGCTGTGGGGGTTTTGACTATAGCTGCATCACCAGAGTCAGCGTCCATCATACCTAAAACAAGAATGGATTAGGAGTGTTACATTGGGAGTATTGCAGCCCACAATGTGACACAATGGGAATATGGAGTATGAGTCAGAAGATGACGTACCTCTTAAGCTGTATCCATCACTGCGTGGAGACAGTTTTGGACCTACCTGGTAGTCACAGCTCACCTCCTTAAGCAACACATGTTGAAGACGCCTGAGCAGATCATTTTCAGAGACAAAGAACTGGCAGAACCACTGCTGATTGGATGTTTTTCTTTGTGAGACGTATCTTGTTATGAAAGGCTTTCTCTCCTCTCCAATGTAGAGGTCACACCTGGTGTCAGTAGTGGCAGATCCAGGAAATGAACAGGTGATGATGATGTTCTCACCACGATGGACACTCAGCACTGGCATATTCACTGACTCATCATTTACACCAGTCTCAGGTCTCTTCTAATGATCTGAGGAGAAAACGTGCAAGCATTTCCAAACTACGTAATTAGGTAAATTGCACATCACTTCATTAGGTCAACTTCAGCCACCCCATCCACAACAGAAAGTCTGTCCCTGCGAGTGTCTGTTGGTGAGGAGAGAGTATTGTGTATTATTGTGCTCATTGTCGTAAATAACATATACACTTATGGTAAATAACCCCTTTCTTACCCTTGATAGTATTAATTTCATAGCATTTTTATTATGAGTTAAATACTGTACATTGTTTACATTGCTAAAGTTGGAAACAATTTTCTTTTGTATCTTGTATTCTTATAGTATAACATTTCCTTCCCAATAACTCTGTTAATGTACACATGACAATAAACCTTTTGCAAGCATGAACATTTACTAATATTTTGGCAGGCTATTAAAACAACCACCATTTCTGAAAACTTTGGGCAACAACGTTACATTGACTACAATGTCACTACATTGAAATTCCTATAATAACAACATTGTGGTGACTTGAGTGATTTCCTGTACAAGTTTTACACAAGTGAAACTTGGGGTTGGGGTTTTCACGGGGAAGTGGATATTAACATTGAACTTGTACTGGTAACTCCCGTCAACTGCCACTGAACAGTATCCACGTACCTCTTAAGCCCCTACACATAATCTTCCTTCTTACACTCTTGTAACAACCCACTCTAACATTTAATAAAATGTAATTGTACAGCATTTCAAAATGTACCTACAATGTTTTTATTATATGCATTGCTATGTAGTTATATGGCCAAATCTTGTATTTCATTGTAAAGTAGTGCGAGTCTATATTGTATATAGTTGTTAAACTAAGACTATAATTGATACTAACCTTGGGGTCTTTGACAGCAAACAGCACCTAGATAATATGACAGTTAGATGAACAATCACCTACACATTTGTAGTTCTGACCACATTGTACATAAACATACATAATATTGTACATCTGGTAATTATGAATGATTACTCACAGAGGAAGAGGAAGACTGAGCCCAGAGGAGCTGTGTAGGAGGGGAGCAGTTCCATCTTACAGAGACAGACACCAGCAGTGTAAGAACAGACCTGGTGTGAAAGGTGTGACTGGGGGAAGTAACGTTGAAGCATTGGTAACCACACAATGACAGTATTCACACTTTGTCACACAGCAAAAACCACAGTGGAAACTTCAATGTTAGTGGTGACTATTTATATTTCCTAATCTGTCGGACGCGGTACACAACTGGGTTATAAGTGGGCATCTCTTCAATGTCTTTAGTAACAGATGACCAACACGGCAGAAGCAGTAGCACAAACACAATTCCCTTTCCTTCACCTTTTCCTTCCTAGAGTTACACAGCAGGGGCAACCAAAATACAAGCAATGCATACAATGTAAATGCACAGCTTGATCAAACCCTGACTACAGAAGTAAATAGCTTTAATGTTAAAGGGGACTAAAGCAACCCCAACCCAGGTATTTATGGACTCATGATGCTTCCAACTTCATGAGACAATCCAGAAAATATCTCAGACGTAGCAAACACATGTAAATGCACAAGTTATGGCGAGATGAGGGGTGTGAGGTGGCCATGTGGTCGAGGTTGTTGAAGTACCTGCAGATATGGCTCCATCTGCTGGACTGCAATTTCTTGTTGCGCCAGTAAAAGACCAACACATGGCAGGCAGACTCACTGGGACACATCTTGGTCTTGTTCTCTAAAGATGGCTCTTTTCAGTTCAGGCAGAGAGCAACCACAAGCAGAGCAGTTGGCTAGAGTAATCCACATGTTGCTCTTAGATTAAGAATAACATTGGACACTACATGGACATTTGAGCTTTTCTGCATTCCTGAGATGCTTTGTCTTACAGAACACAAAACATTGTGTCTAACCTGAAAATCCCACTTCAGAAAACACATATGTTTTCAGATCTTCTATTTGAAACAATGACCCTGGACTTGACATCTTACAGCAATAGTACTGAATAAAACGATATGAATAGTGCTGTCATCCTAAAGTGGATCTACATTTTTTCATAAATCATATTATTGTTAGCTAGATCACTTGTTGCGAGAACATCAACTGTAATCTGTCTCCAAGAGCTGAAGTAAACATGCAGGCTCGTTCCCCTGCTGGGCTCTTGTGTCCTCTTCACTTCTGACCACCTCATCTGGGACGACCACGCTCAGAAGTCGTCTGTGGTGGTGCTCAGTCTGCTTGACAGAGAGTAATTAAGTGAAAATAACTCAATGCTATGCATTGTTTTCACAAAATCATAAAGAAGAGCATACAATACCCTCTAAACTAGTTAGAAAACTATATCTGGCAGTTATCCCCAGAGATAAGGTAGGCTATAATTGAATTGACTAACATTGTACTTACACATAGATGAAACAAGTAATCTAGAGTAATCTATATGCATCTGTATACAGGACATAATGCAGCAGTGAGCATGGAGAGGAGACCTCTAGACACATGGGATGAGCCATCTCTCTACAGTGCTGGTTTGTTGTTGACCTTTAGAGGGAGACAAAGACCAGCCACTAACCATTTCATAGTGACCAGCACTGACACTTGACATTTACATTCACCCTTCATGGATATGTGCATTCACTTCAGGTGCTTTGACAACAACTGTATTAACATTAAATGAACCTCACAGATGAAGGACAGGATGTAACCAGAACAAAATAAATCTTTACGTGTGATCAAACGGGACAAGTGGGATCAACGTTCAGGATGTCCACAGATGTTTTCTTGGCGTCTTTATTTCCTTCCTCTGTATTTAAGTCGAGACTATATCCCCCAGAAGATTAAGGGGTGTCATTCTATTGACAATGAAAGTGAAAGTGAAATTTTAAATAGTTTAAACATGATTTGAGTTATTGTTAACATTATAACACAATCTCAATGTGTTGGTTCATTTCTTTTATTTGGTACAGTCAGAATTCCATTATTTACATTTCCATGTTAATCTTTCTCAGTCCGTATGTATAGTGTATCTTCCAGGGCAGTCCTTTTACCGCTTACTTCCATATACAAAGACTCACACAACATAATGCACTTCCTGTTTGGTTCCTTTCTCCACATCACCTGTGCAATTGCTTCACATTCCTTCTCTCCCGAAAAAAGAATAAAGTGAACAGACCTAACCTCAAGTCAAAGTGAAAAAAGAAACTATAAATAAAAACACACTAAACATTATTTTTCTTATAAGACATATATAGAAAAACATCAGTATTTTTGGTATAAATGTTTTTATAATCACTTGGTCAAGCATATTTGTTAAACCGATTTAAACAAAATTAATACAAAATAAAACCTTTGGGCAACAAGGGGTAGTCCCAGTGTTTGCAGCAGCACTGCAGGTCAGCACTGATGACTGTATTGTAGCTCTGCAGGCCTGGGTATGGCTCGAGCAAATACTGCTTTTAACTCAATCCTCCAATGAGTTCTCTAACACACACAGATAACCAGCAGGCTTATATCAAGGATGACTACCTGAAACCCTTTCATACATCCAGCAGTTTAACACTCGGCGTTACTGCAGGTCTGTTACTCGGTTCCCCTCCACAGGGAAGACTCACTTCTGGGGGGAATGGCCTAACGTTTACAATTCTGTCAAAGGCAGCTCTCCCTGTCTCCAGCCTCCTTGAGTTAAGATTGTCCATTTGTATATATATAACCGTTTTACTCGAATGAAACTGTAGGTAGGCTGACACGGGAATAGGATCTGCAAATCTGTCTACTACTTAGATCACCTGCTGGTCTGGGAATTGTCATTTTGTGTATAACCCTGGGTGGTCTTTAACCACATTAGAGTCTGTTACAACCGATGACAGAGCTTGACGAGTAACCTTGCCTGAGACAGAAAGACTTCCAGAGTAGGACCTGGACTCAGTGGGTTACCACTGTCTAACATCCCTGGGTTGGATCCCGTCTCTCTCCATCATAACTCTCAGGGGCTGGACTGTTGAGTTCACTAGTGGAGTCACTTCCTGTTTTATAATATCACCAACACAGATTGTCTTCAAGGAAACATTCTCCTGGTCTTAACAAGGTGATTATTGTAAACAAAAAAAATAAGAAGAAAAAGACTGTGTATTGAAACAGTACACTAATATACATATATCTTATTTATAAGGAGAATAACTTAATATTGTCATTCGTCTCAGGTGACAGTAGTAGACCAGTGCACTAGTGTCGGGCAGGAAAGATGTCTTTGAGACCTTGATTGTTCCAACTTCAGCAAATGCTTTCAAATTCATCAGATGTACTTGGTTTAGCTTAATCAAACATAAGCAATGGGATCCTTTCCCATTGTGCACAACCTCCTTTGGCTGGTATGCCCAGATGACAAACATACCTCAAGAATTTGAGAGCATTTGTAAGGGCTGTACATTTTGCCCAGGTCTGTTATGATTCATGAGGAGATGGTGGTAAGGCTGAGGCTCCAGCAGAGAGTTACAAAGAAAATCAAGGGAAACTCACTTAACCTTCAGGAGGTCCCAGTTATCACATGCACACACACACATAACCAAGATCCATGCCACGGGGACACAGCACAGTAACACTGGAATGCCTGCACCGAACTCGACACCACAGTCTCAAAGGAACCGACCAGTGACTGACGAAAGAAAGTGTGAAATCCAAAGTAAACCTGAAGTCAAAAGCTAAAGATGTGAAGTGCTCTGTACAATGCTACACTGTCTTCTTGTCTCACCTCCCCTCATACTGGGAATGGCCACGTTGCAATACTGCACAGGTTCTCTTCTCCTCTCCCGCCCACACCCTCCTCCCTCTGAGGTCACACGGCTTGCGACCGACAGCTAGAGTCTGTGTGCTCCATCTGAGGGCAGTCGGAGCCCGCCTCGCTCGTGTCCATACTGCACTCTGAGGCCTCACTGTCGCTGTGGTCCATAGCTGTGGGCTTGGTACTCTCCACACGCCCCTCCTTCCCTGCGGACGGGGTCCCCTGTGGCTCGGGGGCCGACTGCACACGTGTCCCTTGACCCACGGCCACGGCCACCTCCAGGGCTGCTCCTTTAGCTTGGCGGATGCAGTTGAGCCACTGCTGCTTGTTGAAGGCGTCGCTGGCCTGGAAAGAGTGGGACTGGAGCTGGCCTCCGCTACGACACCACGCCCTGAAGAAGTTCTTGGCTAGGGGGGGAAATGGAGAGGAGGGAGATGAATAACCAACTGAGAATTGCACAGGAAGGACATCACATAAACAGAGTGCTTGTTTCATATTACAGTCGGTGCATGGGTGCTAAGACGTGCAACACACACAACAAGCTGGCTAAAGTCAGCTGGGCCCTTGACTAGACGTCCACCCTGAACTACACCACACCCAGACAGTGGGTCTCTTTCGTTCTCTCAGACAAGGTGTGTGGCGGCCGAGAGGGACTCACTCCTCTCGTTGTTGCTGAAGGCCCCACGGATGGACCCTCCCAGGCGGATCTCCCCGTCCTGCAGGTCCTCCCACTCCAGCAGGCGGACGGGGATTGGCTGGCGGTAGACATGGTAACGGAGCAGCTCGTTGAGGGTGATGGCCCTTGTGATGACCAGCACGTCTTGGAACAGGAAAACGTGCAGCTTCTGAAGGGAAACACAACGCACTCGATTAGAGACAGGGTGGAGTAGAGTATAGTAGAATTGGATAGAGTAGGATAGATAGAACTGGAAATGGACACAGTAGCATGTGTGTACTGATTCTAATCAATATACAGAAGAAACACCAGCAGCCATCTTAGTAGATTGAAGATTTCAAACCTTCACTGGTGAGACAGAACCAACACTATTCCTTTATTTAAAACACAGCCCGAGTGAGGACTCATCCCCAAGACTCATCCCTCGTGTTTCTCTTAAATGGATACTTTCCTAAGCTTGCTCTGAAGACATCTGAAAAACATTTCACATAAGAGTGCCTTTTTCTTGTGACTCGCTTCAAGTAGAGAGTGAATCGGGAGAATGATGCATGGCCCCAACACTAACAGTGTTTGACTGAGAAGGGAGTTGTCTTTAGAGAAGGCTGAACAAGTGAGAGGGAGTAGGGATCTGGAGGGGTCACAGAGGGTTATGTAAGACAAGACAAATACACACACACAAAGTTACATACACATACACACACTCTAAAGAGAGGGATTTGCCTGTATTCACAAAGTGAACCACACTGCGGGGGTTCTGTGTTACGATGTCCAGAGACTTAGTCATGTCTGTACAATCCCAGTCCCATTTTGGAACATGGTAGGCCTTGATCAGCTGAACCAGATTTATCTATTATTTATCAACATGCCGACAGATTCAGTGGGCAGGCGAAGGTCACAAGGACAGGATTAAAGGGCAGGTTTGTTCAACTTTCCCGTTTGTCTCTCTCTCTCTCTCTCTCTCTCTCTCTCTCTCTCTTTCTTTCTCTTTCTCTTTAGTTCACTCATCCAGACAGTCTCAAGTACACAGGGTTCCCAAGTCTTGCCCTCCTTACCTTAGCTAACCTCCCTTCACCGAAACCTAACAGGCCCTTTCGTTCTCATAGCATGTCGTAAAATACAAATCCAAATGAAACACAAAGCAAAAGATATATACAAAGCATAAAAACCTCTTTTCCACATCCTTACCACTGCTTCTACTCCTTCTTCCGGAGTAATGACTTTTGATTTATAGGTTTATTGTAATAAAAAACACAATACGGTTTTGTTTGCTTCCCACAATACATGAAAGGCAGAATCTGACTGCCAGACAGACGAATGACCATCTGTTCTGTTACTGCCTTTCCTGTGATTACTCCAGCTAACTAACTGCCCTCTCATTATGGAGACTGCACAGTATGCAGCATGGGAACCATATCAAAACTACACGTGCAGATGAGATGAGGGGTAGGAAGGCTACTTTAGACTATTGAAATGCCACCCGACCTAAGAAGCAGCATCTCCCAACCGATAATAACCAGATGCTTCCCATTAGAACATGGGGGCGCAATTAAGGTAAACAAGATCAACATTAAGCCTAACATCAAACGAACGACAACCCCCCACAAAACCTCCTATGTTTTTTTTGATGTTGCATACCTCCCACAGTAAACAGCTTTCTCTCCAGCTCGTTAGAATGACCCCCTAGGTGGGCTTACATTATTGATCTGTGATTATCTGAAAAGCATAAGAGATTCTATTCGACTCTGCAACTGTGTGTGTATAGGGTCCCCGGTACATCACAGGTCAGCCATGTTGGCGTAGAACTTTGATCCTCTAGTGTCCAGCTCCCTGTTATACACACACAGAGCTGCGTACTCCTCTCCTCTACTTCCTCTTCTGCTTTACCTCTCTTTACTGTGCTTTGGTGCCCTTCATATGTTACTCACCAACACGGCCTGACACCTGAGAATATCTATTTAGTGTCTTAGAACTTGTGGAACACCTGTACTTGACCTCTGGCCTGAACTGTACATCACACTCCTTGCCTGATGCTCCCGTGGTTTTCTTTGAACTGGAGTTGACATTCAGCTTGATCGATTGGCGTGTTGCGGGACGTGTGATCATGTGTTGTGGAATGTTGTGCATGTTGGGGGGGAGGGGGGAGAGGATTCGAGGTCCAGGCCACAAGCGCTTAGTTTCGAGGTGGAAGTAATCTCTATCCGCCCGAGTCACAAGGAGGGCAAACGCTAAATTCCAAACAGTCATGTGGTGGTCCGCTCACCGCTCCTCGGTTGTTCTTGAGCTCCCCGTGGCAGCTGAGCGTCCGGGAGCTGTCTATGAGCAGGTCCCTCTGGCTGTCCTCGGGGTACAGCAGACGCTCCTTGTAGAAGCGACACTCGGACTCCCCGGTTTGCCTGTTGATCTTTGCCACGATGTTCTGGATCATGCTGATCTGGAACGGAACGACACAACGTTTGATATTCACACAAGCGTTCCCGGGAGCCGAGGTGTGTACGTGTGTGTACGTGTGTGTGATGTGTATGTGTGTGTGTGTGTGTGTGTGTGTGTGTGTGTATGTGTATGTGTGTGTATGTGTGTGTATGTGTATGTGTATGTGTATGTGATGTGTGTGTGTGTATGTGTTGTGTGTATGTGTGTGTGTGTGTGTGTGTGTGTGTGTGTGTGTGTGTGTGTGTGTATGTGTGTGTTCCTCATCCACTCACTGCTTCATCCAGGTGCTGCCGGTCGGGGTGGTCGTTGGGCGAGTGTTTCAGGATCTCCCTGAGCAGCAGCGGGTACTTGACCAATCGGCTGCGTGGGATGTCCAGGAAGTTCCACAGGTCCAGCTTCCTGCTGAAGGGGGACTCCAGGCAGCGTTGGAGGAAGTCATGGACCCGATGGTCCTGCTTCTTGTGGTCCAGCAGGGCCTTGGCGGCCACCTGGTTGCTGCAGTAGCTGTTGTACGAGTCCAGGCACGGCAGCTGGGGAAGGAGAGAAGCTTCCAGTGAGACAACTGATGTCAACAACTTGGTGACAGAGGTCAATGCCAGTGGGTGTCTGGGGGGAGTCAGAGCTCTTAGACCAGGACATTTTACTGGGGCACCTCGCCCTCCCCTCACTGTATCATGAGCCACAGTTTTCACACCAAGAACATGGTCTATCTGTAGCCCATGATCTATCAACCAGCTCAATATATACTCACTGAACAATCAACACAATTGTAATTGTCTATAAACCCTAACCAGTGGTTATCAGCATGGTTTTAGTTCTGTCAATACTTTCCTGGTGGCATGAGCATCTATTGTACAGATGGTTTACTATACATAAAGTGTAAGTGAACATCAGGCAGGGATCAAATCCAAGACCCAGATCCAGTCTCATCCAGGTTATAGCTGGTGAGCTACTGTTCTGTACTGTACATGTGAAGACACAAACCAGGGAGGGAGGGATGTATGTACTACCTCAGCCATCAACAAGTTTACTAGAACATTCTTCTGGAGAAAACGTGCCTGAATCCCTCCTCTTGTTCTTTTCGGACGCTAACTAAGCAGAGTTGGGAGTACAGAGCCTGGTAGAACTCGCCCCCTCTCACATAAACAACCTGACAAGCTGCCCTGACACACCCCACGCTGCATTTGATTAGAGAGAGCAGGGACTGGTCTGGTGGGGGGTGCACCGTACACACTCTGATCTCAGGTTTCCACAAGGAGAAGTCCCCCTTCCAGCACTGTAGACGTGACCTGATACTCCTCTTTAGAAGTGACCAACCCCAAAGCAAGCCGGTCCGCCATAGTAAACCAGAGACCGAAGAGGACTTGGACAACCTGCCCCTGGTTATGTAACCTTATTGATTGAGCTCCTGCCTGTCAGAGAGCCGTGTCTGTGGCTGGCGCTCTGCTGGGATGAGCAGAAACAGTTCCTCCCTTGTCGTGCATTGTTCGCCATGGCGACCTAGCGTCAACAGGAAGAAAGGATGGAGTCGGAAAACAGCACGCTTACACAATGTGACCCTGAAGCCTGGCCCCTAGACAAAAGCGCCGACCGTCCTGCACAAGACCGGTCAGATCTAATGGGGAAGGTTTCTCGGTCTCATGATAGCTGGACCCCATTACGACATAAAGGGAAAACAACTTGTGGTAATTAAGGCATTTGTCCCTACCTCAAGTGATTTTGGTTGAGCTCCTGGGAGGTAATGTACTGCTCAATCAACACATTTGACTAATATTAATAATTGTAAGTATAGTCATAAGTGGCTAACTTTCTGAAACTTCATCAGTTTGCGGAATTATTTTCGATTATTCTAAGATGAAATGTACACCTCACTGAAAAAACCACAACAATCACCGCGACTAACTTGCCGTCTAATCAATCCACACCCTGTCCAGAGTTCCAGCCCGAGGCTGTATGACATGGAGCTGACAGCACAGTGATAACATGATGGTCAGATCTCTGCAACTCTGGCCGTGACATGACCAGGGGTCAGAACAGTAGAACTGTGTACGTCAATAGCTCCAGAGTGGCAGAAGGACCCCCGGGGGGGCAGAGGTCAAGGTTCACCTCACACCGAGGTCTGAGCACACAGCCAGATTGATAGCTGACGACTCAGCCAAAAGGTCACTGTCTTTGTTTTCACCAAAAAATGTCCTCATTGAAAACAAGCAACATCTCAAGGGGTTGTGGGAAGCCCTGGTGGATTTTTCCTAAGAATGTTGTGGGGTAATTTGTTGACGTTTCATGGCGTTCTACAGCGGTAGTGACATCTGTGGTTGTCCCAAAGGTTATGTTCTAGCACCCTCTGTTCCATATCAATAATTCAATGACAGACATCTATTCACAACAATTTATATTGCTGCATCTTTAACAGTGGAAAGATAGTTGCATATATCAATTTCATAATTTCCACAGATTCCTCGTACATTTTAAGTAGGTCTATCCATCATTGAGTAGTATTACATAATCAACACAATCTCAAAATGTGCGAGAAAGATTGCAGCTGCTGTGAGATTGACAGGAAGCAGGCCAGATTAGGGACTCAGCCGGGCGAGAGAGATCAAGCACGCTCTCCCCCTCTCCCCCTCTCCACTGTGGCCAGAACACAGCAACGTGGGCTCCGATCCACCACAACACCAGGGGTAGTGAGAGGGAGCGGGTCAAAAAAGCGATGATGAGTTTGGCCTGGAGCTAGCATTGGCACACTCTCTCCCTGATGCAGAGCAACAGCACGTTCAATAACATCCACAGCGTGTAGAGCCCAAACTCATCAAGAGAGAAAGCGAGAGGGAGTAAGACAGGGAAGGAAAGGAGGATGAAGGGAAAGGACACGGCGTCCAGCTCCTCTTACCCAGTCCACCAGGATGTGTCCCACGTGTTCGGTCGAGCCGTCGGGTTTACGGGCCTCTCTCAGCCGACTCAGCAGATCTGAGGGGCGGGGGAAAAAAACAAAATGTCGAACACCCAGACGAATCGTGTGTTTGTGTGTGTCCACGCTTGTGCGTGTGTGTGTGTGTGTGTGTGTGTGTGTGCGTATATGTGTTTCCTCACCTTCGTGTAAGGGTATGAGAGAGTCCAGGGTCCCAAAGATCTGGTTGAGCTCCTGTTCTGTCATGATAGACAGCTTGAGCATGGGGTCATGGTAAGCCTGCAGGGACAAGAGTCGGTTATGCAACTGGAAACCAAGTGTACACAGCACCACCCCAACCTACACAGCACCACCCCAACCTACACAGCACCACCCACACACCACCACAACCTACAGAAGTTTCCTTTTTCACTACTTGAAAATGCTTGACATTCTCTCACATAAGAGCGATGGTGAATCAGAGCAAGGCGGAAAAAACCCCAAAAGGTTCTTTCCGTGACACAGTGGTGATACTGACATCCTAACCTGTGTATCACCCATGTTAGTAACCGGGAAACCAGGTCAGCTCCGATGGCTCACGTAAACATCCCCCAAATACTGATGAAAACAACTTCACTCCTCTGTCCTAGATATGAGTCCCACCACTAAAAAAGGCAATCGATGTGTGGAAAACATGGAGGTTTTCCAGAGATAAAACTAACAAATATCTAGCAGGGGCGGACACTAAGAGCATATGTAATTTTATCCCTAAATGCATAAAGAACCACACTGTAAAATCGACTGGATTTTTCATAAAAGGTCAACACAGTAGACAAGGACACACAAGCACGCGTGAAGAGGAAACTAGAGCCTGTCTGGTCAAAGGGGTGGGATAGCCAAGTCTTGTCAGGCTGGATGAGAAGTTGAATAATGCTGAATGGAGAAAGCAGAGCGTACCTTCTTAGCCAACTTCAGATCCTCCACCAGGTCCTGCTCCCCCTGAGACAGCTCAAAGATGGCCTGTCGACAGAGTGGAGACAGAGAGCAGCAGTGAGACCTGAGAGTTCTTCCATGCTTCACCTACATGACATTACACAGACTGCGGCTGTGTGTGTGTGTGTGTATTTGGTACATGCTTACACACATATAGACGCAGATGCACACACGCGCGCACACACACACACACACACACCCCCAAACAGAAGTAAACAGGACCCATCTGACCACTAAAAACCCAATACTTCCATGTGAACATCTGGCATCTGTTATACACACCATATAGCCTTGTTCTTTGAAGCCTGAGTGTGTGTGGCCAGGAGGGATCTAAGAGAGTGTGCGTGTGTGTGTGTGTGTGTGTGTGTGTGTGTGTGTGTGTAGGAGGACAGCAGTAATTCCAGTTGATCTTTCAAACTAGCTCCTCAGAGAAACAAGTCACCATGTTGAGTCCCCTGCTAAGTGACCCATCTGCTTCTGTCTGTCTGTAGAATAGCCAATTGTAATGATAAGAATCAATAAGATACATAAATAATACATTTGTATACTGTACGGTGGCTCTTCATTTTTAAAGGTGGTTTGGAGGGAGGACCGTGTTGGAGCATTATATCCCCATATCCCTAACAGTTTGGGTTCAGTGCGGGGGTCAGGTGTTTGGGTGAGGTGTAAGGGGTCGGAGGTCAGAGTCAGGGGTGTCTCACCTCCTGCCGTTTGATCTCCTTGGAGGACAGCGTCTGGTGTCCGAGCCGCACGTCAAAGGTCTCGCTCCACAGCTTGCTGTCACGCCGCTTCGCCATGGCCGGGGGGGCGGGGCGGCTCCAGGGGCGCGGGGCCATGATCTCCGTCCGACTCTCGCTCCGGAAGCTGATGGAGCGCTGTAGGAGGGGCGGAGACAATGCGATGAGGTCTGGGGGTGGAGCTATTCAGCCAGAGGCTGCAGTGTTGGTGGATGGGTGAGTGTGAGGAGGCTGTGGTTGGGACTGAGGCGGGGGTTTAGGCATTCGGGGAGAGAGGTGGGGAGGAGGGGAGGATTGGGAGGTTGAGAAGGAGGTGGGAAGAGAGGGAGGGAGAGGGAGGTTGAGAAAGAGGTTGGGGGAGAGGGAGGTTGGGAGAGAGGGAGGTTAGAGGGAGGGAGGCTGGGAAGGGGGTGGAGAGGGAGGGAGGGAGACCCATGTGGACAGATGGCCTGTTGTTTGGACCAACACCACAGTGATGACAGTAGCAGTCAGTCTGACAGTCCTCACTACTGAATGATACCCTACACCTCCTTCACTCTCCACTGAAGACTACCAGATGTGGACAAAGCCTTAGATCCCCCCCCTCTGTCTCTCAAAGCTCCATTCTGGGGTTGTAGATCTTGCTGCCCACCGACCATAGCGTAAACAAATGCAGTCTAACCCATCAATCACATGACATTTTCACGTGAAAACATCTGCACCGAGTAACACAAGTAAAAAGCAGAAGGGATTTGAGAATATGAATTTTGAAAATATCAATTCAGTATTGCTCACAGTCAAAAGCAGGGATTGAGATTATAGCTGTACCTGCAGAGTCTGTCCAATCCGTTTCAGTGGTGCTGTCTTCACTGGAGGAATGAGGCTGGCCAGAGATGTGACTCTGGAAAGGGGCTTCACCCTCTTGATACTGGGCTCCTGGAGAGGGGAGGAGAGGAATGGGAGGGCAGGAGAGGAATGGGGAGGGGAGGAATGGGGAGGAGAGGAGGGAGGAAAACAGACAGGTGTAAACAAACGGGCGGCACATAATCAAAGAAGCGCAGCAGAGACTACAGTTACATCAAATACCTTCAGGTTCACAGTCTCCATCAGCCTCCAACACCTGAGCGGTGCTCTGAGCCTGGAGCAGCCTGAGAAGAACCAGCGCTAGCAACCACTTTCGTGAACGGGACGATGTTCTTCATCGTATTCATCCTCATCAACCTCGGTAATCTGGGCCCAACCCCCCTCCCCGACCCCCTCTCTCCCTCGTCCCTGCCAGACAGGCTCAGCCTCCCCTACGGTCACGAGCTGACGCACCAGTGGGAGACACCGCAGTCCCACCAACACTCGACAACAAGCTCATACTGGAGCCCCTTCCCCTCAAGGTGATGTCTTCCCCTGGTCGGTCAGGCAGCCAGGCAGGCAGGCAGGCAGGCAGATAGGCAGGCTGCTCTCCTGCAGGTGATAAGGTACCTCTCAGTCCCTCAGAACTCTGCAGACGCAGGTCTCGTCTCCACGTCACACCCACCCAGGGAGCCGACACTGACTTGTCAGTGCTCAGTCAGACATAAACGAGGGGGGAAACGCAGGGGGAGCATGAATGTCAAAGACGACTCGAGAACCTGCAGCTTCACCTCCAGGCAGCGCCAGTCTCGCTTTCCCCCTCTCTCCCCCGTCTCTCTCTCTCTCTCTCTCTCCCCTTCTCCCTCTCCCCTCCTCGGTGTCCCTCTCCCCCTCTCTCTGCCCCTCTCTCCTCGTGTCATTGCAGTTGCAGCATGTCCCTGGCTACGTCACTGCAGCAGCCAGATCAGTATTCTGGGAGCAGACTTCCACAGCACACTCAGCAGTATGGGAGTCCATGACTTCTCAAACCAGACAGCAGTTGAAAGCAGGAAGAGAACGAAGACAGTGGAGGTATGTCTACATTTCTTAGCCTACTTCGAACCTCACTTATTTTCATTTGTTCAAAAAGAGCTGATAAGACTTCAGATTTTACAGCTAGAGGGACATTCTAATTTGGATTTTGAAGGTCAGCTCATGTTTATGTTGGGCCATAATAGTTGTAAACACCCATCTTCTATGAGTCTTCTTCTATACTTATGCAACAGTCATTATCTCCATATTGATAGGGTGGACCTGAACGCTTCACAGCTAACACACTTACAGAGACAGCTGAACATGTTACACAACCACTTCTTGCCCCATGATTGACATGCACTGTCAATCAATGTCACCACATGAGCCACCAATCATAACGGTCACGCACGGGCGCACACACACTCACGCACAAACCCACACACACGGTTGCACACATGCAGTCACATACACACAAACACACAAACGTTGAAACAGGATGAAGTATTTGATCCTAGTAGCTTGTCTAGAGATAAGAGGGCAGGGAGATATGAAACATCTATACAACCTGATAACTGATCCTTTCTTAAGGGGTGTAGGGCATCGAACCAAGGTCTCTTGCATGCAACAGGCCCACATAAAGCTATAACACTATGCTACATTGCCCTTTGATACTAATCTGAGTCATTAAATTCTTCCCAGAGAACATTGGCAGAAGACGAAACACTTTTCCTGATTAAAATATTGCGTATGAGTCTCACAGATGATTAGGGTAAATGTCTTCACCAAAACACCTCTCTCATGCCAACCATGACGTCCTTAACCACAGAGAACTGTCCAAGCGGAGCGAGAGGCTGGTTCACATGGTGCTCTGATTGGTCCAGGCTGATTCAATCACTTCCTGACACAAGGTCTATTGTGTCTCAACTAAGGCTCCTACACATACAAACACAAACACAGGCAAGGGTAGATCTGGTAGCCCCGGCCACACACGGCCACACACACACACACACACATCAACACACCGTGACAGAGGGCTGAGAAGGATGAATGTGGCCTTAAGGCCAGCCTGCCCTGGATAGGACCTAGCTTCCAATCAATGTATGCATGCAATGTATATTGGCTCATTATTGTTTTCTACCCTGGTGTGAGCATCAGCCTATATAGCCTACAGCCTATAGACTCACTCACTGTAAATCTACTAGGTCTGGGAATTCAATCAAAACATTGGTATTGTCCAGTTTAAAGGCAGTGAGGGAAGTGCCTGTACCAGCTGTGCTAATTGAGACATTACATTGCATTGAGACATTGAGTCTACCATTACGGCTAATTTTCCAGATAAACAGAGCACCAGATGAGACAGTGGCTAACCTTATTAGCTTGCTCAATTACTCCATTACCTTGTCTTTCTTCTAGTAGTGGCATGTTCAGCTAAAGCAGACACATTTAGTGAACTGGCAGAGTCCTGTGCATTCACAGGAGGAGAGAGAGAGAGAGAGAGAGAGAGAGAGGAGAGAGAGAGAGAGAGAGGTACAGAGGGCAGCCCAGTCAGGTCCAGCTATCAAAAACCAAACTAATATAGTCAATGAAGCTGAAACCTGACAACTAAAACCATCTGTGAGACTGTGTGTGTGTCAAGTGATTCTGAGAGAGAGAGAGAGAGACAAAGAAAGACGGAGAAAGCCAAAGAAAGAGAGAGAGAGAGAGAGAGAGAGAGAGAGAGAGAGAGAGAGAGAGAGAGAGTGAGACGGACACCTCCAGGCTACTGCTTCTGCTGAGTACAGTGTCTGTTCCAGGGAGGAGCACAGCGATGAATCATAGGTCTGTCTGGAGAAACGTCTTCAACATATCCAAACTGTGGTAGGCTCATGGCTGCTGTGATTGGGATCATAACATTGTTTATATCTGCGTGCGTGTGTGCGTCTGTTTTCAGTGTGAGTTCTATCGGTGTCCCCTTAGCCGTCTCACACCACAATGGTGTCCAGTAATAGGACATTAGTAACAGGACATTAGTCACCTTCCGTGAACAGCCCGAGTAAAGAGCTGAGCTCAGTGACAGGCTGTGAGGGAGCCCGGCGCAGGAGAACATAAGCCTCTGGGGGGAGTCAGCAGGTCTTACAAAGCACTGTGCTGTGCGTCTGCACTGACTCACTGCCTCTGTTCCAGCAGACATAAACACCCTGCAGTCTCATCCCTGCATAACAGCACCATTCACCACAGGACTCACTATCAGAGTCTGAGTGCCTCAGGATTAGAATGACTACATGATGCCCCTACTGAGGCCCTACTGAGGCCAAGACGATGTACTGAGGGCTAGAGCAAGAGGAGGCTATCAGAGATTCAAATACGGGGCTCTGCCCAGCTGGGACTGTGTTAATCGGCTAAACTGTAGCCTTAGTGGGCCAGCATAACGTTAGGTGAGCGAGCCCTCTTACACAAGATTCACTTTAGCCAAATTCTGCACGTGACTAAACTGTACTGGGGCTGCCTGAACACAACCTAGTGTGTACAAGAACAGGTGGGAAGCTGGCTCTCACACAGATGACAAGAACATACACATCCTCCTTCACTCTTCCACCTATCACCACCACAAAGATGGGGAGAGCTTTGAGCTGTTTTGGGATCGTTTCAAACTTTCAAGTTGATGCACATTTGTTTGAGCCAAAATCTTACCATTGCTCTGCATTCTGTGACAGAACGTTCCTTGGCATCCATTTGTACGTTGCACGTTTAAGAGCGTTTTTCTAAATGAAAAAAGTAAATAAGCCATGCAAAGAAATAATCTTATTTTACATTCTGTATTCTCACATCTTCCCCATGCTTCTTTGTTTTCAGGTTCACACAGTGAGCTTCACGCTCTATAAATAATCGGCGATGTGAACATCGTTTGTGGTCGAGTGAGAGATCTCGGTCTGACAGATCCCACAACAGACGACCAGATGTATTTGAAGCAGCAAATGTCTGCTGTTTGAGGCTGGAGAGCTGGACCCTGACTGAAATACTAAAACACTGGCGACCCATCACAGAGCCGCGGTGGGGGATCTCACGAATGTAAATAGCCTATGTTGTTGGCTCTTACACATTTACAGCCTGCGGTAGAACTACAAATACTGCGAGTAGCCTACACCAGTGATTTAACAATGCATGTTGGCACTTTAACTCAATACATAGAAGAGTTGATACGATGTTCAGTTCAAAGAAATAAGTATGTCTCTGTAAAGCATGCGTGTCCATAACAAGCAATATGCATTCGGGTTCACACATCAATCAGTCATCTGGAACTAAATGCCTACCTCAACTTCTTTACCCGGTTTGGTGCTCACAGTCTGCACTTCCAGGGAACAATTTGCCCTCTTCACGACAAGGTAAAACGGGTATTCCGTGGCCACCATGCTGTCACTCTCCGTTGTCACAGCGGTGTTTATTGCAGCAGAGTAGTCGCAAGCCAGTCTCGCAGCCACGATGCCGGCCAGATCTGCAAAGTTCCAGTCCCTTGTCTACAGAGTGTACATGCGTGTTCATTCCAGCGCACTGATCCTCTCATCACCAACTCAAATCGCATCTAAGAGGAGTGAGAGCCCTTGAGTGAGTGAGCGACCGTAAACTCCTCCTGCGGTGCGCTCGATCGCTCATTGGAACAAGAGAGATAGCCTGAGAAACAGCGCCCCACGTTGGCTAAAAAGTCTGAGCTACCAAGCCATAGCTGACAAGCAAAATATCCGATTTTTGCAACGCCCCTCTTTCTCTCTTTCTCTCTTTCTCTCTCTCTTTATTTCTGTCGATTATAGGCTCTGGCATAAAAAAAGCTAAAACATATAGAGAGTAGCCTACTCATGCGATACCGTTCGAACAACTCCCAAGTTGCATCCTAGTTTTAATAACTTCAGTGTGTTGTTCTATCAAACTGTAATGAGAGATTTGGTTCAGGACCCCAACATTCCCAGCACAAGCCTAAGGACATACTCAGCCATAAACAAGGCTCCGCTCCTCTTGGGGTGCCTTGCGTGCTCCTGCTAATGATTTGGTAATTTGTTGTAAAAAAAGAGTATTTACAGTATCTAACAGTGCAGATTAAATCTTTGGCTCCCTCATCTCTTCACCTCAATCTCCTCTCACAACTCCTCCTTTATTCACCATCTTTATCACTCACTCATTCTGCCCTGCAGGTCCTGTGTCTCTCAGCAGGAAATTGATCCCAGTTTTAAGAGGCTTTGTTCTGAGAGGCAGAGAAGTTCCTGTGTTTGTACTCTTATCCCGCACAGGGAAGTGTGTGTATGCGCGACGGTGAGTGTAAAAGTGTGTGAGAGAGTGTGTGTCCCTGCGCATGCTTGCGTGTGTGCAAGGCCCCTGGTCCCTCCAACCAAAGCCAGACTAGAACAGTAAACAAACTGTGGCTTTCATAGTCACTCAGCGAGGTGTCACTCAAATATACCAGAACACCTATGAAGCACTGAAGGCTTTCAATGGTGCTAGAAAAATCACAAAGCACACAGAGTCAGTTGATCCTGGCCTGCAGGACATTATTGTACCACCCCGACTAATGTTTTTCTCTCTCTAAATGGTTACAGGCTATAGTCTATTCTAGATTCCCCTTTTCAAGTTGAAAGACAGTATCTTCTTTAGTAGCAATAAAAATTAAAAAAGATAAGAAAATCAGTGAGTTGGCCCTATTACACATATCTCAGGGAGCGCAGACTGACCCAGTTGGTGCTAGTTGGTAGAGTTTGTAACTCTGCTGTTCAATTAATAATTGGAAATCAAGACTGAAAAACGATCTGTTAATTACTCCACTACATGGAACTCTGCTTATTGGTGCTCCCTGTGAGCACGTGGGTGGGGTGATTGGGAACAGCTTCACAAGCTTGCCAGATGTACTCACCTTAAAAGGAAAGACTACCTTCCATGGAACATTATAGGAAAAACTTCTAGAATAGCACCAAAATGACTAATCTGTTCCAAATGCAACATTCATTTCCTTTCCTGCTCGTATCATTTCACTCATGTGAGTTTGCATAGAAAGGAATGAATCTGTAAGGTAAGGTTTGTTTTTCTATCTTAGCCTTGTCACCAAACTCCTTCCTCTACTTAACCAATGGGAACCCACCGATTGTGGAGAGATAGAGGAGACTGCTGGATCAGACAATCAGCTCAAGTGATTGGCTAGAGGGATCAGGGTCAGGGGTCGAATCACTGCTCTGGATCAAAGCCTGAGTCACAACATTTCTAATTCTCACATTTCAATCCACAACAGGAGCGAATAGTATCTTGCTTTGTTGTCATGTTAACATAATGGACAATCAATTCCTGTAACGTATACAAATGGTGAATTACTACACATACATGTATCTGCTTGTTTATCTGTTAAACTCTTAACAAAGGTCAGCAGTTCCCCTGAACTGTCCTTTTGTTCTCTAAAACCTCTGATGATATTACTGCAGCTCAGCTATTAATACATGACCTTTCTGATAACCTTCCAGCCAGGTAATATTGATCCTTTAATCCTCCACTGTTTTTGGATGTTTGATGTCAGTAAAAGGCTACTCCACTACTACACTAATTCATATGTTATGTAACAAGCAAGCGATCACTGTTTATTTAATTTTTTACTTGAATCCTTTGAATCCCATTCAAAAATCAAGGATATTTATGATTAAATACGAATGATATTTCAGAAGTTCACAGAGTCCTTGTTGGTTACATAAATATTTCTCAGAAACTGATCCAAAAAATCATCATTCTCATCGTTGGTTGGGATGAGATTGATATGGCTTCACATGGCTACAACCAGTGAAGCAGGTCTCACAGTAATAAGGTAAGAACAGTCAGCCATGCAGGGGAGCGCCCTGAGAACCAAATCAAGCTGACTTCCTCTATATGCGCTGCTCTCATCAGGGCGTAATGAAGATCATTTTACAGCTCTTTTAAATAGATACATAGAATGACTCAAGATGTTTCAGTTGGTCGAATGGAGCAAAAAATAATCATGAGCTACATTTTCAGAATGCTGAGGTTCATTGTCATTGCTGCATTGCATCCACACATCAATATTCACAACGGTCCTTTCAGCCAGCTGTTCCCGGGGGTCGTACTGTCAGCACTATCAGCCCACATTCTGCTGTTGAGGTTCCTAGGGCATGTCATTATTTTTCCGCAAATTGATCAATGATACAGACCGGTGCAGTTTGTTTTTTTCTTTCAATATGGTCTCCATATCTGGACCCTACAGAAGGATATTGCAGCGGAAACACATTACCGTCACAGTTGTGAATTGTGTATTTTTGCTGTCTGTAATGATCCTGATACAATGTTTTATTTTGCAGGTCTCTGTTGTGTAAGGGATATAATATAATATGAGCGAGACCCTTCTTCTATCAGGACTTTAAATAATTAATTTGTATAACATTTTCTTGAGAAACTATTTTGCACACACACACACAACACACACACACAAAAACATTCTTGACCGTGCACACACACATGCCAGACTCAGGGCTATTTATCAGTAGACTACAAGGCAGGCGTTATGCAACCCTATAGGAAGCACGCTTCGGGCCCTGTCAGACACAACACTGCTGACTGCTTATACAACCCAAGTCAAGACACCTCCATACCCCAAGGACACGTGACAAGGCTGATAAAGCTAACTTGAGTAGAACCGTTTCTGTTCTACTCAGCATGGTCGGTGCTGTGTCTGTGACGCCACACGCCACAATGCAGGTGCTACAAGAGGCATATCTTGTTTTTTTACTCGCACAGTACATTTGATACATCTTCTTTTATGTATTCTATATAAAGTGAGTCTGAGAGTTCACGTAATGTTTATGTGGTTGTAATCTGACATTTATGTGAAAAAGTGAAAAGAATATATGAAAACAGCTCTTTCATGCTGGAATTACATTTCTAGCCCCACAAAAATGTGCTTCATTCAAATGTTCTGTGTGTTATTACTTCAGTGTTCAGTCTTCTCTTGGTTCTCTGTTCCTGTCCATGGTCAATCTAATCATGGTGTTGCTTGAAGGACCAATATAGCCTCCTTTACAAACAAGCAGGATTACAGCAACAATGTGCCTCATATTCACATTGTGACCATTGACAAGAGCTGAATAAGCACACTGGATTCAAGACATTTTCCTGTGACCATTTTGCTGACCATTTATTGTGTGGCTCCATAATTGGTTTCGGGCCCTTGATGAATTGGTAGGATGAGCATGATCCTGTTGACTTCAAGTTAAGTGCACCTCTTATTCCTTCTTTATAATGAACCTATGAAACTGTTGTTCCTAACGCTGGAGATAAGCATCTGGGTATTTCACTAACATATTGAAACCACAATATCCTACAATCAAAGCCCAGTTCTGTACTCAAACACTACAGCATATACTGTTTTGTATAACAATGATTATGAATGAACAGGTTTGATATACAGTACCAGTCAAAAGTTTGGACACATTTGTATCTGTATAATCAGGTGTGTGGTAAGAGGAATGAGAATGAGAGAAAAAGAGAGAATGTAGGTTATCATCTGGTTCTCTGGGCTTTCTGTGGTGCAAGTTCTGGTGCACAAAAACATTTAACCACGATAAGAATTGGGACGACACTGAAAGACTGACAGAACGAGAAAGAGTGGACAAAGAGATGGAGCACTTGGTTGAAAAACTAGGTGTGACGCCGTCATCAAAGTGCCCAAATGCCTTTACTGTGGTGTTTGGGGTGGGGGAGAAGTTGAATCAAACACTGTATCTGGGACAGAGCCAGGTGGGGGGGTTGCCTTTGGGTCAGTGGGTGACAGGCACAGAGATACGGAAAAAGAGAGAAACAGTCTCTGAAGCCAAGTTCTAAAAGCTGGGTTTGAGGTCATGTTTATTCCTTTCATCTCATAAGAGATATAAAAAAAATCTCGCTCTTTCAAACAGAAAGACGCCACATCTTCTGAGGAACGGCCTCCAGCGTAGCCTTCATCCTACCTCTGTCTCAGTGTGTGTCAAGTCACAACCAAACTCAAAGCGAGTTGAACAACAGATAACGCTGTCTCCTAATGGAATCTCACTGGAAACTTCCCTCTGGAGACTGGCCCAGTACAGGCTACTGTTTCGGCTCTCACTTATCGAAATGACAGAAGGGCTTTTTACATGCCACTGACTGATCCAAGACCTAAATCTCACTCTGTATGGGAAGTCTTCATTGCCTCGAAGGAGACTTGGAGAAGACGAGGACAGAGCGAGAACCAGGAAGTCAGTCGGATGGGTTCATAAACAACTCTGTCCCCAGGCCAGAGGTATTTAAAGACTGGGTTTGGTGTTTGCAAGGAGAGCTCCCTGTCCATCCATCATTCTGTCCATCTTGTCCGACTAGTCAGGGATGTCTGAAGAAAATCTTGTATGAGTGTGTATGTGTGTTTGTGTGTGTACCGCTTAGTATTTATACAGCAAAAGAGCCGTCTGTCTCCCCGAGGCTCAATAACCAGTGCAGACGAGAATCCCCTAACGCTCTCGCACGCTAGGCACAGGAATGCGGCCCAGAACGCTTTTTTATAACCCACAATTTCACTGTTCCCCTCACAACCTGTACAGGAACAAACACACACAGCACAAACCCAGACAGATGGCCTCATCTAACCTTGGTTTGACCGGCACACCTGGCTGCCAGCTCATAGCTTCAGCAATCTTGGGCACTCCTCAAGGGCTAGCCCCACAACACACACACACTCACTCAACACACACACACACACACACACACATCAATGTTCTTTTTTGGACCACTTGGTCATAGGGATCGCCAAATATGATCTGTTTACACTCATCATGACTGGACTGGACGGTCTCTTTAAAACAATCTGGGATGGACAGTCGGACCTCCCAGCCAGTCCAGTTACACTTAGAAGGAGTAAGGAATGAGTCGGATACTAGAGACTCTCGAGTCCTCACCGATATTTATGTATAATCCATCAGTCATCGACCACAGATTGTCTAATGAGCAGTCTAAATAAATGTATTTTGTGTTGACTCAATTACATAGACCCCCAAGTTAGCTAGTGTCAGAATGATTTATGGGATGCCAGTTAATGTGCACCTTCCTGTGAGACCCATTTCTATTCTCTGACTGGCTGATGAACACCGGAAGTCCAACCCCTGGTCCAGACACTTGTCCTTAAATAGACCTGCTGATGAACAGATAGCCCCCTCTTCCTGTCCATACAGACTGAGCACTGTTCTGGCTTTCTAACCCCTTTCTGACCCCTAAAACACAACGTTTTGTCAAGTTAGTTGTGTTTAGAATCAGTTTTGTTGTCTCTTTGCCATTAATAATTATCTGTTACAAATGTTGAAAAAAAGAAAAAGAAGCAATCTTGATTAGACTTAGTATACACTTCGAATATAGTAATTTCTGCCAAGATATTATTGATACTCAAACACACAGACAAACAGATTTTTCTCGTTGGTTTTGACCTGTCAGAGTGTCATGTGGGAGTCAGTTACTATTCATGTGAATGGTTAGACATTCGTTTCTGTTCCTCATTCACAAATGGGGAGCAGAACAAATTCTAATTTAAACAGAACCATATCTTCATACTAGGTACCAGTGATGTGTTGTCATATTGCACCCAGCTCATGGGTCAGCTGATGGGCCCATGTTCTGTTTGAGAGTTTTGTAAGGCGTCATGCCGTTTTATATCATGTCAAGGGAGTGATTCTGACGGCTTGGACAAACTTGGCCAGACTATACAATGTGACACATTATAAAAGTTTCCAAGAGTTGCCCATTTTACTCCAAGATTTAAATTGTTATGTTCGACTGTTAATGTAAATGGCCAGGCTGGTTTAGAGTAGATTTGGTTTTAAGGCTTGTTTTAAGGCTCTTTAATTAATAGCCCCTTTTAGGCTAAACACTATTTGGAGTGCCAACTAAACTTGGGTCAAATATGATTTGAAATCCTTTTAGGTGAATGAGGATTTCAGAAATGACACCAGTAGAATAATGTTGAAATGAAAATGGTTGCACTCCAAACAGGCTCAAGAATTTCTCAAAAGTATGTAGCAATCTATGGAGGACTGCCTTTCATCACCACATTGACAATTCAGTTACCTAGCATTGGAGGCAACAATTCACTGTGCTTGAGGCTATTAGTCATTACATAGTCATAATGTCATCTAGGATTGGATTTATTTGTGGTTTCTCTTCTCACGTGAAGGTGCTCACTGCAATCCATCTATTGTTAGTGTAATCAGGATTAAACTGTTCACAGCAGATCGGAGTACTTGCGCTTGTGAGATTTTTAGCAGAATTTACACAGGCTTTTTTTAGGGCTCATGATTCACGTGCACAGAGGACGGGGTTAAAGTCATAAAAATACATCAACAACTTACTGAGCTTGTATACCGGTACTCTAAAGGTTCAAGCATGCCATCGTATGGAGTTCATTACGACCCCTGATCTGAGTTGGTGAGCTGCCCTGTAGATCAGTGACCGCCATTCACCCTGGTTGTTGTTGTGTTCCCCAGTGAGGCCCTAGATGACAACCAATACCTTGATTGTGGAGGAAACCCTGACGACCAGGAGAGGGAAACAATGGCTGTGTGGGGGGGGTGGGGGGGGGGTGAGTGTGTGCAGGGATGGTGGCAGGGGGGTGGTGAGTGTGTGCAGGGATGGTGGCAGGTGGGCGATGGTGCAGGGGGTGAGTGTGTGTGCAGGGATGGTGGCAGGGGGGTGGGTGGGGACTGAAACAGGGCTGAGCTGCTGGCCTCGTCTCCCAGCGCTCCCCGCCAGCAGGCATTGTGCCCAGTCGATACGGGCCAGGCTATTGTGTGAGCTGGCCCGTCACTTACGAGCACTGGCCAGACAGACGTGTGTCACCTTGTTCCCCTGCCCCGCCATCGACAGCTCAGCACGAAGGCCGGGGTTAAAACACACAGGACTATGAAGTCCTACAATACCGGGCCAAGACACAGAGTGTTCCTTGGTACTAATCACTATAATACTGTTGGAACTTTACACTTCTAGTTACTTTATAAACTACTGTTCGTGACTTTGGATAAACGCATATTCTAAATGCGTCCTATAAATGGAAAGAGTCAGACATTGTTCTCACATCTCTAAACGGGTCAAAATCATTTAAAGTATTTCTACTGTACAACATACCATATGTTTTTATATCTACTAATGAAAGTTATTAATAAAACTCAAATGACTGATATGAACTCATCTGCAGTCATTTTCCAGTATCAACACAGAGCAGATCTTATCTACTGTATTTCTGTCTGAGTGAATCATCGAGTTAAAGAACTGACGACTGAGGGGTACTGTAGCCAACACTAACAATAGTCGGTAACATCACAATGCTCCTAATTTAAACCTCTCCATACGACCACACTACCCCACCCAGGCCCTCCCACCACCATATCCTCACCCCCACCTGCCAATCACAGTCCAACCCAAGGCCACTGAGCAACATCCAGCTCAACACCGACCAGTGACTCCCTGACGGGTTCCTGTCCCACCCTGGACCTGCAGCCTCCGCCCACACCACAACACTGCCCTGGGGGAAGATTCCTCAGGTTCACTGTTTAGACACGCTCCCTCGCTCAGCCAGCACACTCATGGAAGCCGCTTCACAGTTCAAGGGAGCTATAAGTCATCTGCTGTGAGGCTGTTATCTTGCCTCCGCCCACCCGACTGCTCTCTGGACTGTCTGGGTAAGGAGAAGACACCTTCAGACTGGCCTTTAAAGAAGTTCTTCTCGGCACAAATTGATGATGCGTAACATAAAAAAGGATTTTCAGTGGCAAATCCAAGTGGCTGATTGGTAAGGTGGGAGCTAGCAGAGTCACTGACTGTATTTTGACACAGGTCGCATCTGAGCCTGTAACCAATTCCGAGTGCAAACATTAAAACATGTCTGAGACTAGTCATGTAACAAGGTGCTCCTGGGCAACTGCAGGGGATTGTTCGCCTCTGTAACAAAAAATCTGCTAACCCCTTCGATGATGTCTGTCCCCAAACTAGCTCAGCCATTTGATCAAATACCTATTTTTAAACGCATTGATTCTGTGGTAGCTACGTCACAACAGGCACTGTGAACACACAAAGGAGAGGAAATGAGTTTCTACTATGTGCGACTATAACCATGGCTTTGCAATAAATAGCCTGTTTGACCTTTGGGGAATAGGAAGACTATGATGTGCTTGGTGAGTTCTCCTCAAAGGTGTTTTCATGTCTGGGAGATCTCAGTTATTATCACCATCATTATTATTATTAAGGTTGAGAACATAATTCCAGCCAGAGAGCAGAGCAATGGAAACATGAGAAGGTTCTGGAAAACAATTGCTCGATTTTTCCTTTTGGGATGATAAGTCAAAGATGGACACATCATTAGTTAATGTCAGAGACATTACAGAGGATTGTAAAGGTAGATGGGGGGCAGAGCAATGATATAGTAGGAGAGGAGGGAGAGGGAGAGAGGGAGGGAGAGGGAAAGAGCAAGAGAAGTAAATGTTCCCAAAGAGAAGAGAGGTATCGGCTACCAAATCGCCAAATCTGTCAAACGCTGAGGAACTCGTCCGTGCTTTTGTCTCTTCAAGACTGGATGCCTGTAACACGTTTCTCATCAGGACATTTAAAAACATCCCGCCCGGTTCCTGATGAAGTGCAGAAGTATACCACCACATCACCCCCCCATCCACCTTTCCCTCCGCTGGCTTCCCATCTCACACCGGATTCATTTCAAACCCTTAAGCTAACCTTCAAATGCCTTCATGAAACAGCATCCACCTACCGCAGAGGACTCCTCTCACTCCACAACCCCCCCCCTCCCCCCTTAACGTCTTTGCCTAAGAGCACCCCTAGTCAATAGATGTTTTAGAAGCTAGTATAAAAAGATTTCTCTTTGAGCTTTTCTTCTATAATGCTTCTATTTGTATGCACTTGTATGTACTGTTCTATGTATTAGTCTGTATACTGTGCTTGGGATGCTTTAAAACCTGTGTATTGCCTTGATAATAAAAAGCGCATTATGAATGAAATGTGTTCTTATTAAATGTGATGGAGGAGGACTTACATTAATGTCCAGGCTACAGAGACTGAGGGAGTCCACATCTCTCTTCCCCTGTTTCCTCTTCTTCTGCAAACACACACACACACACACACACACACATCCAAAACAAACACAGGCACACACAAACACGCAAACAAACACACACAAACAGAGAGGGAGAAAAAACACAATGGGTGAGATGGCAAGATAATGATCAATATGTGAGCAGCATAGGCCTCATTACTGAACGTGCTGCAGCTAAAAGACTGCAGTCAGCCCACCCTGACCCAAACTCGTGTCTTTTTCCAAGAAAGCACTTAACAAGAATACCTGAGGGCTTTCAAAGGTAAAACAAAAAAAATCTAATGGTTTTCCTGGAGGCAGGAAGCTTGATAAATATCTGGTTTAAATATACAGAATTCTCTGTTAGGGAGTTTGCTTGGATATTAGTGAAATATGTAAGTGCCAAAGGCGATTTGAAAAAGTTAGAGTAAGTAAAACACGGCAGCATCTAATAGTTTTGGCTTTTCCCCCATTCTTCTATTTACAGTCGTAGCACAGCAGTTAACCTAAATTGATACCATCCGCTGTTTTTTCCTCTCTCTGTCTTGTATCCAATGCAAGCCTTGCTGTGTTATTGTTGCCCTGCACAACAGTTTACCTTTCCATGACAACCAGCATTTCCCATCAGTGGGAGTGACCATTGTTCAGGGAACGAGTGGAGCTTGGACAATAGACCACGTCAGAGGCTAACGTCTACTGTACATGAACACTGATATATATCTTTGAGATATCCAGTACCTTAATATACTGTGCATATACCACAGGTCTTGGCTTTCGTCTCTGCTACATAGGCAAAAAGTGTGTGGGAGCCTACAAAGCAATTGCACAGTGACTAACAACGAAACTATATGATTTAGATGAGATTTTTGCAATAGCTCTGTTCCAAAGAATTATCAAGGGGACAAAAATAGAGTTGACTCATTATCGGGAATGTCCCCACCTCCTTTCTCCAGGCCCGACAGAATACTCACTGTCTGACAAATAAGTGGCACATATTTTTTTTAAATAAAACATTCATTAATTTACGGATTCACCCAGGCGGTCTCGTTACAGACAGATCATGAAGCTGAACTGATTCCTTCCTATGCCAAAGCAAAGTGTTGTCAAACACGTTAAAAGCCTGTTAACACCTCAGGACACCCAGAGGGGTGTAATGTAGAAGCCTAGTGAACAACCAGCCAGCTCTGGGGAGGGTCCTCTGCAGGTGCAGCTGCCCCAGGAACAAACCCTTCCTGTGCAGAGTGACGAATGAGAGGATGGCCCCTCAGCCCCGCCCCAAGCACACCTGACCACTCAGGACACTGGGTTCATGAGGACAAAACAGCTGCTCATTTCATCTGGGTTCCTAGAACCTTTAAACATGATAGATGGTTCAGTAAATATATATTCATCACGCGTTACAGAAAACAGCACTGTTCATACTGCACTAGCATTCTATAGGGAAGGAAACAATATGTACCATATGATAACAAACAAGAAAGGACCTGTGTAATGATCTCACTCACTCACAGTACTAGCTCCCCTTGTCCATCACATGTTCCCTCCCTCACATCATCCCTCACTCCCTCTTCTCTCAGACCTTCACGCACATCAACCCTCACACCTTCCCTGCCTCGCATCTTCACTCGTTCTGTCACTCACCCGCTGGTGCACGAACAGGCAGCAGCCCATCATGGAGGACCTGTGTGCTGTGGCTTTCCCCTCCAGTCCAAACTCACGTCCACCCAGACTGTCCCACTGAGGGCCACCGGCAACCCACAACTCCACACCCTTCAACACGCCACTCCTCGTATTCCTCCTCTCGTGTGTGAAAGTGCGCTTGTGTGTCGGAGAGAGAGAGTGTGTGCACTTGAGAAAGCCTGCGTCTGTGTGTGATGACTTGTGCAGGAAGAGAGAGAGAGAGAGAGAGAGAGAGAGAGAGAGAGAGAGAGAGAGAGAGAGAGAGAGAGAGAGAGAGAGAGAGAGAGAGAGAGAGAGAGAGAGAGACCCATGTGCGACAAGCCCTGCTTCACAACAGGATGTGAGAGAGGGGAAACAAGGCTGCAGCTAAATCTGGGTTCTGAGGAGCCGTGGTTACAGACAGCTCTGTTTGGGTCTCTGACACAGCTTCCAAGCCAAGACAGACAGGCAGGCAGGGTCACCTCGCTGCACAGAGAGCAGAGCTCCAACTAGCCCTGTGCTCTGGGACCTTCTCTGTTAGTCTCTGCGTGGTGACAATGCTGTGTCAATACAGGGCAGCCAAGCTAGGCCTCCATCAGATCTTTAAAAGCTGTGTTTCCACTAAAGTCCATGTTCTGTGGGACATCCAACTCTGCCAGTGGAGTTACAGTGTGTGTATTTACTTTAAACTCTCTTTGTAAGTTTTATTGGATTCAAGGCAATAATGGAGGACTTTGGTGCTGTACCTTCACTTCTCAAACGACTGACTACCTGGCATATGTGACAAAGGGATTGAGCTTTTGCATGCGTCTTGGTGAATGACGTGTGTGATTATTTTTTACCAAATAGGGTGTGCTTGCTTGTGCGAACAGGAAGCCAAGACATTGCTGTGACTCAGACTTCCTGGAAGCATAAGAACTTCCTGAAGCATTTCCTGTCTGGGATGACTTAAAATGTAAACAGACGTCTTTAAGGAGACGTAGTGCTGGGTATGTCTTACATAAAGCTGTGCTGTTTATCAGACACACCTCCTTGGGAAATGTATGTGATGTACCCTAGTGGAGAAATGTAGCCCTGGGTCACAGCACTGTACAGAATGTGCTGGTGATTATATAAACTATCCTGAGGCAACAACTGAACAGTGTCTTTACTCAATCGATCATTGGTTGAAAACAACCACCACTTGATATTAACAGTAAAAAATAATTTATAAAACATGAATGCGGTACAATTGTGAGAGGGAACTTCTCTGTATGATCTGTAGATACAAGATAATCTTGGTGCTCCAAAGCTTTGAGGAAACCTTACTCATCGTTGAGTAAATTTCAGTCAGCATGACAGCCAGTATGACTGTAAATAACACTAACACAGCCGGGGTGGCTGGTACAAAAACAGTTGCTTGATTTACAGCCATGAGATTAACCTCGGGGGCTAACGAAGACACGTGACTCAAACAGTCAAAGCCGAGAGGTGTCATCCTGCCTCAGATGAGAGGAGATACAGGTGAGGAGAAGGTCAGAGACGTCATCTCCTGGACAGAAAGATGAGTGGTTGTACAAACTGTACTCCCACGGGGAACACTGGAGAACATTCCTGGTAGGATCGCACTTGGGTTCCTATCTTAGGCAATGGAAGGAGAGGAAAATGCTCTGTTTCTAATTAACAAACTTCGATGGAGTCGACGGAGAGAGGCAGAGGAATGAAGACAGAGAGAGAGGAAGTCAGTGGTCGATATTTACACATGCAGTATAGCAGGTCATTACTTTTCTCATGGCTTCATTTCCCCCTGACAGCAAAGCAGCCTGGGTATTTCCTTGAACAACAGGGAGGCCTTTGAAGACGAGCCAGGTGGGGAGGGAGTGCTGGGTGGAAGCGTTACCACAGCAACGCCAAGACCAGAGACACTCTGAATCCTCTAGAGATGCAACTCCCAGAACTCAGAGATAGCAACACTGAGTTCCCTACAACACCCAGAGACCACAGGAAGGATACCCAGAGCCTGATTGGTTGAACTTGACACAGCATTTTCTAGGATTGCCCAGATTATTACATTCTTAGCTTTAGCAAGCAGCCAAATACATGTAACCTAGTTACAGCAATCACAGAAACAGAGATGAGGCAAATCATGGACAGGTTGCAACAACTGTGTCAATATGTCGGGAAATATTTGGACAGCTCTCCAAATTCCTCCTTGCTATCTAACTGAATTTCTGCAGGCAGGTACTTTGTTTAAGAGCACTGTAAATAAATACAAAGGCATGAAGTCACTCCAGCGATTTCAACATATAAAACATTTAAATATATATTTATTATTAAATGACATATGATATATATGCAGTATACTGAATGATATATAGTGTATATTAGTAGCTTTCAAAAACAATCATATGAGAGTAAAAACAGTTTATTCTAACAGAAAAATAGTTGAAAAGCTGTTGTTTTTGGACTATTTTTAGCAAACAACCATAATACATGAGTCATAAGTAATTATAATGACTATCAGATATGGCATGGCTCTAGTTCTGTTGGTGAAATGTCTCTTCCGCAAACCCCTCTCGCTGTCAGATCTACCGGCGAGGAAGACAGCAATGATACTGTTTCCCTTCACACTTCGGTACTGGCTCCGATAGCATCGAACCCCCACAGCCAATGTAAACCAGGGCCAGGCTACACTAAGTAACTGCAAAGGGTTTAATCATGGAAAACCAAACAGAGAAGAAAAATACGATCAAACAATGAAAACGTGCATACAGTATGTGTGTGTGTGCGTGTATGTGTGTGTGCGTGCTGCAACATTGTTTAAAACACCGTCAGTTACTATCAATGCTTCCACTTTGTTCTACAGGAGTGCAATTTGGATGTTTGGAAACAGACAATTTGTTTTCATTTATCCAGAAAAGTCTTACAAATTGTTTATGGTAAGGGTGTGTATGTGGGTGTGTGTGCGTACTGTTTGCCTGTGTGTCTTTTTAGCTAGGCCAGGTTATAGGAGGGCAGTTAGATTAAGTGCTGTGCAGTGGACCAGCGGGAGGTGATGGGTAGATAACCCTGACTGTCACCCTGAACGGCCCCATTGTCCTCACACACACACACACACACACACACACACACACAGACACACACACACACACACACACGCACACACACACACTGCTGCTGCCAGGCAGACTGCTGCCTATCCGCAGTATTTACAGAATCTATGCAATGCTAAGTGCCAATGTTATTGGCCACTTCACTGTGTGCACAGAAGGTGAATATCAATGTGGGCTTGCCATGTACATTACACAGTACACTAATACCGGTACATACATTTACATTCCCATACTGAGCAGTGAGCACACACTGAAGTGGACGATAATATTGACACTTGGGCTTGTGGACCTTCCAGAATGTTGACTGTAGTTTCATGCAGATGCTGTGACTACCATTTGGGACGTATTCAGCGCCATCCTAAGCAACGGGCAGAGACAAGACTTTTATTTAGACAAGGCCCTCTTCAGGTGATTTACATGTATTGACCTTCACTGCTGGGCCTTCCATAGGGAGAGGCTCCAGAGGATGTCTGGCAGCACACAGGGTTCTGTGTGTCCTGGGTTAGGGTTATACACAGGGTTCGGTCTGAGCTCATCCCTGCCTGAGAGATGCCAGGCTGCCATCGTGCCAGTGTGTGTGTGTGTGAGTGTGTGTGTGTGTGTGTGTGTGTGAGTGTGTGTGTGTGTGTGTGTGTGTGTGTGTGTATGTGTGTATGAATGTGTGTGCGGGGGGGGCATGTTTTTGTTGGCTGATTCAGCACCAGACTGTATGTCTACTGGGCCAGTATGAGCCATGACTCTGGGCTTCATAGAGTGAGCAAGGGAAGAATGGAGAGAGAGGTGGAGAGAGGGGTGGACGAGGTGATCTGCTAAACTAAACAACTAAAATGCAGACTAAACTTCGGAAGGTTATGGTTCAGATTCTGGGGTAGGATTACATTCATTTCAAGCAACACAAATACATACAAAACGAAGGCACGACTATCAAAAAATGTCAAGGCAAAAGGTGACATTTGAGTAATACTGAATCAGATCAAAACAAGACAGAGAGCTGGTTAGTGGCAGAATTACCCATGGTGCTTTGAGGGAGATAAGGCAGTTACATTCAGACCCGACCAGAAAGACCCCACTCAGACCAACACATCCCCTCCTACTGTAGATGTTGAAGCTGGGTATGAAGTCAAACCAAACACTCTGAAGTACATAGAAAAAACGCTTGTTTGGACAAAACGGATCATTGGTTTCAAAAGAACACTGAATCCAAGAACCAACAGTAAAACCCAGACACTTCCACCTTCCATCCTGCCCCCGACGCCCACTGTGAGAGACCACACAGTTCCAGTCTATTAACACACTCTATTTACCATCCCACTCCACAATGTTCCCTCTGCGGCCTATTCCTGGATGAAAATGACATAATGTCCTCCGAATGTGATTCGAACATGGCCATTTAACTTTTATTCTTATTTTCTAAGTGGAAACCAGAGATGAGGATCACGTGGTTACGTAAGAAACACAGAGGACAGAGGCAGAATGCAAGCACACACGTTCCTGGGGACAACACACACACACACACTCACACACAAACACATGCATGTACACGTGATGACATGCAGATGCAGCCGGTGGGTCAGGAATACCACACTGAAACGTATTTGGTAAGCTGACTGGTTTGAGCTTTTTGGCACTCACCCCTCGAAACATCCAGCTCTCAGGGGAGGGCAGGAAAGAGAAAGAGCTTCTCTTCTGGACCGTCGGCCTGCAGGGAGGAGAGGAAACTTGTTAAACCCTCCAGTCTAAACAGAGAAAGCGCTCCTACCATGACATTGTTCTGTCCAAGTCCCTCCTGGAGGACAGAAGGATGACATCACTTCCTGACTGAGACAGGGATGGACCTCTCACTGCCTCAGATACTTGAACTTCAGGCTGTGGTGTACAACAATCCTCCCACCTCCCCAACATAAACACTGAGGGCTGGTGGAACCGCACCTGCTACAAATGGAGTCAGTGAAACAGCAGCTGTCTGATGCATCCAAGTTATATACAGGGTGACTACTTTTCAGACTAAGTACCACATAGGATCAAACAGAACAATCAAAGTGTGACCTACAAGTCGTGATCTCACAGAAATGCAGAAAAGCAGCCGCTCTGTACTCTAGTGTGAGAATGTGTTTATTTCATTAGATTTTGTGTTTATTTCATTAGATTTTGTCATTTTTGTTGCAAACGCAAGGTCTTCAGCACAGCTAATTCTATCAATTAGGTATACTTATATCTGAAACTGGCTCATATGCCAAAGCACAGCCACACACAAACCACATGTGTACATGACTTTACATCGTTTAACCTGGCTTGTCATTGAGGTGATTTTGATGCTTGCCATCTGGCCACTAGATTTTTAGCTACTTGCCCAAACTTTGGAACTACTGTCCCACATCATCATAGACACACACACAGGTTCATACTCTCCCTGTGAGGACCGACTATTAACACCCATTCAAAATCGTGCTATCCCTAACCCCTCACCTTAACCCTTAATGTAATTATAACACTAAGAGAGGGAGAGAGGGGGGGGGGAGCAAACCCACCCGAGTCCCGTCCCCCCAAACCTGACCTGCGGGCTCTGGATAGAGAGAGAAAAACTGGTAACTTGCTGAATAACATCAGTAGACTGCCGACTTGAAGCTTTCTGCTTCTGTGTAAGCTTTTGTATTGATACATACTTCAACACGACAAGTGACCTGAGCAGTTTTTATGACAAACGACTTGAGCAAGAAGAGCGAGACCTGACACTGAAGCCGTATTCCGTCCTGATCAGAATCTCTTCCATGAGAAGAAGGTTAGTTGGGGCCGAGTGGGAGGCTCCAGGACGTGGAGAGACTCCTGCGACAGGTGACGCAGCAGGGGAGCGACAGACCCATAGAAGGTAAAGGTTTCCATTATACAGCTGCTATATATTGATTTCAAACATGCCAAACTGTCTCATTTGCTAGTTATCCTCCTGTTAGTGTTCCATTTGTTGTTCTTGGTGATCCATTGCATCCTGCATTGCAAGTTATGGACTTTGGATTTAACTCTGGAGACAATCCTTGGCCTTTTCTTGCAAAGGATTGACCTTCACCCTCTTGAACACCATGCTGCCAGTTGTGTAGAAATTAAAATCTGCATATGGCCCCCACTCTGTTTCTGAATGCAAGGTGATGTGAACTACCATGGATCAAAATTAAACAAAAATACCATCAAAGCGTCTGCTAAATGAATAGATGGAAATGGAAATGTCTTACACAAAATCCTTCTACCAAACTATATCCAAGTTCATTTAACATTTGTTGACTTCCTTAAATGGGGTTACATCAACGGGTCCAATAATTGACATTGACGTAATCCCCCATGTTCATGTGAACCTCCCTCATCTCCTAGCTTCATACTGTTACCTGTGGCTAATGGGCCAGGTGATTACAGTCAACTGATGTCACAGTGGACCACTGGCCTGGTGACTCTTCAAAGCCTTGTAAAAAAACGAGGATTCCACCGATGCACTTAAACCCACGGTGAGTCACAGACCATTAGGCAGACAGGATGACAAAGACTTCAAATGACTGCTGGGTGGTCACAGTAGAGTGAAATCAGGTGGCGAGGGGGAGGGAGATGGAGTGTATGTCAGAGCGGGCTCAACCAACGTCGCAGTCACAGTTGCTCATGATAGAAACAACTGGAGTTAACCATTAAACCAGCTGAGCTTTCTGGAGAGGCCCTTCCCGTCCTCTAGGCCAAAATCCTCCTATGGTCTTTAGCCTTTCGTGGCTTAGTCTTACAGACTCACAGAAGAGCGGTTTCACAGAAACCAGTTTATGACAGGCTCTAGTGGAAGACCATTTGAGAACCTGTTGCACAGCCCGATGGCTTGGCTCCTGTGGGGGACAGCGATTGGTCTATGTGTTCAGGATATGACTTTGGTAAACGAGGACGCCGAGCAAAGAATGTCCCGTGTCTGAAACTACCCAGCATCCTCGGCATTCCAACATTCCAGAGATCACCTCACCAGGCTGCTCCTGATACCTAACAGGCTGATCCTCCAGCACGTCTGTCTGGGTGTGTGTCTTGTCTTCTGAGATTTACCTCCTTACTGCTGGAAAGAATAATGGTAGAATAATGGTCCAAACACACACACACACACGTACAAACACAGCACTGTGCACACACAGCACAGCACAAAGGATAAACCACTTAGTGTTTTGCATTAGTGCTTTTTTGTCAAAATCGTTATCATCAAGTGCTTACTTTTATCTTCAGCAAGAGGTAAAAGTGTATCTTATTTGTCTGTTTCCTTCTTGTCTTTGATCACATTGAGCCTCTCCACAGGGGGATTAGAGGCCCTGGCATTCTTCACATGGTTTGTGTTGGGTAGCTAATGGACTCCTCCCTCCCTTCCCCATCGTGCTCTGCCTCTTAGCATCGGTGGCCTCATTGCACAATCTTTAGCCAGCACACACGTGTGTGTGTGTGTGTGTGTGTATGTGTGTGTGTGTGTGTGTGTGTGATGTAATACGTGTGTCCATCTCGACCCTTGCCTTATCATACTCAGGGTCCTTTCCCACAGCCCCAGGGGTCAGGACCTGGCAGTGGCCAGAGATAAGGTCAAGCTGGGCAAAGACGCTGCGGTGCACATATTGATAACTCACATCCTCTCAGATAACCAGCCTGGAAACGGACCCTCGACCCACCCCTCACCTCACTGTCATCCTCAGGTCCCTGCCATCGACCCCGTGCTGAGCACCGGCTGTCTAAAAAATACAGAGTCCCAGGTTTCATCTCCATGCTGTGTGCCCTGACACCATGGCGACTGAGAGCCGAGGCCTGTGTTGGTCGGTGGTTGCTGTGGAAACAGACATGGCTGGCTGATCCAGAGACCCCATCATCTGATGGCCCTGTTCTACAAACCACAATGACGCTGAATGGAGCATGGTTTTAGGTTTATCTCAGAGAAGAACGCATGGCTATTGAGTTCAAATGAATGTGAAGGTAGAGAATTCATGTAGGTTGGAGGATGGAATATGAGCTGTCATTATTGCAGTAAAAAGAAAACACAGATGGACAGGGTCCCCAAAGACCCCCAGCAGGAAGTGACCATATACGGATTCAGATTTAATGACTTTAATCAACAGGGCTACTATGTGAGTCATCATCGGGAAATCTCTGCTTTCATGACCACTTTCATCGTCTCTCTCTCTCTCGCTCTCTCTCTCTGAGTCTTTCTCCCTCTTTATTTCTCTCCCTCTCTCTCTTTATCTCTCTCACTCCACATCTCTATGTTTCTCTATTTATACCAGCTAATCTACCAGCTGACTAAATGATACATAATGTAAAGTTCCGTTATTAATTTTTTAACTACTTCAATACATTAAGATGCATCAAGTCATGATCAGACAATACTAACACAAAACACCACCCAGCACTTGCCATAGGAGGTTTTTGGAGAGTCGGGTTCCAGTAAACAAGAGAAGGATACAATAGCAGCATGCAGTATGTCTAAACTATTCCTGACAATGAGCCCCACCTAGTGGCCAAAAGCTGTAAGTATACCCTGAGCGGGGCCCATGTGTGCATGGGAGAAGGGATTGGTGTGTATCTATCTATGTATAATTATCAGATTAAAGCACTCCTCTGCTGATTGCTAGTCTCAGCCCCCCCGGGTCTATAAATAGTAAACACCACCACATGAAATGGCAGCGTGACAGCACTCAGTCTTGGCATGAATGTTGCTTTTCATTTGAACCACGCAGCATGTAGACCAAGACAATATTCCACCAAAGATATGCTTTTAACCAAAGCTATCAAAGAGAGCTATATTTTCTCTATTAAATAGTTTTAACCCTGTTGTGAGCGAAGAGAAAATACATTTTGTAAAGGTTGATAATTGGAGAAGAGAAAGAGAGAGAAGTATTAGAGAGAATTCAGTTTTGAATATCACTCTACCTGCAACAGGAAAACAAGACCCCCCTACCCCCCCACACACGCTCACACTCCTGACACACACACCCACACACCTCCCCTCTACTGACATACACACCCACACACCTCCCCTCTACTGACATACACACCCATCTCCCCCTCCTATCCGTACAGCTGCATCCTCTCTGGTGGCTGACCTCATCCCCTTGCCAGCCGTTGCCACGGCAATGCCTCAGTATGGCCTTAACGCACCTATCCAGGTACAACTACACCGTAGCTCTCCACGTTTCACCATCCAAAACATTACACACTAATGGCTAATATTCAACTGAAACATAGTTATTAGTATTGTACTGAATTATATTAAACATCGACAGTATAATGCAGCATACAGCAGCAGATAACGGCTCAAGTTGAATCAAAGAACAGACAGAGGCACTCTACTGTATATATCACTGGAACAGCGGATGATTACAAGGAGAGAAAGATGAAGAAAGAAAACCAACCTCTTTTTCTCTTCCTCTGGGGACTCTCACAGAGCCATGGCCATGGTGAGACCAGGGAAGTAGGATTGGTATCCGTCTCCCTCTACTGTGCCCTGTGTTTGGCTGTGTACGTACGTGTGCGCAGAGGATGACATGAGTAGTTGGGGGGTGGTGGTGGTGTTCTCCTTTGGGGATATCCAGTATCAGAGACTGGACTGGGGGTGGGGTGGACAGGTCAAACAGTCATATTTATTTCATGGATCCAGGATCTATGTATCCTCTGCTCTCCACTACAAACCATCCGCCCAGACCTAACCCTAACAGCTCTAGCCAAGCCCAGGCCCAGCCCCAGGCCTATAGTTTACATACTGGACATGGAATGGCAGAGGTGCTATGAATGTTGTTTTTCAAGACGTGCTGAATTATTGAAAGGTTTGTTTGTGACTTCAATGTTTTGCGTTTGTGCGGGTGTTAGTGTGTGTGCGTGTGTGTGTGTGTGTGTGTAGTGTGTGTGTGTGCAGTATATCATGTGTATGCTATGCTCATGTCTGCATGTTTGCATGTCTTTCAGCTTGCTCTTTGTATTTAAGGGATTAAAGGGAGTGGTCTCACAACACAACACAACATGAGAGCCATCTGGGTTTTCAATTCCCACACGAGAGTATGATGTAGGGCCTGGGTGTTTAGTGGGAGGTTTACAGTTTTAGTTTGTGTGTGTGTGTGTGTGTGTGTGTGTGTGTGTGTGTGAGAGAGAGTAATGAGTAATGAGTCAGTTAGCCTCCCAGCCCAGGGATCTCTGCCCTTAGCTCTGCTCTAACTCTTTCCAACAACACACATCTTCCGTTTCCCCACAGAGGGAAACAGCATGACTTCCATGTAACTGCTGCCACAGAGCGCCAGACACACACACACACGCACACACACACACACACACACACACACACACACACTGCTGTTTGAACCCATTAACACCCGTGTATTCTTCAGTTCCCCATCAGTTCTCACTGATCTGACATGGCTGGATGGGTGATGTGGACTAGACGCAAACAGCCCTGGAATTAGCCTATCCAGCTGGGTTAGAGCAGTGATCGCCCCTGGGGAGTGAGAAAAGGCTGGTCCATCTTTACAACAGAACCCATGAGTCACTGTCTGGAGCGAAAGCTCACAGTATAGATAGTGTTTCTAACACGGCTGTGGCTCTGAAGACTGTGGCCACAAAAACAAACTTTTACTTCACAGTGGACTACACTTTAATCAGTAAAATGCACCTCAGGCCTAAGTTATCTTGAGTGTACCAGACTTATCAGTCGCTGATAACAGTCCAGGTGAGGTCACCTAATACATTCTTGAACAAGTAATTACATCATTTGACTCCCTAAATGTTACTTACTAAAATTAGATTTGTCTGGGTTCGAGATAGGGTCAATGTGGGGAGACAACGTTGTGTGTATATGGCAACTGCATAGATACATAAACAATTCACACACACACACACACACACACATGCTGGCACGCACACACACACTAGCATACAATGCTGGTGAGCTATACCAGTAAAACATTTCTTATCTCTCGTTGTGATAAGACTTTCTCATCTCCACTCCTCCACCTGCCTTCTGCGAGTCAAAGAACACTTTCTCATGTATATTTATCCCTTGTGTCAACCTGCCGTTAGAGGTGGGCTGACCAGGGCTTCCCATCGTCCCTCCCAGGCAGTGAGGTTGGTACCCCTGCCCACCTGGCTGACCTCCCACCCAGCCCTGCCCAACACCAACCACCCCTGCTCCAACCCTCCCTCCTCTCTCCCAGGCAGTGAGGTTGGTACCCCTGCCCACCTGGCTCACCTCCCACCAGCCCTGCTCCAACCCTCCCTCCTCTCTCCCAGGCAGTGAGGTTGGTACCCCTGCCCACCTGGCTCACCTCCCACCAGCCCTGCTTCAACCCTCCCTCCTTTCTCCCAGGCCATAACTGGTCAACAGGAGGAAAACTGATGTTCCAATGCTGAAGAGTTGCCAGTGGCTGTTCGGTGGCGGTAGCGATGGGTGGGGGGCGAGGTTTTGACTAAGACTGCTGATATAATCTGTTCTGCAGTTCCCTCCCTCTCCCTCTCTCATGTTGAGATCCAGGGAGGATAAAGCCCGTCCTGCCTCCGAGCCTGAGGGGCCAAGCCAAGCATTACCCTCCCATTATGTTTGCTTATCTGCTTGGCCAGAGCCTGTCGCTCTCTGTAGAGAAGTCATGGATGAAGACTGGGATCAGTGTGAATGAGCACCAGGCCTTCCTTCAGCCAGATCCGTTCAAACAGAAACCCTGTGTTTAGGCGGAAGGCTCCTCTGGCTGGAGGCCAGGCGAGCACCGGACGGGCTGAGTCCTCTCCATGTCGCCGTGGCGATGCGCGGCTCGAACCAAGGACAGACACATCTGGGTGCAACATGGCCAGTGTAGTTGCGCTGGGGCAGGGACAGACACATGCAGACCCCGCCCTCTGGCTTTCATCTGGCAGGAGGAGTCTGACCAGGCCGGGCCAGACCTGACCACAGTGCTCATCACCAGAGACACCACATACTTCTCCAGATACTTTCCTATGGGAACCAGCACAGCTATCTTACTCACCCCACACAAACACACCGTCACAGAGTATGTAGTGTTAACCTTGTGCTAAGTTCAAGACTAAACTATTGTCGTGCAATCCAATCGTGTTGTAATATTAATTTAGGTTAAAAAGAAAAATGCTATTTTTTCTGTACAGCCCTGTGTCATAACCTGGTCTACAGTACAATGGACTTGATTTTCTGCGGAAGAAAATAAAGGGAAATTTTACTTTCACTTCACTTTAAAACTGTACAGTAAAAAAGACCCCAGGGTTTCTGGTTGACTTACTTTCGATTAAGACAACATTTTGTAACTTTTTATAGGGAAATAAACATTTGAGTGTATGGCTGAAGAGAATGTGCCATGAATGAAAAGCCAAAATAGGAATAAGGAACAAATGACTTAAGTGTTAACAGATAAGGAGTTTCCCACACCACTCAGCAGGTGGCACCCTGCAGAGGTTCACCCTCCACCAAGGAGGGCTCCCTACTTATCTCTGAGTCACAGCACTCTGATAAGGACCCCACAATCTCCCCTGCCTGCCATTACCTCACAGAGAGAGAAAACAGTTGAATTAGAAATAAAGAGAGAGAGAGAGAGAGAGAGAGAGAGAGAGAGAGAGAGAGAGAGAAGAGAGAGAGCAACCCCACCCGAGTCTGTCCCCCCCCAAACCTGACCTGCAGGCTCTGGAATACCAGACTAATCCTGGTATGCAGCACCAAGGCTGAGACTTTGTGTAGACAGACAGACAAACAGAGAGACAGACAGACAGAAGACCCTGGGGCCTCCCAGATACAGCACCTGCTGATTAGACAACATGTCTTCTTAAGATCAAGATCCAACCATGCTGACATTCAAAGTCTTCTTAAATTGCAGTAGAAATCTTTTAAAAGATAAACGACTTGTATAACGACATTAACATGAATACTGAACACGACTTATGAATGCAGAGTGGACTAAAATAGATGTACCAGAGGAATCTCCCATCCAGTAACTCCCCGATCAACAGAAGTGCATGAGTGGGTTTATTCACTTCCTTTCCTCCTCAGGTCTGTCACATGGCCCCGTCACCCACAGAGTGGGAAGAGATAGAATGGAACAGAGACTCTCCCCCCGTCCCCGTATTCCCCTCATGTCAACAAGGCACACAGAAGAACAATTCCACACCTTGATGTAGTGTTTGTTCTGTCAGAGGGTTGTAAGCAAGGCACAAAGACCTGACGAAAGACGGGCAGACGTGCAGCATCTGAGGTCAACTAACATGTCAGGCCATGCTAGAAAATACATCATATGATTCACAGTTGACTTGGGAAACTTGAGTCATGGAGAACAGAGAGGATCCTGAAGTTTGTCGTTTTAACCATTAAGACTATAGAGAGATTTATAGGTGATATTGTTCACAATCAAATCATTCTCTGCATGATGTATTGTCACGCTTTGGCGTGATACCGAGTTGCACAGATTCAGTGAATGTCAGATGATCAGAAAAAACACTGGTTTGATAACTTATAAACAAATGCAGCGTTGTAATCAAGCACAGTTCGAGTTGTATGTCTACAATTCCACAATTCAATAGAATATGTTACAAGCGAGTTAGTGACATGTAGGCCTATATGGATTTATGGCATATGACACAATAGAGTTATAGAAAGGTTACAGAGAGCAAATTGTATTAGCCTACCTTACCCTGAAACTTTATTGGTTCCATCACCTGTTTGCATGTGATTAGATCTTTAAATACGCTGTAGTCCGAAAAAGAAAAAAAACGACTGATAGAAACAAAGGGAAGCTTCACTTGTCATACACAAACTGTTGCTTAAACTCCGATTTATCCGATCAGTGAATAGTTCTATATATATTTTGTCAATATACGAAGTCGATGTTTACATCTATTCAGAGTCGACCTTGAAGTTGCACTGTCGCTGCTGAGCCACGAGCTTGTTATCTTTCTGCCTGATGTTGTTTCATGCGTTGACGCTTCAACGCACAGAGACTATAGACTTCTGTGAGTTGCATCGGCGAAGTCCCGCCCATCAAGTGTATGACTGAGGTTTTTACAATGAGATAATGTAAATGGACATTACTCAGCTAGATTCAGAGGAAGCTCAAACAACGGCGATGTCTACTTTCTACTGCCTAGTTTTCAAACCAAACAATCTAAAAGAAAATGATAAGTGCACCGATTACCCAATTGCAAATATAACTTCATTTATATAGAACATAATAGTAGCCTAATTAAATATACTAGGACAAATACTTCCATTCAAGTAATTTTTTGGAAGAAATGTATCATAGGTGAAGATTGTTAACCGGCTTAAAATCGCATGTAATCATGATACTTTTATGTTTATAAATATGTTTACACCTTTGTTGCCACCTAAAGGATGAATTTTGACACTGCAACAGCAACATCAGAAGGGTTGAGATCATTAAGAAGGAATCATACATGCTTTATGGAGAAAGAGAAAACGTTTATTCACTTGATGCCTAATTCCTACATTGGGGTACTATAAAACAGTACAAAGGTATATATATATATATATATGTAGAAAAAGACTAATAATCTAAACAACAATACAACACATTAATAGAACCAATATTTCCAAACACCATACGTTATATTTACAATAGCAAAATATTGAAACTTCATTTAAAATTCACCTCTACATAATGTGTTCCGAACATGTGAGGATTCATACAGGTGTACATTTACCTAACTCTGAAATATAATTAGACTTGGAAGTTATCTAGTATGAAATTAAAACATTTTTAAAAAATACTGTTAAAGTGAAATCACAACTCTTAAAAAAAATCATTAAATGAGGGGTTTGGCAAAATAATTCAAACAAAAGTATTAGTGAAATTGTTTTCTGTTTTGGGAAAAACTGTTGATGAGATGAACCATTTCACAATGTTGTATATCGTAATACAATCCCAATCTATTGAGGACTTTAGAATAGTAAACCATGTTGTGTGTCAATAAAAGGAATATCACATTACAATGTAAAAGATAAAAAAAAAGTGCTTCAACACAAATACTTTTGAGCACGTTGTAACCAACCCTGTTTGTGCGCCTCCAAACTGATTTAATTGACAATAAATTAAAGAGAACTATGCACAGATTGTCCCCTCTTCATTCCACATTCTACCCAGTATAGGACTGCAGCACAGCCAACACCCACTGGCACTCAGTCTAAAAGCACTTAGCCGTTAAGAAAAAATGTTAACCTGGTAAGAGCTGACAGGTGCTAATCTGAAGTACTTTGAACCACTAACATATGACATCTAAATGGGGGTGGGTTGTAAAACGATACAACCACTTTGGTTAGATAGCTCCTTGCTGCTGTTCCATGGTTCACACCACTGCAGGTGCTCCCGCAGTTGACAAACATACGGATTATGACATCCACCTGACTTAAACCACGAATGGTGGAGCATGTGACGGTGCACTCTGGGTAATCTGTTGCACTCTGGGTAATCAGTTGTCACTTTCTGGCCCCACGCATCGTCTCCACCACGGAGGTCGAAGGAGTGTGTGTGTTATTAAAGTTGAATAGTCACACATTAAAGTGGCGTTGCAAGTCCAGGGTTGTGTGGGTCGTGAGCTCCCCTCGTGAACAGGGGAGGATTCCATTTCAATCGTTCCCTTTCAGGTGACGGAGGGAACAACACCGGAATGGAACACAGCCCCGGGAGTCATGAGGGGGGTTGTGGGGGTGTGGGGGCGGGGGGGGAAGGAGGTGTGTGGGGGGGAGGTGTGGGGGGGGGGCAGGGCCCACTACAAGGGTGCTACAGGAGTCAGTCCTTCACTCTGCTCTGGGTGGTGGTGGTGGTGCAGTTGGGCTTTACACACGGTGGGGACGGTGCAATGCAGGGAACCAACAGCAGGGGGCTCCTCGTCTCCTGGACACACACACACACAACACACACAACACACACACAAGACTATAGTTAGGCAAGCTCCACATACATACAGCGGCCCCCACTAACAGGAGGCTTAGGCGATGTTCCTTTCTCACGGCTACTGATAGAATCGGGTTAAACCGAGCCTATAGTAGACAGACAATGTAAGTGGGCAGGAAACATCAGCTAAATGAAACAGGAAGCTTAACTGACCCTGCCATCCCTAAATGTGGGATTTCTTACCCAGTCCCGAGGAGGAGGATTCGCTGTCGGCCAGGGAGGAGGTGTCAGCTTGGTCTGGGGACAGCCCTTCCATCAGGGGGATGGACAGCTCTGATGACGGCACGGACGAGTCGTAGATGCCCGAGTCCCGGGGCATCTCAGGGGGGCTGGCAGAGCCGTCCACCTGGGGAGAGGTTCTAAGGGGCGGGTAGGCACCATGCGAGGAGGAGCCCCCAGCTCCAGAGGCCTCCCCGTGGGCCTGGCAGGAGCTGGGCCCGGGCAGGGAGCAGTGTCCCAGGCTGAGGCTGGGGGACAGCACCAGAACATTCCTCCTCAGGGTCCCCTCACCCTCCGCAGGAGACTTGAAGACCACCTCGTTGAGCACCAGCCCCAGAGTCAAACTTCTCCAGGGGAGGAGTGGCCGAGCTGGACACGGAGTCGGAGGTGGAGGAGGTGCGGAGGCTCTGGGGCGGGAGCGGGGGAGCGGGGAGCGGGGCGGGCATCAGCCCCCTCTCGAACCAGTCGGGCTCGGTGGCCACGTGCTGGTGCATGTTGCAGATGGCCACGTAGAGCGAGCGGCCCGACTTGCTCCGGAAGTAGTTCCTCTTGGAGACGTTGAGGGGCTGCGGCTCGTGCTCGGCCGGGCCGGCCTGGCGGGAGTGGAGGCGGGAGAACATCTGGGGCAGGTGGTCCATCAGCTTGTACCTGGGCGCCAGGCCGAGGAGCGTGGGCACGTCGCTCTCCTGGGAGTAGTCGAAGTACACGGCCATGAAGCGAGACAGGTCCTGGGAGCTCTGGCAGGCCTCGCGCAGCTTCTCCGCGATCATGGCCACCGCCACGATGAAGAGCTCGGCGCCGCTGGAGCCGGCCACGCCCGGGGAGCCGCTGCTGCTGGAGCCCGCTCGGCTAGCCGGGGCCTTGCCCTTACGGCTCCTCTTCTACAACGGGTGGAAACACGGGAGGAATTAGACACTGGTACTGTTTATATGTCAATTACACATACAATATACTTTATTTATATATGTACAGTATGTATGTTATTCCATAGCTTTGTCTTCTATTAAAAAAAGGGGGAATGAACTGCATCTTTCAGTCTGTAAAGAGCGACAACAACAGTGTACATGTGATGAAGTCATGCTTCCTGTCAGACAGTGGTGATCAGAGCGGTGACTAGGTACCTCCACGTAGTGCTTGAGGCCCCTGGAGCAGACAGTGATGATGAAGTGAGCCTCGTCTATCTGCCGGCTCAGCCAGGACATCTGGCCCTCCTTACAGATCTCCAGGTGCTCCCACAGGTCCAGCACCACCTACACACACGGCCACACACATTCTACTCATGAGCTGGTCGACAAGCGGAATCACGTTTTTTTTTACAACTGCAGTACACTTTTAATGGCCAGCATCACATCTGGTACACCTCAAACATAGCAAGATAATTAGGGGTAATAGGTGGTACTGTCTCTTATGACATGTCATTCCGGGATGAATTATATTTGGATCAAAGTGAAATGACACATACTGAAACTCTGAAACATTAAAAGTGGTATTTCCAGACATTAGCCAGTAGGTGGCACTCTAAACCTGCTCCTGCTTTTCTCTCTCACCCACATCAGTTATATCGCAAGTCCACCTGCGATATAAACAACAAATACTGACCAAACTACGTTTTATAATGATCTCCTCTGTCATCCAACCACCTCTGCGGGCCTCACCTCACAACCGCAGAAGTCCTGGAGGAAGAAGGCGAAGCTCTGGATGACGGCCTGGTGTTTGGGGCAGTCCTTGGAGGAGTAGCAGACGAACACCTTGGGTCTGGGTCTGGGTCGGTCGGCGATCAGCGCCGTGACGTGAGAGGACGACTCGGAGCTTTCCTCGTCCAGGTGGGAGTAAATGTTCTCTGTGTTCACACACGGGGAGGAGACAGAGATGAAGGGAAAGGGAGGGAAGAACCAAGCCTGGTAGAAGAGTAGCACCGTGTCCAGAGCCTCATCTCAACCACCCCAGTTAGAAACAGAAGACTCACTTCGGGAGCGTCTAACTAGGCCTTGACCGAGTCCCTCCCACTCCTTAAGCTCTGGTCTACCACTAGTCTGGACTCACCTTGTTGCTTCTTGCGACACATGACAGTGAAGAGTGTGGCGAAGGCCGACATGACCACCAGCGGGACGGTGATGGCCATGGCTCGGATAGGCCCCCGCCCACGGGGAGTGGACTGCAGGAGACAGGAGAACACACTCACCATCAGAACTGGACCTACTGGACATCTCTATGATGTAATACTGTGACATACTGGACATCTCTATGATGTAATACTGTGACATACTGGACATCTCTATGATGTAATACTGTGACATACTGGACATCTCTATGATGTAATACTGTGACATACTGGACATCTCTATGATGTAATACTGTGACATACTGGACATCTCTATGATGTAATACTGTGACATACTGGACATCTCTATGATGTAATACTGTGACATACTGGACATCTCTATAATGTAATACTATGTATGTAATACTATGGAAGGAATCGAATGTCATATACTGACTGTATTGTAGTAAGTCTGGAGTATAAAGTATGATGGGAACTCGAAAATATCAGATGTGGTGTTACTGACATCTGTGTGTGTGTGTGTTCCTACCTTGGCTGACATAGTACTGAGCCTGTCTCCTGGTGTTGTTGCTGTCATCTCTCAGCTGGGGGATGAAGAAAGAGAACAGAAATGAGCCAACCCGTTTAATGATGTACGTGTGTACGCTGTATTCGTTTGTTTTGTGCGCGTGATCATCTGTACCTCTATTGCATACGTCCCTGGTATTACATCTTGGAGGACACACGTCGTTTTAGGCGAAGTGAACTCCTGCAAAACACAAACGACGGGCCGTTAAACGGAGTCCCGCCATGTTGGGATGAACACGTGGTTTCGGCGGCGGACGTAGGCCGATCCCCGCCTTGGCTCAGCTGCCCGGCCCAGGCTGGAGAGGAAGAGGTCTGGCCAAGCGCTTCCAACAGGAGGACTGGGACTGCCTCGGTCTACCCAGACAGGCCCATGGGGAGCTCCGTCTCCCCCCTGTCCCTCCTCCTGCCCGTGATGACAGCAACAGACACAGCCTGTTTCAGCTCCACATCTCTGCAGGTTGTGGATCACCTTCCCCCCGTGGCTCCTGAGAACCTTAAACCGTTCTCCAGGAGGTTTCTGTGAGCATCCGTTTTCCACAAAGGGACGTAGGCATCTTGGACGACAAACAGTGTTTGCGGCTCACAGATTGGTCGTCAAGGTATCACCGAGACCTGCGAGGGGCTCAGAGCCCTCCTCATTGGTCAGAACCCGAAGCAGACCACGGGATAGGGTAGATCAATGGAGACCGCAGGAGGGTCGGGGGAGTTGACGTGCTTTTCCCAGCAGCTGGGACAGTCCAACAGGGGCCCATAGCTCTCTGCTGCAGCCTGAGAACTCTCTCCTCCCAAACTCAGCGCTGCAGAATAATGAGGCCTGGCTGGGAAAACACTCTAGCACTGACTTTCTGTTTGTGTGTGTGTGTGTGTGTGTGTGTAGGGGGATGGGCTTGTGAGTGTGTGTGTGTGTGTGTGTGTGTGTGTGGTGTGTGTGGTGTGTGTGTGTGTGTGTGTGTGGTGTGGTGTGTGAGAGGGGGGTGCTTGTGAGTGTGTGTGTGTTTGTGTGAGGGGGGTGCTTGTGAGTGTGTGGTGTGTGTGTTTGTGTGTGGGCCTTGTGAGTGTGTCGACCCCAGTCAGAGAGGAATGAAGGGTCATCTGTCATCTCCCATGAGGCCCAGGTACTTCAGAGTGGAACATTCCGGTGTACCAGAGCTATGCAGAGAGTATCCTTTCCTACCTTACCGTACAGAACCAGACCATGTCATACAAGACCAGACCATGTCATACAGAACCAGACCAGGTCATACTACACCACCAGATCCTCCATGTCCGATATAAAAACATCCAGTATCCTCACTGAGGTTCTGCTTGAAGTTCTTACCGGTTTGCAGCGTTTCAGCCTGAAGGGGCCTTCCTGCCGGAGCTTGTAGTACAGGTAGTAGATGCTGAAGCCAAAGGTGGAGGGGGCAGGGTCAAACGCCACGTGCAGACTGGAGCCAAGCTGGGAGATGTTCAGGCTCTTAGGCTTCCAGACTGGAGAACCACGGGAGAACGAGAGAGAGACAGTTAATGATCCAGAGCAAAAATAGCTTTGTTTACCTAGTATCTGTCAAGCAGTATGAGAGGAAATATTTGAACTCACATGGTTTGCATACAAGGTTGTCTGGTCCCAGAAGCACCTCGCAGGCTGGGGGGGGGCGGGCGGGGGAGGACATACAGACAGAACCGGTTAGAACAGGATTCTCCATCAAAACAGTAACAGGATTCTCCATCAACACTCCCAGCTACCACTCTTGTGAGTCTTTGAGGACATGTAAAACCCACCCCCACACACACACACACACACACACCCACACACACACACATGGTCACACATGGCTGCTCACACACAGACACACACACAGACACACAGACAAACAGTTGGAAGGTCGAGGAGGCTTACAGTTGGTCCTGAGGAAGGATGGGGGAAAGAAGCTATCGTTCATGAAGGTGGGGAAGGGCACGACCCGGACCATGTAGTCCGTCTCAAAGGCCAGGCCAGGAAAGGGCTGCGAGCTCAGCCTCTGTGACACATCAACACCACAGAATGACAGAATGAGCAGGAGGAACTGCCTGCTGCATCAAACAAACACCTCCTAAGACAGAATACACGCATTTGATTTTCTCAATCGTTTCACTTTACTGTTTACCTTAGAACATTGAATGTGTTCATTCATATGTTACATTCATACCAAGCGCAACAAAAAAAGGAACAATATTTCATAATGGCTATGCGGCCTCTCACTGAGACTCGCAGAGTCTTTTCCCACAGGTGATTGGTCTATTGGTCTGACATGTTTGTTACCTATCTTCCCATTGGTTCCCCAGACAGTCCCCAGGGGGAGGTTACCCACCACGTTCTTGTAGGAGAAGTTGAGCTGCCGTGGCTCTTTGAGGATCATGTGCTGACACTGCTTCCCCTCTGGGTTCTTGTCTTCCAGGTACACCCTGAACCCCTTGATGTGCTCGATACCTGAGGACAGACACACGCCTGGGTTAGACACACACCTGGGACACACACCTGGGTCAGACACACACCTAGAACACACACCTGGGTCAGACACACACCTAGAACACACACACCTGGGTCGGACAGGGCAGTGTTTCCTAAAGTGTGGTGTGGACTACCTGTACTACCTCAGAGACAAAAATGTAAATGGTGGAAATGAACGAAGCTAGCCTGAGGCTAACTAGAGCCCCTGTTCACACCTAGCATTCACATGCATCTCGGGTGATCCGTACTTCCCCTCTCTATATACACAAGGACACCATCTCCATTTGCATCCAAATGCTGATTTGCCGCCGTTGGCCTGCAAATGAGTGCTTAAGCAGAGGACGTCAGTTGAATGGGCGGTCCTTCAATATGGCACACCTGTACTTAGCCTATAGCTGTCCACCTGGGATGGGATCACCCAGGACGCGTGTTGAGGCCAGGTGCAAACAGGGCCTAAGCATTAACTTGTGTGCAACAAAAAAAAGAAGGGAAAACCTGCCATGCCAAAGCATTGTTCAGATTATTCCTCGATTCAGATGGAAGTATGAGGATGGAAATGGAAAGACCATGAGGGGAGAGGGAGGGAGGAAGAGAGGGGTGTTGGGAGGGAGAGAGGGAGAGCAGGGTCGGGGGAGGGAGAGCAGGGTGGGGGGGAGGGAGGGAGAGCAGGGTGGAGGGAGGGAGGGAGAGCAGGGTGGAGGCTGCTACTTGGAGCCTCTCAGAACTTGGGAGTAACCTGCACTTAACACTGTTGTGTCTACACACGCACAACTTTAGAGTTTCCAAGGCTGCAGCTCCTGGGAGTCCAAAGTATTCACACACGCAAAAAGGAGACAGTTTAACCCCCCCCTCCCGCCTATGTTGTTGTGTTTTATGAGTACCATGATGAGGCTGTACTGGCCGTGCCACAGGACTCTGCGTGCCAACAGAGCGTTCAGATGCCCTTCTACGTGTGCCAGCGCACCTCTCTTCTAATTGCATTTCTGTCTTATCGGCTGCGGCGGCGGCGCACAACACACACGCCCTCTCTCTCTTCCTAACACACACACACGCCCTCTCTCTCTTCCTAACACACACACACACACCTTCCTCTCTCTTCACTCACACACACACGCACAGGCTCGCTTTCTAGCACACACATGCACGCGCACGCACACCCTCACAAAAGGACACATGTGCACATGAAGAACTCTGTTCCACAAACACACCGAGACACACACACAGGAACACACAGTCAGTGTGGTTCCTATTACCCCAGTGGGGAGCGGAGCTGAAAGAGCCTGCTCTCTTTGTGGCGGGTGTAACTCCACACCACCTCGGATAACATCAGGCTGCACAGTCAACATACTCGCAGAGACACCCAGGGTAAGATCACGGAAACGAACACACACACACACACAAAAGCTGTCCAACTGGTTGTGCTTTCTTCAGGCATGTTCTCCTCTCATATGCAGTTAGCCTTTCATACCCCCTCCCCTACCCCTCCCTTTCTCTCTCTCATCTTTCGCAGTCCGTTTTTATTTTTCTTCCCTTCACCCTGTCAGTCAGTCTCTCTCTCTCTCTACCCCCCCTTCTCTCTCTCTCTCCCCCTCTCCCCCTGCTCTCTCTCTCTCCTCCCTCTCGTCTCTCCCTCTCCCTCCCTCTCCTGTTCTCTCCTGTCCCATTTCCCCCTCTCCATGTCCTTATATTCTGTGGGCCCACCTGAGCAGTGTTGAGTCCTGAGCCAGAGGGATTAGGCTTCGAAAGACAACAGGGCGCATTGTCACCGGGCCGGGGCTGAGGCGCTCACGTTACCGGATTCAACAGACACCCCCCCCCACCCACCACCCCCCCCATCCCCGGAAGCAAAGGAGGCTTCCCCCCCTCCCTCCTCCCTCCCTGTCTCTTTGGTCTCTGTCACACGCATGCATGGGCGCACACTGAACTCTACTCCCTACACTCGTTTAGACACACCCTCACACACTCCTTTCTCTCGCACGCACACACACACACACACACACACATTCTTCCGGAGACAAATCACAGCATTGTGTGTGTGCAGGGATGGATCCCTTCCTTCTCGGCCAGAGTGGTGTGACAGTCAGGGTTAAGGAGTAAGCCTACAGGGGGACGGAGGGAGGGGAGGGAGGTGAGGGAGGGGAGGGGGGGGAAGAGGAGGGCCCGGCTCTTTGATCAGGACAGACAGAGCCAGCACAGCTCTGGGCTTTGAAGCTCAGGGCCTTTCTCTCCCTCCTCTCCTCTCTCGTGTTTCCTCTCTTCCCCTCAGCTCAGGTCCGGGACACGGAAGATAAATCACTGCCCTGCGAGCAACCAGGCATGGTGAGGACAGGCACGACCTGGCCAAGGGAGAGAGAGGAGAGGAACAGAGAGAGACAGAGAGAGAGAGAGAGAGCAGAGAGAGAAAGAAGAGAGGACAGAGACAGAGAGAGGAGAGAGATCCCAAAAAACACAAAATACAGAGAGACGAGAGAGAAAAAAGAGAGAGCGAGAGAGAGAGACAGAGAGAGAGAGAGAGATAAACCACCAAACCAACACAAAAAAACAAACCAAAAAAAAAAAAAAAACAACAAACCCAACAACAAAAAAACACACACACCACACCCCACAACAAACAAAACAACCCCAAAACAAAACACAAACAAAAACACAAACAAAAAAAAAAAAAACAACCCCCCCCACAAAACACCACAAAAAAAAAACACACAACACACCAACAAACCCAACCCAAAAAACAACCCAACCACCCCACACCCCCACAACCCAATTATGGCCCCCGCGAGTTGTCCCCTTTACTACCCCCCCGGGAGCCCGAGATGTTCAGTGAGACTGTTCCTGTCACTATCCCGGGGTTTGGGAAGTGTCTGATTCAGGTCATCCTTCACCCCATAGGGTGGACCTCCTTCACCCACGGCAGGACGTTAGTTCATACCTCCATGGTGAGTGTCCCCACGTTGTACCTCGATTGGGTGAGCTCTTTTACCTGTCCTTCCACCCCCCTCCCTGCCGGACTAAGGTGATGTTAGTACGGGACCAACGCAGGTTACCACTATACCCCCTTCCCTTTCTCTCTCCGTTTACCCTGCCACGGAGACAGCGGCGTTCTACTCTACCGCCCAGTGGAAGTCCCTGCCCCCGCATCCGCTATCGATTCCGAGGCATACCCAGGGCGCATGCGCTAGCCACACTTACGTTCCTCTACTCCCCGCAACGCTTATAATTTTCCACGGACTGGCATTGTGAGGGGCGGTCCGTATTTGTCTCCAAAATCGGTATTGGCTCTCTACTCCCCCCTGTGTTGGGGCCTGCCTGTATGCACACCTGACGGAAAGGCACTCCGTGAGAAGACTCTACGTCCTTGATTTCTCGTACGGAGAGTCTTTTTTGATGGCTGTTTGAGGATAACGGCAATTTTGTGAGGTCGCAACAGCCCATATGCAGCTCCAGTGATGTAGTCACGTAGTGTTCCAGATGCTAACAAATCCGTCGCTACAAACCCTTTTGAGGGTGATGTAACAAGGTTGATTAGAGTGAGACGGGTTGAATTTTCCGCTTTATAACTTCAGATTACCCAGTTCCCCATCGTCTTAGTGACGTCACCCTAGACGGTGACCACCCGCTGGAGTATTATCGGTGGAAGATGTCGGATTCCGGGTGATCAACCCTCCTACTCACGAGCAAGTTATAAGTCGCCCAAATGGGAATGACCTAGCGGTCCGGTTGGTGGAGGCATTTGGGAGCACCAATTAGAGGGAAGTGGTGTTTTAAGGGGTGAGAGATAGCACACACACGACCGACAATCGAGTGGTTGATCACGGCACCCTAGATGGGAGCCGCAGTGGGAGTGAGTATTCACTTAGGGCATCTGTACCTTGAGGTTAGGGAGGGCCCGACCCACTTGGGTAGATTCCTCTTCCCCTTACGCCCAGTCTCCATTTCCTTAGTCATACCACAGCGGGCTCACGCTTGCCGACTCTCAGACTGTGGGAGATCAGGGGAGTCCAATCCCGGCTTACATTGTTTAGTGGAGTAGGTGAGCTCATTTGTGAGGCGCATCACTTTGACTCGGCACGTTACGCCTAGGATTTCTTTGGTGAGATACGAGTCGCTGCGTACGTGAGAGTCCTCTTAGACGTCGGGCCAGACGGCAGTACTTGAGACTTCGCTTGAGACTCGGTTTTTTTGGAGAACGCTGAGCACACCGTTGAGACGATCCCTGAGTAGCGCCATGGAGTATTTCCTCGGTAGAGTACCTAGCCAGAACCCCCCGGATGAAGGAGCGTCGAGATGCAGAGGTTGTAGCTCCGGAGTCAGTTAACAGAACCTTTACGTACCGGGCTAGCCTCTGACCGTGATCTGGCGTGATGTTAGATCTGTGGACTCGCGTGCATGCCCCGCCCCAGGGTGGATCATTTACCCAGTATGCAGATGAGCATGACGTTTTTATGCCGCGTAATCGTTGAGAAGACTATGATGAGAAGTCAGTTGGTCTTTTTCTGTCCGAAGCTCAGTAGGTGAAAAGAGTCCCTGGAGACAGGGGCTCGACAGGCGGGTGATCCTGCGACAGGGCAGAGTGAGATAGTAGAGAGGCTGTATCGTGCGACGAGATCTGAGTAGGAGTCAAGGACGTAGATTCCACATGAGTGAGAGTGAGAGCAGACTAGTGGCAGCAGAAGAAGTCATGGATGTCGACTAGTGAGGATGTAGTCGCGTTGCAAGGTGGTGTACGGACACGCTCAGTTTTAGAGAAGGAGGGAGGAGTGATTTCTAAGGCGCAAAGGTGGCGGCTATAGTGAGGACAAGTAGATGAGCGAGTCAGGAGAAGGGCGGCAGTGAGAATTCCAGTAGTACTAGGGGACACCTTGGGCATCCAGTGAACCACCACAGCAGCCAGCCGGCGGTCACAGGCCAAGTGGCTGAAGGTCACGTTGGTCACACTCATGGATGGCGTGTTTCATCCCCAGCGGGATCCACGTTCAGGGAGCAGTCTGGGGACAAAAGAGAAAGGGAGGGAAAGAGAGAAAAATAGTTCATCGAAACAATTCCTCCAAAGATTTCGGTGGCGCTAATATCCGAAGGCCTTTCACAATTTTTTATTATTATCGAGGAGGTTGGGAGGTTGGATCATCGAAACAATCGCTCCAAAGATTTCAATGGAGCCATACCCCGAAGCCTTTCACAATTTGGTATTATTGAGGAGCTTTCTCCATACAGTGACCTTCTCCTTGGCTGCATGGCCGCTTCGGTTTGGGGTACTCCTCACACTTTGTGACACATTGTTTCAGCGGGATACGGAGGGGTGGCAATGTCCAGCCAAGCAAGGCGACTTCTCACCTCGCTTCTTCTCCTCCATATCTTCCTTCCTCCCCTCCCCCCTCCCCCCCTCCCCACACACTCACTCCCTTCCTCCCCGGTAGTCATCTCATTGGAAGAGAGGCAGGTAGAGGAAGAGGAGCAGCCAGTCGTGTCCTACACACGCCCACCCCCCTACAATGCCACCCCCCCCCCACCCCCCCGGCCTCTGAGCTCAGGCTGATTGTGATGCTAAAGGAGCAAAGCCGTTCCCTCCAGCAGTCAAGGACAAAGACCAGCCACCACCGGGGGGAACGCAGGATTTGGCTACAGGAGAGAAACTTGACTTCTGGACTAACAAAGGTTAGTTATGGATGGGGGCTGGGGAGCATGGGGGGCATGGGGGGCATGGGGGGATGGGGGGATGGGTCTCCTCCACTGAGGCTGGGAAGATTTTAAGACACTCCCTCAGTGGCAAACAAGGAGTCAGAATGCCTGAAAGTTTGGAAAGCGTTCATGTTTGAATACTGAATAGCATTAGAGAAGAGTTCTTCTCTCCGGACACGATATACTCGAGCTCTCCTAATCTGAACGATACATATTTGAGTTGCTGTGTTGTTGTCTGGTTCCAATGCATGCGAGGCTACTCACTGTCATTGCGGAGCGTGATCCCGAGCCTGCGGCCGCTCTCGTCAGAGCTGGACTGGAGCACCTGTGCACAGAGACAGAAGGAAGTCAGGAAACAACAACTAAGACCAAAGCCAGCAAAGGCTCACAACAACGTTACATAACTGACATGTATCTGACAGAGGGTAAATCGATACTTGGATTACAGATTACTCTCCATGAAACACACATGTATATTGACAATATATACGTACATATAAAAACTATAGCGATATTAATGGAATGTATCTCATGACATGTGGTGTTACACTATGTCAGGGTGGGTCAATAGGAGCATGTGTAAAGAAGGACACGCTGGCAGAGTGAGAGGAGAGAAGGAGAGAGGAGGAAGAGAGAGAGAGAGAGGAGAGGTGAGAGAGAGGTGAGGAGAGAGGAGAGAAGGAGAGAGTAGAGAGACGCGAGAGCGAGAGAGAGCGAGGAGGGGAGAGAGAGGAGAGAGAGTAGCGAGGAGAGCGAGGAGAGAGAGGGGAGAGAGGGATGAGAGGGAGGATGGGGAGAGATGAGAGAGAGGAGAGGGAACGTGAAACACAGTCTGGCAGACGAAGAGAGAGGGGAGAGAGGCCGATGGCAGAGTTGAGAGGAGAGAGAGAGAGGAGAGAGAAAGAGAGAGAGGAGAGTGAGAGAGAGAGGAGAGAGAGGGGAGGAGAGAAGGAGTAGTGAAACAGCTGGCAGACCGAAGAGAGACGGGATGAGAGGGCCGACTGCATAGTTGAGAGGAGAGAGAGAGAGAGAGAGAGAGAGAGAGAGAGAGAGAGAAAGAGAGAGAGAGAGAGAGGAGGAGAGGGAGAGCGAGGAGAGAGAGGAGAGAGAGGAGGAGAGGGGAGAGATGAGAGAGAGGAGAGGAGAAGTGAAACAAGGCTGGCAGACAGAAGAGAGAGAGAGAGGCGACTTGGCAGAGTTGAGAGGAGAGAGAGAGAGAGGAGAAGAGAGAGAGAGAAGAGAGAGAGAGAGAGAGTATGAGAGAGAGGAGAGAGAGAGAGAGAGAGGGAGAGAGGCCGGTTGCCAGAAACAGAAAGAGAACCCACCCACACACACACCCCCATCAGAGATCTAATCTCCCCCATCAGGCTGGTGCAGAGAGAGGAAGCCCTTATCAGCAGGGCACGATACGACACAATTAACCCTGACAAGGCAGCCAGACAAAGCCTGGGACAAGATCCGGCGTCTCCACTGAGAGACCGGAATTTACTACAAATACAGATAACTGTGGGACAATGTTGTGGAACTGTGAAACAACTGGCTGGAAAACACAGAATAAGTGATTTTATGAATCAGTCAGTTACTGATTAAATTTGGATTTAAAAGAATGCTTGTCCAAGAGAATCGACATTCATTATAAGGTTTATAGCTCTGTCTATGAATGTACCAAGACCAATAAAACTCCACTACCCATGTTCCACTCCTCCCAGGAAGTGTATTAAAAAGGCCTCCAGCCAGGTCAACCCCCACACAAAACCCACACCTCCCATCTCCCACCCCCAGGCCAGTCCAGACCTGCAGCAGATGTTAAAGTGGGGTTATAAACGAGACAAAAAGGACCACAGTTTGACTGAAGCCATTCGCTTCCTCACTTTCTCTCTCCGCTTTCTTGCTCGCCCACTGAACCCAAAACTACGGCCCTCAAGTCTCCGTCACACTAACAGGTTCTCCCACATTTCAACAGCTTCTGTCAAGTCGGCACTCCAGCACAAGTTCTGCTGCATTACCACAGAGAGGACAAACTTGAATCTCTGAGAATACAGTCGTAAAAGTCACTCTGGGGCCCCTTCCCAGTCCTTCTAATAGGCAAATTTCAGTGAAGGGACGTTGTGTTTACTGGCAGGGGGGAGGGTGGAGGGGGGGCGGTGGCAGAGCGAGGTGTCGGGGGGGCGGGCCGGAGGGGCTGTCTAATGGGCCTGGTCTCTGCTCTCCTGGGCTTTAACACCCTGCTCCCAGCAGGGGTCTGGGGGGGGTCACAGCAGACGGCAGCTGCGCGGGGCCCCCCACACACACCTGCAACCAATCAGAAGGGACCCACAGTCATTAAACCCCTCCCCCTGACCCCAACCTCACACCCCCCACTGCCGCCGTCTGCAGCCTCACACCTCCAGAGCAGCGGAAAGGGGGTGGGGGGGGGGTGGGGGGGGGCTGTCAGGCACAACGCTTGCTAATAAGCCTGTCGCACACGCTCCCCCGCAACACCCTCCCTTCCCACCATTTACACACACACACACACACACACACAAACACACAATTTACAGTCTCACACACACACAGGTCACAAACAAGCCCACATTCAGCCAGACACACACACACCCCTTAAAGTATCCCCCACAGCTGTCATAAACCGAAGAATGCACACACCAAAACAAGCCTTTTTAATTGTATCAGAGATATATATTAGGAGCTGAAGATGAAGACATTGGGGTTTTGTCTGATGTCGCTCCTCTCATACTTTTAAGTGATGTCTCCCTCCCCCCTTCCTCCCTTCCTCCCTCTCCATAACGAGTCAACAGAAGTCTTAAAAACATCAAATGGACAGCTCAGGGGGTGCCCAGGGCTGCGGCAGGGCTCCATAAACCCCTCCACAAGCAGCGTGGCCCCGGACTGCTCTCCTGCTGGCAGCGAGGTGACAGGAGGGTCAGAGCACGGGTCACCTCCAACAGCGGCTAACACATCCTGGCTACAGGGGACACAGACGCAGGCAGGCCTGAGTCAAGAGGACTGACACTGTTCTGAAGGGGAATGGATGGGGCCTCGTCCGCTCTCATTCAAACCGCACAATTTCCTTGAAACGATTCCGTGAAATTCCAGCCCTGACGATGAGCGGAAAACAAAGATAAAAGCAGGGAGGGAAGGGAGGAGAGGAGAGGAGGAGAGGAAGGGAGGAGAGGAAGGAAGGGAGGAGAGGAGGAGAGGAAGGGAGGAGAGGAAGGAAGGAAGGAAGGGAGGAGAGGAGGAGAGGAAGGGAGGAGGAGAGGAGAGGGAAGGAAGGAAGGGAGGAGGAGAGGAAGGGAGGAGAGGAGAGGAAGGAAGGAAGGGAGGGAGGAGAGGAGGAGAGGAGGAGTGGAAGGGGTGCTGTGTGGAAGGAGCGCCGGATCTAGCAAGAGAGGGTGGCGTGCCGTGGAGTCATAAAGCAGTGAGACAAGTCTCAACAGAGCCAAGCAGCAGGTGAGGGACTGGTGTGTGTGAGTGTGTGTGTCTGTCTGTGTAAATGCACCGTCTGAAACCAGGTGTTCCATCTTCCCTTCTGTCTGAATAATAACAATAATTAGATGATCAGAGAGAGAGAGAGAGAGAGAGAGAGAGAGAGAGCGAGAGAGAGAGAGAGAGAGAGCAGGAGAGAGAGAGAGAGAGAAGAGAGAGAGAAAGGAGGGCAGGGAGGGAGGGAAATGAGAGAAAGAGCGAGAAGGAGGGAAAGGAGGTAGAGACAGAGAGACTGCTTGACAGACATGCCGTCCTTCCCATACACAGCCCCCCGAGGCACCAGAAGATCTTTCCGGAACATCCGTCATTCAGCACAGTGCCTCTTCTCCACTCAAGAGGATATTGTTCAAATGGCTGCTTAGCTAAGTGAAGGTCGGAGCTGGGCACGGTAAAGACTATAATGCTGCTCATGGTAAAGATGGGTGTATTGTTTGTTGGTTGGTCACAACCCGTGTTTAAATGACTCTGGTCAGAATCAAAGTCTGGCTGTTGTTGTTTTCTCTGGCAGCCAACTTCACACCTGAAATCAATCGAATGAGAACATACGCAGGGCGGCAGAGTTATGAGGGGAGATGGTTCTCTTTAAATAGCCCATTAGCAGCAAGCCAGATGGAGACAACAACTCCACACACACCAGCTGAGAGATCTGGAAAAGAAGAAGGGGGAACTATGTGTTTGATCCCTGCTTGAGAACCCCTCCACACACCCCTCCACCCCTGAATACAGCCCCTCCACACACCCCTCCACCCCTTATACAGCCCCTCCACACACCCCTCCTCCACCCCTCCACACACCCCTCAATACACCCCTCCGTCCCGCCACACACCCCTCGAACCCTCACACCAGTCCTCCACCCTTCCGTCCCTCCACACGGCCCTCTTCTCCAGGGGGGGCGGTTGCAGCGCTGTGTCTTCTGCTCAGATGGAATATGGGCTCCATCATCATCTCCTGTTGACTGAACGGGGAGCAGATGTGATGGGGATCCATCCCCGGCACTGATTCATTAAAGCCCCCTCACTCACAGCTGCTCTCAGGGGAGGGAGGGAGGAGGGAGGGAGGGAGGGAGGAGGAGAGAGAGAGAAGAGAGAGAGAGAGAGAGAGAGAGAGAGAGAGAGAGAGAGAGCGAGAGAGAGAGAGAGAGAGAGAGAGAGGAGAGAGAGAGAGAGAGAGAGCGAGAGAGAGGGAGGGAGGGGGAGGGAGGGAGGGAGGGAGGGAGGGGGGGGAGGGTGGGAGGGAGGGAGGGGCGGTGAGGGGGTTATGGTTTTGTGGGGGGTTATGGTTTTGTGGGGGTGGCATGTTCCTAATGACCCAGTAACATTTGTTGGGCTCATGTGCTTACGGTGCTGTAGCCCTGCGGTACGAGGCTAGAGCCTGCGGGGACGGGCCACGGGGACACACTGTACAACTGGCATGAAGAACACACGAGAAGAAAGACAGAAAGAGAGAGAGAAAGATAGAAGAAGAAAAAAGAAAAAAAAAGACACTCATCATTTGCTCCAAAAGGCCCCAAAACTCCCGGAAGTGAAAATAAACTAATGTTGAGGGTTTTATTTACACTGTTTGTCCAAATGCCAAGAAGATCAAAAAACAACAATGGTGGAGCGTTAGAGCGGAGAGAAACATCAACAGTCACACACCGGGACGGAGGAGAACGGAATGTTACAAGTCCCTCCTCACACCGGATCAATAATCACAGACAATCATGCCTGAGGGACTGTTTAGATAAAGTGTTCATATCATAGATAAACACTACAACATAGCAGATTTGCTCCTGTTAGTCAAGATGGTGGCTGTAGAGACACACCTACCCCAGTCCTACCCCAGGTCCAGCCCTACCCCAGGTCCAGTCCTACCCCAGGTCCAGCCCTACCCCAGGTCCAGCCCTACCTCAGGTCCAGTCCTACCCCAGGTCCAGCCCTACCCCCAGGTCCAGTCCTACCCCAGGTCCAGCCCTACCCCAGGTCCAGTCCTACCCCAGGTCCAGTCCTAGCCCAGGTCCAGTCCTACCCCAGGTCCAGCCCTACCCCAGGTCCAGCCCTACCCCAGGTCCAGCCCTACCCCAGGTCCAGCCCTACCCCAGGTCCAGCCCTACCCCAGGTCCAGTCCTACCCCCAGGTCCAGCCCTACCTCAGGTCCATTCCTTCCAAAAGGAGGAAATTAGTACCTCTGTGGGAGCGTCCGGCCTAATCAGGCCTCTCCACGCTCTCCTGTAATCCCACATACTCTTCTCATTACCACAACATGTGTCTCCCATTTCAGACTCCAAGCCCCGCTCGCTCTCCTCCTCTCTGCTACAACTGGCTGTGTGTCCTTTATCAAGGTCTAGCAATGCTAATCAATCATCACTCCTTACCCTGGGCCGGCTGGCTGGACTTCCTCCACGACCAGACATCTCCTACTAAGAAAAGACCAATGAGATGAAACAGGTGCCTGGTGAGAAACGTGAGTCTTTCGCCCTCCAAGTCGATCTTCCAGTGGTCCAATTTGCATTGTCTTTTAGTCGTTTCATTTCCTCTCCCGTCCCACCATCCATCTCCCTCAGGTCAACATGTGGCACCCATGGGGCTCGCTCGTATCGACGTCCCAAATCTAGGCAATTCCACTCGACTCGAGAGCTGGTCTTTATAGCTCTCAGCAATTACACACATCCTGATCGCTGCAGCTTGTTTGAAACAGGGGAGCGGCTTTGATGAGGAGCCTTGGAGGCAGCCGGGGCCGAGGAGCGTTTGATGCTCATTTGTGTCTGGATGTGGTTGCTTTGTGAATGAAGACCTCCTGTTATCCGGCGAGCTGGAAAAAAAACAACAACTCGGAAACCAGAGTCCTCTTTCAAAGGTTTTATCTGGTGAGGGAGAGCGTAAAGATAGATACAGGCAGACGAGCCGGTTTGATCGTCGCTGACATCCTCTGAGGTGATGTGCGTTGACCGTGTACGGGAAACGACACAGTTAGATGTCCGGTCTTTGCCATAAATCAGCGGTCGGTTTGTTTTACGTTGAGGTCTTTATGTCCGCTGGCATGATTGAAGAAAGCAGGCCAGGGAGATTTACTCTGGGCTTAATAGAGGGTGCTCAGTAACTGGAGGACAGAGTCACATTTAGCACCCATCTAGAAAAAGGCTTAAGAGGCTCGACGTCCAAATGGAGAACACATTGTTACGACATCGCTAAACTGAACGTCCTGTGCCTAACCTCTGTGACTTTGTGTCGGAAATCACATCTTTGGGAAATTCACTGGAGAAGCTGAGAAGTGAGCATGTGTGTATGTCTGGGTATGTGTGTGTGTGTGTGTGTGTGTGGGGGTGTGTGTGGGTATGTGTGTGTGTATGTGGGTGTGTGTGTGTGTGTGTGTGGGTGTGTGTGTGTGTGGTGGTGGGTGGGTGTGGGGTATGTGTGTGTGTATGTGGGGGGTGTGTGTGTGTGTGGGTGGGTGGGTGTGTGTGTGTGTGTGTTGTGTGTGTGGTGTGTGGGGTGGGGGGCCGAGAGTTGTCCAGTGTGATGAGGGGGGGCCTCTGGACTGTGGTGGTTGATCAGATGCTTCAGGCGATCTGGCTGCTCCCTGACTGGTCCCTCTCTCCCCTGCCTCTGACTTTGTTTTCCTTAATGCCTTTCCTGTTTCCCTCCCATCAACGTCTGTCGCAGCGGCCTGCTGAAGCACTACCACATGTTATGACATTACTGAGCAAGAACTTCACTAAAAAGTTCACAGCCGAGCCTGTTCGCACATAGCTTTTTCTCTCTCTCACACACACACACACACACACACGTTGTAAACGGCTCTGGGAGAACACGCACACGAAAACAAAAACACACGTACAAAGGCTCTGGGCCTCCACGGGTTTCAGCAAAAGACAAATCACTGAAGTGGAGAGGTATGCCCTAACGACAGGCCAGTGAGAAGATGCCAAGTGCAAGTGAACACAGACGTTTCATCTCATACCTTCCACACACATGAATCCTGTCCTTCTATGAAAGCTGGGGAATCTGTGTTCGACTCATCAGACACCTGATGAGTTCTCCGGCCCCAAACAGCATCTTCTAATTCACTCAGTCACCCAAACACCATCTTCTAATTCACTCAGTCACCCACAGAACCCAGCAACTGCTCCCTTGCTGACATCTCGGCTCGGGGGGAAAAAAGTTTTGTTTCCAGTTTAGAACCTTCAGTTTTCTCCAAATGGAAAATAATTGAATGAAACCACTAAACCATCTATTCCCCCCCCCGTTCCTGGGTGAACCAAGCACACACAGTAGCCGCACACTCCGACCACCAGTCTGGTGGAGCAGATAGATGGAGAACTATCTTCACATCTGACCTCCAGGCTCTCTCCACACGTGGCTGTAGTTGACCCTTGGTTCTTCCCCTGAAGGAGGACAGCCAACATCCCCATAGTGATGAATAGTGGACACCTCCCTCCCTCCCACCCTCCCTCCCTCCCTCCCTCCTCCTGCTCCCAGGGGAAGTGTTAGTCTGCTGGCCAAAAACCAAAGAGCTCGTCTGAGCCTATGGAGCTGGTCTACTCTACTCTGCTCTGGAGCGTTTTGAGCTCTGACGTGGTTCTGGAGCTCAAATGTAGAGTGTGTGTACTTGACGATGTCCTGTTGACATTCGAGAACATCCTGGACAATTACTTGCAGCCGATTTGTTGGTTAATTGACACGACAGGAAACAATTCATCCTGCCGAGGTACAGGAACCTGCGCTGCGACTATTGTCTAGAAATGGGATTGACCTATTTCCTTACGTTATGCAACGTTTTGCATAATACTCCTGTGTGACATTCAGCATTGGTGCCTGAAAGAGAGAACATGTGAAGGCATGTCTTTCAACAAGCTGCCAATATCTAAACAAGGCCTCGGAGAGAGTTAGTCAGCTTTACACACCACTAAATCTACTTTTTCTTTTGGACATGGATAATGGGAGCACACCACCCCACACATGAAGTCTTTGTCACTCAACCTCTGTCATCCTCCCCAAAAAATGTAAACCCTCCCCTGAGGTGGGACAATGAACAGTGGACTGGCCCCAGACTTGGCCCCCGACTCAGAAGTGACGCGAAATTTGGGGGGGAAAAAAGGAGGACATCCTGTCCACTCCCTGCCAACTAAGCCAGGTTTCACAGTGCAGCGATCTTCCAGATGACATTACTGCACAATACATTTCTTCATGGGGAGAAAGAGGGCTTGTGGGATTTGGAGTGTAGTGTTTCATGCAGTAAGAATGCTGGGCGACCCAGGGGCTTCTAGCTCTGAATAAGGACCAGGACACGAGCCTGCTCCCTTAATGGAAAAGTAGAAAAAGCTGCAATTTGAGGCTCGGCAAATGGAGAGGCTAATGGAGATATAGACCCACGCTGCACCAACACACACACATACACCAACACACACATACACATACACATACACACATACACCAACACACACATACACCAACACACACACACACATACACCAACACACACATACACACACACACACACATCAGCAAACTCTTAGAGCTAAGCGTCTATCCACGTCTAAATGTATGTTTCATGTATATAAGATACAGGATATGCAATATAGTTTTGCAACGCAAAATCATTTGATTCGGACCATCTTTACATAGAGCATCACACCAGTGTTCAGTCTGGGTCAACTTTCATGTCCACTCAATGTTCCCTGCAGCCTTTGAAGAGGCCAACTGCGTAATCTCAACCTCTGCTCTCCAGTTCTCCTGGCAGGAATGGCCTTAGGGCAGCAGATCCTTGATGAGGTAGGAGGAAGGAGCAGCTAATTGATTGTAATGACTTCAGTCTGTCAGGAGCAGCCATGAGTCATCAGTCATCTCCCTGGGCTAGGCTGGGCTGTTGGTCCGTCGCAAGTCCAACAATTGTGTTTGTGTGTGTGTGTGCGGATGTGTGTGGGGGGTGAACGGCCATCACACACAATTCACAAATCATTGAAAAAAGACAACAACAAAAAACTGTCAACTCCTCAAACCCAAACAATGTGGCTTTCGTCGTGTTCAAGTAATTCATTTTTTTGTGCTTAGTAACTTCTGAGCAGTGTTCTTTCAGAACCCACCCCCCCCCCTCCCCCCACTCCGCCTCACCGTGACAACAGCACGACGGGCCCCGATCAGCTGCACCCTGCTGGGGTCAACAAACACTCTGCACTTTTAATTCACTTTTAACATACCTCCCGTTTACCAGGGAGCCTAGGCCTTTCTTCCTGAGCAGCGGGACACCGCCAGTCAAAGGCAGCAGAGCATCTGAAAGGCAGTGGGTCCCTCATTCACCAGGCCAGGCCAGGAGAACGGCCCTGAATTCAGAACTAACCAACCAGAGACTTTCCCACAGCACACACACAAAACTGCTTCCAAGGTTACGGGCTGGTTGGGTGGTTTTCAATGCTTCCCAGAAGGAGAGCGCAGGAATAACTTGTGTCCACCCCCCGCCCGTGTCCCCTCCCTCCGTACATGAACTGCACACACTTTCTTCTTTTTTTTCTTTCACCTTCTCTCTCTCTCTCTCTCGCTCCCTCGCTCTCCCTCCACACCGTGGACGCACCCCCAATATCATTCATATGCAGCCAGATGTTACAAGACAGAATAATAGGGGTGTTCCCTTAAAGGTCTGATTAAATATATAACGGGAGAGAGAGGGGGGGGGGAGAAAGAGAGAGAGATAGAGAGAGGGGGGGGGAGAGAGAGGGAGAGAGAGAGAGAGAGAGAGAGAGAGGAGAGAGAGAGAGAGAGAGAGAGAGAGAGGGGGGGGGGAGATAGAGAGAGGGTAGAGGGTGTCCTGTCCCACATGTGCAGTCAAGCCAGGGGCCGTGTAGGATCCCAGGCTCACCACTCCAAAAAGTCTTGGCCGGCCCTGTGTTTGTGTACGTCTGGGGACATTGTAAAACATTCCCCTTGTTCCCTGGCTGTCTCTCTGACACTGTAAATCCCAGGCAGACTCGGGGTCAGTGATGGGGACTGGAGCACAACACTCACAGCCCAGAACCACTCGTTCTCTCATACACACACCACCGGAAACAGGCAGGTCCTTCTCTACCACTGTGAAGGAACCAGAACAACAGAACTGAAATAGGTGGTTCCAATTAAAGCTACTAAAGAAGGAACATTTCATTATTGAATTACCATCACTTGATTCTCAAACTAGATCAAACTAGGTCCTGGGCTTATAAAGATGTCTGTAACATCTTCTGAAGCCCCCAGTCTCTCTACTATTGAACACCTGCTTTGCTGCACTCTTCAACTTTATTATTCGTGGACGTTTGTTTTGGAGTCTGGCTGACGTTTGCTTTCACCCGCTGACTGAATTCATCAGTTCATATCCAGATGTGGGGGAATAGGATTACACAGCTACTAATATCCATCCCATAATGAGCAGCGGCTTACTGGAGTGTTCCTTCTTTTTTCTTTTGGGGAATTATGGGGGGGGAAAAAAGCCCATGTATTGAAAAAGCAGCCTCCATTCTCCTGTAGGAAGGGAGGGATTTGGCTCGTTCAGAGAGCGCCGCACATACATTTGTAGTCGTCCTTCTTAGCGAGCCCCATGGTGAGCGTGGAACAAAACTAGCATTGAAGTCCAGGCGCTGGGAGACCCGGAAGACAAGAGCTTTAATCCAGGGCCAGCCTCTCTCTTCCTCTCTTCACAACCAACCTCCTCAACCTTCACGGAGACCCCAGCTCAGCCAGGCTGTGCTCAGCTGGACTGTCGGCCCCCTTTAAAGCCCCTGCATGGGAACTAGGACGCTACTAAGCTTCGACATCAATTTAACGATACCCGTTCAACAATGCCTACAATGAACATAGGCTTACACCCCCTACATAGGAAAACTAATCATTTGCCTGTAATGTCGTTAGTGTGATATTATAGTTCCTAATGTGGTAGGAAGCTAAAGGTAGGCTATTCACTTAGGAAATGCATTTGGCTGGCAGGTTTGTATATTTCTCTTGGAATGGGAATGTCACTTTATGATTCGGATGAATAAAATACTACCTGACACCTGCAAAATAGCACTCTGAAGTGTTTCCTTCAGCAATAGGTCTACCATCCTCTAAGACTTTGAAGTGGCTGTTGAGGGAGGTGGCCTGTGGTTCGACAGAGGAAGTGGCCCGGAATTTTAATAGAGCAAACAGTCCCTGCGCTTCCTATGGGGAATCACTTCAAAGGCCACCCTTCCCCAAGCAGACAATGCGTTGTAGGGGCAATCACTCACTCAATAGCACGTCTGCCACAGTCAAACAAGCGGACGCCGCTCAGGAAAAGACAACAAACGATACAATGCAAGGGGTGAGAGTATTCAGCATACTGCCCAAACATCAAACCAGACCCGTGGATTCGGGAAACTATAAATATATGTGCTTGTTTGCTTACTGCAATTTAAGAATAGGATAGCCAGGTAATATCCTATTCCTAATATAGGTACTAACAATAATTCATTTCAAAGCATACCCACCTCTAAGGCTCTTTTAAAGGTGCCATATATCTAGATTGTGTTTCTTTTTACTTCATCAAATTAGAAGTAGGTGGCTGGAAGGGACAATTCATTGAACAAATTGGTGAGAATGTTTTTAAAAAACAAAAACCTGTCGCGTAAATAATTTCTTAGGCCTACTTTATTATAAACGTTTAATGCGTTCACGGATAACACCGCTGTAGCCTACATCAGGTATGGGGCTATTGCAAGTATGGGATAGGTCACATCAACGGGCTGGAAATAGATAGGCCAAATAATATAACCTGAAGACGTCTTCGAAAAATAGTTTCAAGATTTACGCGGCTCCATTATATTCTTCTATATTAAGATTTTAAATCACTATTGAACATGGAAGGCAAGATGTGCCGTTACGAGTTTAAAGTTTCGAAGACACTAAAACTTTTCAGACAGTCGAAGCAGTGTCTGTCCGCATATCTTGGATAATTGTCATGTTTTACCTTATAGTTGCATTTTTCCGAGCTTTCTGTCTTGGTGCCAGTGGTTGGCGACGCAGAAAAGTTGTTAAAGAAAAGGTATGAAGTTGTAAGTAGGTAAAATAGTCTCGCTCGCGCAGCCATCCCCGCTCTAGTCCATCAAGACCATCTGATCACGACTCAGGATCAAGCAGCTTCAGATGTTATCGAAGAGACTGACTTCCCGCAAGGTGGGGCTCTAGACCTACACCCGTAGCGCAGCCCACTTGGATACACAAGTACGTCCCTCAGAGTTTGATAAGTTGCAGCAACAATGGCAGAATATCAGCTGTTTTCCTCCTGCATCCGCCAGAAAGAAAGTTTAATATCGAGTCGAGTCTTACTGTAACGGTAGACTATCGTGCTCTGCCGCAAACACAATACAAGTTCTTAACGCCCCATTCCTACTAAAGCACCTTGAGGCGCTGGAGGCACAGAAGCTATTGGACGTGCGGTGCCTTACTACCCTGTAAGGATGAAAGTTGTTCCTTTTCACTACCTTACCTTACAAACTATACATTTAGAACAAATGTATAAGTTGACTGTAGTTAATAAACACAAATGATCTAATTTATCAATTATGAAAGGAAAAAAAGGATCTAGAACACATTACAGAAAACTCAGTCCCACATGACTTGAAGGTCTTTTATTGTTCCAAAACAAGGGTTACATGACTGACGACCCTGTTCACCAAGTTTCTCCAATTTCTCAAACATATGACATTAAGATCAAAGAAGCGTTTACCCCAAACCTGCATGGGAAAGCTTCGTTTTCTGAACAGCTACAGCCATCTCCCCTTTCAGGTGCTCTTGTGTTACCATTGAAGTCATCATGAGAAGGAAAGATTCCCCGTTGGTGATGCAAAAGAGAACACTTCTTGCAATCCGGTATAGGTTTGCAAATACTGAACCATACACCTATTATGGGCTTAGGCATTGCTGAATGTCTAACAGAAACAAAATAAGAAAAAGGCAAATTTATAACATTATGACATTTAAAAGAAAAACATCATTTTCTCTCAAATCTTAATAGAGGAAATGTTGTCTTAGTGCTCTTGAGGGACGTTAAAAGAGGTTTGAGGAGAGTTCAAGAGAGATGCCATGAGCACCCCCTTGTGATCGACAGGAAACTAACACCACCCTTGGAGGATGAGAGGACATCCCTGGTTGTGAAACAGAAGTTTGTGATGAGAGTTTACTAATGTGAAAAGACAAACAAAATGTATGCACAGCCAGGAAATGACAACTGGCCGTGTCAACAAGCGAGGGGGCAGGTCTTCTTTGTCTACTGCCCAGCACCCGTCTTTCCTGTGGCCTGCAGGGCTGGCTGCCTCCCCCCGATATACCCCTTTGTCTCTCACACCATCGACTTTTAATGACATAGCTCTGACGCAGACAAATTGGTTCCTCTCTGGGAATTTGTCCCAACAAAAGCTGTGGCTGAGTTAATCTGAACTCTGAAGCCTCCACAGGCTCTCACATGGGGGAGAAAAGAGAACCTGTAACCTCAAGGGCTGTTTCACCTGTCCCTGCATAAGCCATCTAAGGTTTAATGAGGTAGATGCTATTAGGCAGAATGAGAAAAAAATGCATTACAATGACTTGATCCAATGTGACACCACAGAACAACAGTATCATCTATTTTATTAATCTATTAATAAAACACAATTCGTCATTCACACATAAATAAATTATCAGAATATTGCACTGACAGAGAAAGATATACAGACAGAAATAGAAAAATACAGTGTTCATTATTCTTCCCCCTCTTTAGTCTTGAGACCTGAAATGACTTTCTTCACCATGAGAAACTGAGACTCTCTGTCGGAGCGTTTCCGCTTGGCTCTGCGGTTCTGAAACCAGATCTGTGGATAAGAGGGACACAAATTCAGAATCAGATTATATTCCAAACCACATAACTGTCTCTATTGGATACAGCAATACAACAGGCAAGATATGGATACATTGAAAATGGTCAACATTGTAGAATGTGATTGGGCTTCTCATTAAACTGAAAACTTACATTCTCTTTAAACTAAACTGTGCTATTATAGGTATAGACAAACCTGTATTCTGTCTTCCTCCAGGTGTAGTCTCTGAGCCAGCTCCTCTCTGACGTCGATACCTGGGTAGGAGTTTATCAGAAACACGCTCTCCAGGATCTCGATCTGAAAAAGCACAAACATCAGGAGAAAATGGACAAGTAGTGACAAATAGGCTACAATCATTTGAACAAAGCTTCCAAAGTAATACCGATATCAAAATATGTATTTTTATTGTCATCGATTAGAAATCGGGAAATGTACGCCAACTCACGCACCAGTGTTGCTTACCTGAGCGCTTGTGAACGCCGTGCGGGGTCTGCGTCCCACGTACCAGTTCAGTCTTCTTCTATGTGAATCCAAGATGTTCTGTTTACAGTTGGAGCTCCTGTCCTCAGCCATCCCCACCTCTGGCGCAGCCTCCGAATGTTTGGCTGTGATGTAATGCTGTTTCGTTGGATCCATTTCTGAAATGTTAGTAGTTTATTATTCATGTAGCCTAAGGAATATTCACGCAAAAAAGACAGACTGTTTAGAGTGACGCTCACCTGTCCAAGGTCTATATAAACGCAATGACACATTTTGCAGGCCTTGTCTTTCCAAGTCCAACCCGAGGATGTTGTCTATACTGAAAATTGACCTGGTGTCCACTCGCAGCTGATGGATGACAGGAATCGCCATCCTTTTACCGTCACCTCAGAAAGGTTAGTGTGTTCTGTTTGCCAATTGTTCAGGTGACGACTTTTAGACCGATGTTGGATTATATATACGTCACTAATTAAACTCTTAAACCAAAAGGATTTTGCATTTGAATTGGAGACCCCTCACTGTGGGACATAAGGCGTGTCAGGTACCTATAGGCCTTCCTCAAATTAGGGTGCAGCCGGCTCCCTAGAAAGGTGTTTTTGAACACCTAATCCTTTAAACCCATCAACTCAAACAAAAAACTAACTTTCTTTTCTTCAAAATTACTAAAGTATAAAATCGAACCCAGATGTATTGGTCCCTAAAAATATGATATGAAGAACCTTTTCAGTTGTCTCGGTGCAGTCAGTCATCAGAAGTCATTCAAGTATTAAATAATCCTATTTAGTTAGCTTTTTGCTTTGGAAATTTAAACTAATAATAATCCTCTAATACTATTATGTTAATCCTACTGAATATTCCCTCATTCTCTAGTTGTGATGCATACGAGAGTAAATCATGGCAGGAGGAAACAAAAGCTGTCCACGGAGGGCACAGCGGTAGCTTGACGTGTCGTTGGAAATCCCTGTGTAGAGGTATTGTTTCCCCTGGACCGTCCTATTCAGAACTAAATAAGTCGTCACTTAACGACATGGGCAGGTTTAAACTAATTGCGGCCTTGTTTATTTATCCCTCCTGATGAACGGACATAGATCAAGTCTGGCACACAGGACTACGTGCTATGCTGTATCTTGGCCAGGTCGCAGTTGCAAATGAGAACTTGTTCTCAACTAGCTTACCTGGCTAAATAAAGGTGAAATTTGATAAATAAATAAATAAAAGGGCAATCCGCGCACGGGAGCGCCTGCGGCCCGCAGCTTGTTCCAAACAACAACGATAACCACCACAGATTTAGATTCCAATTAGTTATCGTTTATTGTTAAAAAGCTTCTTAAAAGAACACTGCAAAAATAATCACTGATATATTTACAGTAAACATGATCATGTCCCTCCACCTGCATCCATAAAGTGCAGTCCCCTAACAGCCACCCATTTGACTAAACTGCGTTTCCAAAACATTAAAGTATGCCTAATAAAACAAAACAAAAATCCAAACGCTATTGGAAATTATTTACAATGTGGTTGATATGGTGGTATTCTTTCTCATATGGAACATGTTTGCTGTAGGATTATTTTAGTTAACAAATGGATCTGTACTGCTAACATATCAAGAAACTGAACTTTTGTCCCACTGCATTCACACAGAGAACTCTCCATAACAGAGTAAATAAATGCACGTAAAAACATAATACAAAAATACCAAACAGATCAGTTTTGTGAGAATTAATGCTATGATCGTATACTGTGAGTTATTGTTTTGTGCTTCGTTTCATAATTTCAACAACAACATGTACACAAATGTTACTATGGCTTGACTGAAGTTGTGTGTTATTGTGATAATGTAATGCCTTTTATCATGTGCCTCAAAGTGCCAGTCAAAGATGAAGGTAAGCTCCAGTAACTCTCCTTTGAGCTTTTATATCCAGAACAAAGTTCACTCCAGACTGTCCAAACATTGAGGTTGTGCTTCAAAAGATTTGTTGACAACACGGTATAGGCTTGCACATGAACATAATTAAGAAGCGATACCATTTCCTAACCCAGTCGCAGAACCAGAAAAACCTTTGACACAAAGAGGTACCCCCCCAACTTTACAGCAAGTGTAGACTGATGGCAGGTGACATATACAAAAAGATTACTATTTGTTGAGGTTTTTTTTATGAACAGAAGGTGACCATTACCAGGGTGGTGTAGTCAGTGTCCCATGCACGTTTAAGGTAAACCTGGATAACTTCCAGTAGGCGACCCCTTTACCCCACCCACCTCTGAACCCCCCCCCCACCTCCAGAGCCGACACACATGCTAGGCTGTTAGACCTGGAAAGGCGAAATGTAGCTTGTTAAACCTATACACAAAAAAATAAAGGTCCTTTATACATCTGTTATTGACATGTGCAATTTCTTCATGAACACACTGCAAGTTAGTCACGTATGGGATGCAGATTTACAAAATAAAAGAACTAGTAACTTCAAAGCGTATTCTATATCTGGTCTACATACGGGAGACAATATAAAACACAGGATCTACACGTTGAGTAAATGGGGATCCACACCAAGTTTCTTTTGTGTTCATTTCTCCTTGTGTTTTTGTTGGGGGGAATCTGCTTTATTTTCCCCTTCTTTCCCCCCCCCCTGCTCCGCCTTCCGCTCCAAAGGGAGACACCAGAGGAGCCTAGTGCCGGAAACAAGCGCCGGGGTTCAACACAGTGGACCGGAAGATGCAGGGTCTGTAAAAGTCACCGGCTGGCCCACCTATCACATCCTCTCCCTGTCCGGGTCAAGCCTCGGACTCTCCCTTCTTTCGTCCCTCGTCTCCAGCGTCACTGTCTTCCGATTGGCTGTGGCTAAGAACCAGGAATTGTCCGTCATTGGCGGGTGGGTTGCTGGGGCGACTGGAGGCAGCTATTAAGCGGCTCTGCTCCTCCAGGTCCTGTGGGAGGTCGATTTATTCTGGTAAGTTCTATAGCGTCACCAAGAGAAAATAATGAACCAACCAGAAGATTGAGTGTGTGTGCGTGTGTGTGTGCGGGTGTGTATATGTGTGTGTGTGCGTGTGTATATGTGTGTGTGTGTGCGTGTGACCTTCTCTATCTGCTTCTGTTTGCTCAGCTCTTCCTGCTGTTTCTCCTTGGCCTTGTCATGTTCCTTCTTCTTCTCCTCAGCTTTACGATCCTGTCTCACACACAAGCCCACACATCAACCACGGCAACTCAACAACACACACACACCCCACCACTTACATGAATAATGGATGAGTGTGCGTGCGTGTGTGTCTTATTTCAATGTAAGAAAAAGCCACTTTCACTAAGCAGGGGAGTGTCGTGTGTCTCTCACCATCTCGGAGTGGAAGGCGATCTGTTTGGCCAGTCCCACGCTGTCACAGATCTGGAACACAAAAGGTCAACAACGGCATGGTCACAGAGCCGTCACTGTCACCCTGACCACAGAGCTGTCACTGTCACCCTGACCACAGAGCTGTCACTGTCACCGTACCCACAGAGCTGCCATACGGCCTCAAGACAAACGGCGGGTCCAAACATCCCAACCACCTCCGTACCACACGGCAACAACAAAAAGGATCCAACGACCCACTGATAGATTTCTTTTTGGGGCACATAGCGGTTGTAGATAGCTCAAAGTCATTTAAGCATGACACAGGTGGCACCTCATGTCCAGTTGCTGCTTGGCCCACCTTCTCGCCATCGTTGTTGGACTCGAAGATGTAGCAGACGGTGACGGGCCGGCCGTCCACCCGGCCTCCCGGCGTCTGGAGCACAAAGCCAAACAGACGCTTGTTCTCCTGGTGGGTCGCACACAGAACCACGCTGGACAGAGGGAACTAGAGAGGTACAGAGAGACGTGGAGCGTGGTTAAGATGCCTCGCAGTGCAGGTGTGTCTGAACTTGACTACTGTGAAGTAACCACACAGCTAACAATGTGGTGTTAATGTGTGTGTGTGTGTGTACTGAGATGGCCGTCCACCTACCCTGAGCCTTGTCACCTGGGTCTGAGGATCGATGAGCCTGATAACCAGAGGACAGAAACACAGCAGCGCTCAGAACAATACACACACTGACCAAACCCAGCATGCCTCGCTTTCACACACACAAACACAAAACCATTCCTCACACACGCATGCACTCAAGCGAGGTCTCACTTGAGGCAGTCGCAGGTGACCAGCAGGTGAGACTCGGTCATCCTGAAGATGTTGTGGATGGCCCTGGCTGCCAGGATCTGCCTCATGGTCTCGTAGATGACGTCAGAACGCTCCGTCTCCTTCACCTCCATGGAGCCCAGGAAGCGGACGATGAACAGCTGGTGCAGGATGGAGTCTGGAGGGAGAGAGAGAGAGGCGTCAGACAAACACGGGGGGCGCCACTGACACTTTAAACAGGCGGGCACAAAGTCAAGCAAGTACAAGGTCACAGTGCACGTGTGGGTGTGTGTGTATACACACACACAGACGGAGACGCGACACATACCTTCACTGTCCTCAGAGGGCGTGTCTCCGGATTCCCCAAACGGGTTGGTCCTTCTTTCAACAAATCCAAGGAGGGAGACATTGAAAACATAGAATCAAACAGCCAGTAAGGTCGACCAGGATGGCCCATAGTAACAGCGTGTTGGTGACGGCGTGTGTTTCCGGACACGAACCTGCCGCCCTGCCCGGCGCTCTTGGCCTGGCCTGCATACTCCTCGCTGACGGGGGAGATGATGTCAAACTGGATGGGTGTGTCCGGAGCCACCAGGGAGTCCAGGGAGAGGGAGGAGAGGGCGGGGGACTCGGACCCTGCCGAACTCACGCTGCTGGTCCGAGCTGCTCGCCCCTTTCTGTGGGGCGGCGAGGGAGAGGGGGGTTGTGGGACAGTAAAAAGAGACGGGTTGGCTTTAAAAGACAAGGGAGGGCTAGCCACTGTATGTTGGGTAGGGTCTGTGTGTGTTGGTATCCTAACCTACAGTAAGTTGCTTTAGACTGGCTTCGATAAAGGTGCAATGCGAAATGTAAAAGACAACCAATAACAGTGTGTGTAGATAATATGTGTAGATAAAGAAGGAGTGGAGGAGGAGAGGAGGAGAAATGGGGAGAGGAGGAGGGGACACCTACGTGCTTGGCCGCATGCTCTCGTGTCTCTGTTGAAAAGAGGGCGACGGCGTCACAGCCTCCAGAGCCGATTGGTTGACTCTTGCAGCGATTTCCTGCCAACAGATAAACAGTACTTGAAGCAGGCCCTTATCAGAGGAGACAAATGAGTCACCAGGAGATTGACCCCATAGCAGACATACAGCACAGTCATTAGGAATTTCCCATCATGGGTCTGAAAGGAGAGAGTATGTATGAATAGATGCTGATGTCATGATTGCCAGCAATGAGTAATGATGTCAACACAGTGGCTCCATATTGGATTGTGTTCATAACCATAACACCAGCGTGCCCCTCCTGTTAGCGGGGCTAGGCAGGCCCCGACACTCACCTCAGGGTTCTCACTCAGGTAGATCCTCTTGGATATGTTGTTGATCGTGGTTATCCACTGGAGAAGCAAACGGACGTTTTCATCAACATACGTTGGTCAGCCCTGTGAAGGGAGCAGGTTCAGAAGAGCTACGGTGGTCCTTACCTCCTCACAGTCCTTTCTGCTGTCGGCCTGCAAGATGGCCACTCTTGGAGAAGGAAGATGGAGATCAACACGTGAGGTCACTGAGCCTAACAGTTCCTCATCGATGTATTTCGGAGAATTCGTAAATTCCTATAACAATAGGCTCAACAATACGTTAAAAAGAAAAATAAACTGGATTTACTTCTTGCCGTCGAAGGAGGTGATCTGGAAGCAGAAGCGGCGGTCCTCACAGTCCACGGCCATGACGGAGCAGTTGTCAATATCCATGACCAGCCCCCCGGCCACGGCTCCCCGAGACTGGCTCATGAGGTTCCCTCCCTGGGTGAAGAAGTACTGCCGGTCCCAGGTCGAGGACACCAGGCCGGTTTTACTGGGACAGGAGAGCCAGGACAACACCGTTCAGAAAACGGACAAAGGCATAGAAACCAAACAGAACACAACAGAACAAAATACGGATTGAATACAAAACAGAACTGAACAGTAGCCAAAACCACAGCTCAACTGAACTGAGAGGATTTGAACTGTTATTTATCGTTCGAAATAAAACCTCATGACAAGGGAAAGCGTGTCCATGGCGGCAGACACTGTGTGGCGTCTCACTTGCGAGTGTTGAGATAGCCGGCCTTGCGGGTGAGATTGCGGTTGATGGGGACGTGGTTGGGGTCGGGGTCAGGCATGTAGAGCGGGTCGCTGGACTGTTCCATATCCAGGATGGTCTGCTGCATCACATCCACCTCCCCGTCCATCTCTCTACGGACACTAAACACACACACACACACACATTAATAATCTACACACACCACCATAACAGTTGCGTTTGCATAACCAAATAGCCTAGTTCCTGAGCTCAAAGAGCACGGCACCAGAAACACTACCACAGAGGGAAACGCTCTGTCAGAAGTCGGTGCGTAGGTGCTCTTACTTCTGAACGCTGGTTCCTATGGTGGCCAGGAAGTCCTCCCACTGCTGAGTCAGGTTCTCCGAGCCCAGCTTGAAGAAGCTGATCTGAGAGGGGAGAGGGGGGGGAGAGAGAAAGAGACAGAGAGAGACAGAGACAGAGAGAGAGAGAGAGACAGAGAGACAGAGAGAGAGAGAGAGAGAGAGAGACAGAGAGACATAGAGACAGAGAGACAGAGAGAGAGAGAGAGACAGACAGAGAGACAGAGAGACAGAGAGACAGAGAGACAGAGAGACAGAGAGACAGAAAGACAGAGAGACAGAGAGACAGAGAGAGAGAAGTGTGAGTGAGAGAGAACCAAAGGGCTGTGTGTTCAGACACTTCCTGACGGCTGAGCAGGGAGGCTGGTGGGAGGAGCTCCTACCTGGGCCTGCATGTACCCCAGCAGGGGCTCCAGCAGAGAGATCTTCTTCTTGTACTGGAGGGTGTTGAGGGCCGTGAAGTAGTGCATCATGGTCTGGTGCTGCTTCTTCCTGGAGGTGTAGACGTCCTCCATCACTTCGCTCCTCACCTGTGGTGGGGTATCTTTGTTTATTTACATGTGTGTTTTTAACATGGGGGAGCTAGCAAGCACTGGTCTCCCTTCCTGTAGTTCTCTGGAAGACTAGTTTTTTTGTAGTCATTTATAGTTCTGACTGTAGTTCTCTTCCAGTCACATAGGTCAGCTGAGGACAGGGGGGTAGAGGTTTAGGAATTGAGTTACCTTCTCGTTGTCTCTCTTCTTAGACAGACGGCTGTATCGAGTGATGGCCGTGTCGTGATCTGAGATCAAACGGAGAAAAAGAATATTAACAGTGGAGAAATACTGTTGGAAAGTGCTTCTCCTTTCACAACACAGCGTGTTCATTACAAATACAGACGACCCCTTCTCCATGCAAGGATGGAACCTTCCGGAAAAAACACTATAATATGTCACGTACCGTCACTGGATATCTGGAACACTTCCTTCAGGGTCAGTATCTCTGCAGGAAACACAGGGGATGTCATTCCTAGTTACTGCTGGAAAGAGAACACATTCTTTGATCCACTATTTATATCCACCATTGATGACAATGACAGCCTCTTACCTTTCAGGTCGCGCTCCTTAAACTGGGCGATGGGAAACATCATGGCGTCTGCCAGCTGCGTGGAGAGGACTGCATGGCAGGAGCTGAGCTGGGGCGACCGAGGAAGAGAAGAGAGGGATGGAACGGAGGAGAACAGTGAGGGAGGGGGGGGAGAGAGAGAGGGAGAGAGAGAGAGAGAGAGAGAGAGAGAGAGAGAGCGAGAGAGAGAGAGAGAGAGAGAGAGAGAGAGAGAGAGAAAGAGAGAGGTGTTATCACACTAATACTCCACCTGTCACACACAAACATAAGTGCCTAACACACCACCGTACAAAATACAGGACAGATCATAATACAGTGAATGACACAGTACAGGTCACGGCACCTCGTAACCGAGAGGTGAGAGGCGTGACAGGCTTTCATACGTGAGTGCTACAGGGGGTGGAGGAGTTTCAGGGCAGTCATGCTGTGTTCTTTCTCACCTCGTCTATGACTTTGGCAAACTGCTGCAGTGTTGAGCTCATGACCTCGTCATCACTCCCTAGGGGGAAACGCTGCACATACAGGGGCATACAGGTTCATTTTCATTTGAAATTATATCTTGGATGCCATGATGGATATACATTTGGTAAAGGACGTTCCTTGCATGGACGGAAGCATACATAAAGCCTCGCCGGGTCATGCTTTGTGTGCTGCCATTCAACTCCATTAAAAAGACAGGATTGTTGCCAGTGTGGTTTTATGTTTCGCTTGGCCCTAATGGATCACACAGTGTACTGGATTCTCAAGAAGGGAGATATGAATATCCCCCAGGGGGAGCAGAGGCCTGGGCTGTGGCTGCGGTCGTACCTGCTTCTCGTACTCCTTCAGGAGCTTGGAAGTCAGATGAGTGGCAGCACTCAGCTCATTCTGAAAAGCAGAAGGACGTGTCAGTCGCACCAGGAAGTGGCTGTGACATACATGAGCGATCGCTATCACGCACTTTAGGGTGAGATGCATTTCTGTGAGATTTTACGTTCCGAACCCCTCTAACGGAGGTGGTTTACCAGCATGGTGATTGGTGAGGGTGCGCGTGGTGCCTGTGGTGTGTGTGTGCGCGTTCTAGGAAAAGGAACTGAGAGTATGAAGCCTTTTAGTGATCCTCTCACCTGAGCATCGTAGATCCTCTGCATGGCCTGGAACAGCTGTTGGGAGTAGCTGGATATAGCAGCTGCATCCTCCTCAAAGACACCCAGCAATGAGCGTGTCTACCGACAGACATACGGGGTGAACGCATTGACTAAATGAACACACACTTTTGATCCAGCTGTCAGGATAAATACTAAAAATTTAAAATAAAACTATTTGAGATGATTTTTGCTGAGATTAGGAGAAGCTTTATAAATCTGAAGATTCATAATATTTTCTATTCTAAAGTTTCATCATTATATCAAAGCTGAAGAGGAGACTGCATCAAACAAATACACAATGTGAAAAATATACCAAATGGATGCTAACGACACAGCTTGAACTAAACTACCATTAATGCATTTGCAAATTTAAAGCCAAACTCGGACATGACAACAGAAATGTTTTGGATCCAATGGCTGGATGGCTAAGGAAGTAGCTTGCAGTAGGGGACGCTCATTGGTGGAATGGGACGCTCACAGAGCTAATTTATGTGCACATCAACAAAAGGGTGCGCTTTTAACGGTTGTCTCACACTAGAAATATTATTTTCATATTGGTACATAATTTCAGTAGCTGATGCGAACCAAGTCAGTAATGATGCAAAGGTGCCGTTATTGACAGTTGGACTCAAATGATGCTCAAAAGCTATGCCTTTAAGCATTTGACAGCTGTCTTGGTGTTGCGTTAGCAGGCTGGCTAGCTATGGAACAGTACAAAGAGAGCTAGCTGGCAGGTTACAATGCAATTTATTACCTGCGGACTGTCTTCCAATGTTTCTTCTATTGGTAGTTTATCTATTCCAGGCATGTCTACTTCTGTTTAAAATCGTATCGATACAAACAGCAATATTCAGCTAATTGGAAAATAGAATACAAGCTCCGCTCACTCCCACAGATTTTACACAGATCCACAACACCCAAAACAGCTCCTCCTACATGCGGATATTCCGCCTTCAGGATGAGTATGATTGGGCTGGAAGTGTCCACACGCATTTTATTGGTTCCTGATTCAATGCAATGAAAGACATCTTGGCTCTAGACCTGCGTCGCCCTTGAACCACAATTTAATTATTAAGGGCCCCAAAATGGCGTCTGGCGAAATCGAGTTGCCTTGGAGTAAAGTCAGAATGAAGATGATTCATAATAAAACTTTATTTTATTTTATTGCAAACAACACCATGTAGAAATGTCTGCAAAATAACATAACAACATAAAATGACAATTTACATGACAAATCCAATCAATATGAACAGGACTGGTAGAAACAATAATTGTCACATCAGACTGTTTTAGATAACAGATATTAGATGGCATAATGTAAAACAGGTGCAAATTTCAACGATCAGTTCCCCAATCTAGTCTGTAGCCCAACGATTTCCTGCTTTGCTGCCCTGGCTCTGGCTGTAGAGGTCATACTCTTGAAATAGGATGTAATCCTTGAGTCTGTTTGGCAACGACAGGAAGCTCATGAAGACAGGTGCCCTCAGACGCAGCCGGCCCAGACAGCTGCGGATCTTCAGCCGGCAGAGATGCTGCAGACAGCGGACATTCTCTGTGGGGGGTTGATGATGAAAGCAGAGGATGGAGAAGGACCGTTCAGTTTCAACTTCAACATTCAACCTTTGAGATGTCACATAGACCTTTCTGGAAAAGGTTCCAGGACACTCCCTGTACTTCTCAGTATGGTCTTCCTCCATACCTTGAACTTTGCAGATCTCTGGCCACTGTTTCTGCTGCATTAGGGCGGCCTTCAGTTTGGAGCAGAAGGTGACATGATTGACATAGTCCAGCATGATCCTCACCATGTGTCCAGATATGTCCTTCAGCCAGTACACTGTGATCACCTCACAAAACTGAAACATGCACCACATTAGATCGCATACCATTATTGAGATCAGCACAGTTATGTTTACAGATGTTACTTATATTCCTAGACAGGGTCTAAGAGACTAAGCATCCCTGTGCATGACTTCACACTTTTTTGTGCAATTGTGCACCCATTGTGCTTTAGTAGAATTGGGTTCTTAGAAATGCACATTTTTGATTTGCTTGTGCATTGTTTTGCCTGCACTTTTTCAGATGTGGGGTTACCATGGTATCCTTGATGACCATGTCGCTCCAGCCCTCATAGTCGTCGGGCACGTGGGACGCCTCGCCGTACGGGCAGTCGAAGCATCTCTGGACGTCGTAACCATAGTTACAAAGCATGCGCAGGATGATGTCGTCCTTCAGAGCGTACTGCAGAGCGGAAGGGAAGTGTGTAGTGTTTATCCGGGAGAAATAGTTGACATTGGCGCCAAACCTCAGCAGCAGGTTCATCAGCTCATAGTTGCCATGACGAAGCGCCACCTGGGGGCAATTTGAACAGAACAACTAAATGCTGCACATTTTGTTGTCATTAAAAAACATAAATTACCACACCTACCTTCTCCCGCTATCTCTCTCGCCATTTTCTCCTCTCTCCTTCCCCTGTTTCACTTTTTGAGCTCCTATCGCTCTCCTCTTAATTGCCCCTCCACCCCCCTCTCCTCACCTGGAGGCACTTCACAGGGTCCTGGTTGGGCATGGCCCCGGCCTCTAGCAGCATTCTGACAGACAGCACGTCGTTATTGGACACGGCAAAGAACAGAGCTGACTGGCGCTGGTCGTCGTAGTTACGGCGCACCCAGGGGTGCAGCATGTCGTTGGGGTCGAACCCTGCATCCAGGAGGGCCTGCAGACAGGGGGTGTGTCCGCCGTCCGCCGCGGAGTGGAGGGGGCTCATGCCGCTGTCGTCCACAGCCTCCATGGTGGTGACTGGTATCAGGAGCTTAAGGGCTCTACAGGCAGAGGGACGGTGAAGACTCATTTCATAGCTTTGTCTGTTTGGAAATCCAAGCTACAAAAGATGTGTGTGTGTGGCGTCGGAGAAGCCCTTCAATTGTGTGTACAGCATTATTGTTTTCCAAAAGTGATTGCTCGGCGCTTTCTTTCCCTGCTGGGAGCGTGCAGCCCCGACTGGCAGTGCCACCTACTCTAGATGCCCACGATGGGACACTCGGTGGATGGGTAGATGCCCGGTGTGTTTGGGTATGTTGGCATCCGCTCCATACTCCAACAGAAGGGAGATGATCTCAGGGTTTCCCGAGGCTGAAGCCTCAAACAGGATAGAAGCACTGTCCTGCGCCTGAGACTGCACATTGACCCCTGGTGGACACAACATTCCCAGCAGCTCACGTCACATGGTCGATGCCAAGGCTAATAGCTGAGAAGGGTATAACACTGTAATGTGTCTCATGAGTTTCATGCAGGTCAGTGACACCTGTGTAGAGCTCAAAACCCGGGACCATTCCACATCAGTAAGATAACAGGTGGACGTCTCCAGACTACCTTTGTGGATCAGGGCTTGGACCACATCCAGGTGTCCGTTCTGAGCAGCCAGTGCCAGAGGGCTGAGGCCGTAGGCGCTGCGGGCGTCCGGCTCAGCTCCAGCCTTCAGGAGCAGCTTCACCAGGCTCAGGAGCCCCTAGGCGAGCGGCCTCGTGGAGGGGGGTCCTGCGGTGGTTTCCCTCCTGGTTGACATGGCAGCCAGAGCATAGTAGGAGTTTGGCCAGGTCTTCACGGTTGTTTCTGATGGCTAATGTAACAGCAGTTTATCTGGTTAGTCTCATAAAGGCTTTAGATAGGCTTTTGAAATATTAACTATCTAAGTAATTATGGTCCAGTTACAGACCAGTACTGGATGTGTGCATAATGAAATAAATCCCTTTTTCTTCTGTATATATATTATCGACAGAATTATACTTTTCTTTCAAAGTTTGTACATTTCATATTCATTATTCATTATTCTGGCCTCCCAAAAACCAGCTTGAAAATTACTTACAGTTCAAAATGCTAATAAGGATAACATTTACATTTACATTTAAATTTACATTAAGGATAAGGATAACATGTTCCTCTTGTGGTGATTGACCTTCAACATGAGCTACCTGGGTTGAAACTCCATCCTTGTGGACCATAGTATAAAGGTGGATAGAAAGCGCACCTATGACCAGAGGTGAGTCCTCTTCATCATCTTGACAGTCCGAGCTGCATCCGTTCTGTAGAAGAAAGGAGGCGTTCTCTAACAGGCCGTGCTCCACCGCCAGGTGAAGGGCGCTCTTCCCCCGGAGGGTCCGACACTGCCCCGCACTCTGACCGGACGCTGGGGGGAACACCCAATCAGTTTGGTCATTCTTTACTATTCCAGGACATCTATAGTTGGATTGCTAGCTAGAGTCTACTTTAAGAATGGTTGAATGCCCCCCCACCCCCCCCCCTTCCCGCGCTGTAGTCTATTATGTGCAGCTCTTTAGTTCAGGAATCTGTTACTACAAAGTTTGTTACAGACCTGCAAAGGTGACCTCGAGGATAGTCTGGTTTTTCTGAGTGGCGGCCTCATGCAAAGGGATCCAGCCTCTGCTGTCAGTCTCAGAGAAGGCACTCTGGCAGGCAGACAGCTCACGGAGAGCAGCCTCATCACCTGGCACCCAACCAGGAAACCAGGTCACGAAAAGAATCCCAATGAATGACTCTTTGCCATTACTCATCAGATGTGTGTAATAGGATAGGTTTAGCAATATGGTTCACTTTCCCTACGATAGATGTTTAGTGTTGTCACAGTCTGCAGTTTTCATAGCTTGTGTCTACCTTCTCAGATTGGTTATACATACTCCAGAACTCACCTTTCCTGATGGCATCCAATACTTTGACATTGTCTGTCGTGTTGTGAGTAGCCCTGTAGAGAAAGACATGAATGCTGGATCACTCACAGGCCTCAAACGATGACAGGTGTGTAAGAAAACTCATCCATAAAGGTCAAACATTGCACTCAGATAACAGATCTATTTCAAGGACAAGAGATATATTCAACAAAACGTCACTTTGAGAACAGTGCTTAAGGGGCCAACCCCACATTTTTAAGGGAACTCTAAAGTTGAAAGCGTAGGATTGTAAAGCACCCCACCTACTCCCATCCTCTGGGTGTCTGTCCTGGTGTTCTAGATGCTTGGGGCACTCCAGCAGACTCTGCTCAATCATGTACTGAGTGTCTGCATCCTCGTCTCCATCCGTTTCTAACAGGTCAAAGTCCATGTTTTCAGCTTGTGCAGCAAGGTATCCAGAGATGGCGAGGGCTAGCTGGAAAAACGTTTTCTCTTCTGTGGGTGACATTTTTGTTGACAAGTTTCAAAGCTCCTCCCTTTCAAAATCGATGGGCACTTGCACCGTTTTTCACAAGGTCAAGCATGCTCTTACATTGGTTTGAAATGTAGGAATCATCATTTTCACAGGTCCAACACTTTCTTGTCTAATGAGTTTTATGCATGTTTTTACTTTCATACTGCAAAACGAATTAATGCACTAATTGTGATATTTAATATACAATGTGTATGTAATATTAGTATTACATTTCCTTTCCAAAGAAAAGACAAGGAAGATTCCCTATACATAAACAATTCAAGTTGTTTATGATTATTTTGCAGGCACCTCTGATGGATTGTCATGAGAATGACATTGTGTATTCTCACAGCATGCCCACTTGACAAAACAGCTTTTGATGTCATTTTGTTGATTTTACCTGGAGTAAAATGTGGTTAGTGCGTCCTTCTCTGGCTTACGGGCTTCTGTTTTTCTCCATGCGAGGCTATTTATAAAGACTCACTACTAAAAATACCTGATCATGAGACTGACCAGGGTTCCCCTCTCTGGCCCACTGAACCTCTCTGACACTTTCCCTGCTCTGGCTGCAGACACACAGACATACTGACACACTTATGCAGGCCCTTTCCAGACCGATTTTTAAAGGATTGTATTCCACATTCTATGTCCATTCATCAGGTTTTGTTCATTGTCTACACAGGAAGGGAACCTAGAATGTAAGAGATCCTTAAGGTCCTGTCTCTGACACGGCTACCTCACAGAAGTGTGGTTCCAACAGTGTGGTCCAGCATCATGACCCGGTGTTTTCTCTGTGGTAAATGTGTGTAAAGGACAGCATGGATTAGATGGTTACGCACAACAAATCCCCTTGGTTGCTAGGTTCCAACCTCATAATGTCACTTCCCTCCCCACTAACAGTTTGGACTTCAACACAGCCTTCTTTCCTAGCTAATTCTGCTAGATGACTGTGTGGCCTCCTTTAGACCGGCTGGGGAGGAGGAGGGATTTATAATGTGGCAGTGACTTCCCTCTAGGTGGCAATATTATGACGTCAATTCTCCAGCACTCGAGTGAGTATTGTAATTTTATATAATACATGTGTTATGTGAAAAGTTCATATCATATCATCTACTATTTCCTCAAAATGATCAGATGTTAAGTACTACACAACAACAACAAAAAATACTACCAGGCTTGCGTACTGAACAGAATGAGGCTAATTATCACATACACACCTCCCACATGTCAACTCCCACTCACCAACACCCAAACAAGTCTATTATACAATGTTCCACAATTCTCCTACCACCAGTTAAACCTCACAGAATGAAAAAAGGTGTTCACATTACATGTAAATAAAGACTGAATACTTCATCAGGAAATAGAAGTGTGAGGAATGGAATTTTACTCATAATGAACACAATCTATCAATATGCCATCCTCCTGTTGGTTAAAAAGGAGAGGTATTGTTGCTGAGCTAGTAGCAGCTGTCCCTGAAACCTCCAGCCATCGCCTCCAGGTGGCTGTGCACAGTCCTGCAGTAATGGAGGGGGTACAGGTGCAACTTCCACCTAATGGAGGCAAAGAATTATAACCGTGGGGTAAACCCTTTTTAGCTGCAACATTACATAACCATCCAACGGCACCTGATCAACAGCTTTTTGAACAGAATTTACAACACCAAAACTGAAATAGACAGCGTGGGTGGAATAATTGTGGGGCCTGCAAACAGATCATTTACAGCTGGGCTGGCATCTGATGCTTGTTCTCATCAACTGTTGTCTGTAGAAATCATTTCAATTCATGATTAAAGATGGGAGTGCAAAATGAAAGGGATACTTTTGAACAGCCCTTCAAAAATGGTTAAAGATCCTGTTGTGTATATTTTGATCTGGCATTTTAAAACTCAACTAGTCACAACCCTTTCTGACCCCTCTTTCAGCTGGACAAGTGTGACGGCTTCAACATAATTCCACAATAATAGTATTGCTGCATATACCGTTATATGAAACAAATGCACACCAACACTGACTGGAACTGAAAAACATCCTTTTATTGAATTTCGGTCTGAACTCTATGATCTGGGTCTCTCCTTCTTGCCTTTGTACAGGGCCAGGAGTGACACATTAGCCACCTTGACCACCTTGAATCTCACACCGGGAATATCACCGACGGCGTGTCCTTTACGACCAAACCCAGCCACCAGCACCTCATCGTTCTCCTGAAACACAAAGCAACACACGTGAGGCGGACATGCCGTGGGGGCATCTCACAGAGACAAACAGACCTGAAGACATTAAATCAGACCATACATTACCATCGGGCAGGTTAAAGACCCTTGTGGCCATGAACTTAAACAGGCCTTTAAGCTCAATCAATTTATACAGGTAAGACCAATTCATATGCAATTCTTAAGACATCCTCTGAAACAAGACCTGTATAAAAACCATGACACTGGAAAAACCAAATCCATATGGCAACCAGATTTACCTCAATGAAGTTCAAGCAACCATCATTGGGGACGAAAGCGGTGATCTTCTTGCCGTTCTTGATGAGCTGGACCCTGACACACTTCCTAATGGCAGAGTTGGGCTGCTTGGCTTCAACACCACTATAATGAAGACGGGAAAAGTCAGCGATCAAAAATGTGAAACCATCAAAAATGTAATGCCAACGAATAGTGGTACACATGCTTACACTTTCTCAAGGACGATGCCCTTGGCGTGGGAAGCTCCTCCGAAGGGGTTAGCCTTCAAAGCAGTTCCAAGATGGGCTTTCTTGTACTGTTTATCATGCCATCTCTGTTCGCGACGATGGTTACGCAGCTTCCTGGCTGTACGCAGACCGCGACACTTTCCTATTGGATACAGTAGAGTTTAAAATGTTAAGTATGGTACAAGCAGTCTGTAAGCATTTTCACATTATATCTCCTGCACTGCACTGAATCACGTACTGCTCGACGTTAGCAAACCTAGACAGTTCGCCTTTTTTCGGCTTGGTAATATGCTAGCAAGCTGACGTTGACACAGCGGCTAGACAATTCTGACCATATGTCTAGAGTTGGTAAAAAAAACTAACAGCAGTCTAACAATGCAATTACACCGATTCGCGGAATCACGTTTTAATTAAGTTATTTAATGATAATTACAACAGAAACATATTTTTCTCGCGGACGTTAGCTAGCTAGCTATCCTAGGCCGAGTCCCATGTTCTGGCCCTCTCCACGTTGCGGAGCTCGTTGTATGATAGACCGTGAAAATATTGCTACTGGATTATAAAATGGATGCTTTCTAGCAACAATACTGACACAAATCACTAATAAGATATTTAAGAAATTGTGCCGATATTAGGAAACGCTGTGACTAAAGGACTTGATGTGTAAAAAGTTGAATAATTCTCGTACCCATGTTTGCAGATTACGAGCCTGGGCTGGAAAGGAAGAACCCAAGAAGCACCGCGGCAATGTCTACTCTGAGGACCCAAAGGTGTCTTAGATGGTGCCTGTTTTATTGTCGTTGGCGGCATACTTTTTTCCATCCAGGGAGTATACTTTTTCTATATTCTTCCCTTTGATAAACGTAATGATTGATTTAATATAAATTGGCTGCTTGAGTGCGCATCATGCAATTCGTCACGTGCATGTGATAAGTATAAATAAGGTTTCATAAACATTTGATTAATGTAATAGCCTACTATTTGTAGGCTATGTTTAAAGTAGAGAAATCAATGGCATTTTTATTGCACCATAATATAATTTGATCAGCTGTCAGTTAGATACCAGCGTTGTATTGTCATTGGACTGACGTATTTTTCGTCACAGGGTTTTCTATTAAGATGCAGAACTCTTAATCAGGAATTCACGATGCATTAATTTCGCTGCCCGTGTATCTGGGTCATGCGCGTTTTTTAAATCATAAAAACATTGACCTTGAGTTTTTGAAAGGCTGAACTTCATTGATAGATTTTCATGACAGCTTTTTTCTTTGTCTCGTGTCCCTCCCTCCCTCCTTCCCCTCCACTCTCTCTCTCTCTTTCTCTCTCTCTCTCTCTCTCTCTCTCTCTCTCTCTCTCTCTCTCTCTCTCTCTCTCTCTCTCTCTCTCTCTCCCCTTTGTGTGTGAGGACAGACAAATATATGGGAGATTGATTGATTGATTAATTATGTGTGTGTGTTTTGTGTCTGTTGTAATCGGACAGTGTGTGACTGTAACCCCGCTTACCTTCCCCCTGGATGCCTATTGGCTGCTGCACCTGTCACTCTGTGGGGTTTATGGCTTCGGCTGTTATCAAAGCAGATTATAAGCAGTTCTCATCTGTGGCAGTCTCATCTGGCCGTCCCCATGGCTAAACCAGAGATCTTTATGTTTTTTCAGTTACTATCATTCCTTGTTCTGCAGTTCTCTTTGTCTTATGAACAAGTGCCTGCTATAGAGGAGAGGAGGTAGGTGAAAAGGGCTATTTTAACTATGTGGGGGGAGGAAATATGTAGGCATTGATGCTGTGCAGCCGGGGGATGTGGATCTTTGACTGTGGTGTGATGTGGACCATAGGAATGATAGGACATGGATATTAGGAATGTTTGACTAGATTCTGTTAAAGCATTTTTTTCAGCTGTGCTTTTCTCACGTGTATAACCGTAATTTTCAGCTCTTTTTATTTGAGAATTGCTGAAATAGAGCAAGAGCTGCAATCAGAAGTCTGGCTGTGTCAGTGAAACACTAGAGAAAATCCATCATTGTTGGACCGAGGGAGTCAGTTTACACAGAGCAAATCTATATGTGCACTATAAAAATAGGCTCTGATGAAAGCTACAATGGTGTTGAGAGGGGATCACATTATTTGTGCCATCATGGGTCGTTTGTGCCGTGAAAGCATATCTGAATTCATTCCTCGAAGGTGGCAAATGTGAATTGCTGAACAAGGTAAAACAGCATTATTGCCTTTGTACCCTCAGACCTTCAGAACTCTTATTAAGATTTTCCATTTCCATTATGACCCATTGAATTGTACCGAACAAAGAATTGTAGACTGAACCCTTTGATGTACATTTTGACTTAAGGAGGCAGATGGCCTATTGGCCAGCTCACATGGTAGAAGCCCACTTAGAATTGTTACATTGTCAACCAGGTGACTGTAATCTTTTACTTTTGGCATATGTGGCATCTCAATCAGACTGACGTCTACGGCCTCCGACCTGACTGGGAGGCGGGCTGGAGGGGGCCCCAGGTGGTCTCTCAGGACCAAATGGAAAACTGGGCATGAGAACAGCGTCTCACAGTAGTGTAATCAGGGCATTATGGGACAGCTCTCCACACGCACAGCAGTTAGGTGGAAACAGGGCCAGCAACAACTTGCTCTCTACCGCACGTGCTGTACATGCATGTTTAGTATGTTGTACCTGGCAATATTAGTCGTGTATGTTTCAAGACTTAGTTTCAAGAATTTTCAAGAGCCGCACAGTGTCAAGGATAATATTTATATCATTAAAAGCTATGGGAGTTTTAGACGAATATTGTTTACAAGTTTGGTATATGTGATTTTATGAACACTCGTCACTGTTTTGTTTTTTACAGCAGACATTCCTATACACAGACAGCCCAAGCATGTTGTAAATAGATTCTCAATTCAGAGCAATGTTTTACATTGCCAAACAGTATTGTGTTGTCCTAAACATCGATTCAATCAAATGGATCAGACATTTTGAAGCCTAACCTGTCTATATTTGTGAGTGGGTTTTGTGCTCAGGGTAAATGTGACTTCATTCAATGGGGTTGTAAACAAAACAACAACAAAAAACATCCCTTCTAATTTGTAATTGGCAACATATTGCCTCCAGGGCATTAGGCCATTTAGGCCGTCTAGGTTGGCGCCTGCACAGATGGAGCTTGGTGACCGCATGTAGGGCAGCGTGGACTTTAGCCTTGGCAGAGCTGATTTGCCGAAGCTGGGATGCTGAGCGGCACTGGCCAGGGTCTAGTCTAAAAACGGACTGTGAAATCTCCCCCTCGTAGAACGTGTGCATGACAGACACACACACGCACTGTGTGGGATGAGTGAGTGAGAGAGGGAGGGAGTGTCGCCCCGGGTGGGCGGAGCAGAGGATTGTATTGATTATATAATGCTGCTGCCTTGTTCAACAAAGATCCCACATGTTCAAGAGCCGCCGGTGACGGCAGCACAGCGCTGATGCTGGGAGGGAGGGGGAGACCACCGAAGGGAGGGGCATGGGGCAGGAGATGGTTCTATCTAGAACAGAAGTGTCAGTTCAGTCAGTTGAAAGCTCTGGTTTTGTGTTGGCAGTTGGTTGTGTTGACAGTCCTAGTCTCTCCCTGCCCAGGTCACGGAGCAGCAAATTTAGGTCGACGCTCGCGCTCAGATAAATGATTACTCAGTGTTTAAGGACAGCATCTGCTGGAGAGAAGGGAGCCGAGGGCTGCTCTGCAACTCCCAAACGACTTGTTATATCCCTGAATCCAGTCATCACAGACCCACAGAAATGGGCTTTTATTGCTAGCTACATTTCAGACAGACGCTCATTACACTTTTACTGTGTTTTAGAGGTCTGTTTTATTGAAGAATAACATTGTATGATAGCAATATACAGTCAGCACATATACAATAACTACCCCTTTAAATTAGTATTAAATGGAGACTTGTAGCCACCATGACATGCAATATGACCTTTATTGTGTGTTCCGCTGCTCTGGTTCACTGGGATGGTAGTGTAGCATCACTACAAAACACGCCTATCCAAAAGAGTTACAGCATAGTACAGCTGTTCTGATAAAGGACCTCTTTAACCCACAAGATTAAGAGAAGGAAGGCTCTGTGTGAGACCTTATGGTTGACCAGCACATCTTCAATGAGATCCCGCCGGCCTGTCGTCCTCCCAGACATGACTGGTGGACAGACAGCCAGCCCCGCTGATCCTCCTTTGCGGTTAGACGGACAGGGAAGCTTAATCTATCACAGCCTTAATCAGGTTTTCCCAATCTCCCAAAGCTCAATTCATCTGGCATTATGGCAGTGATTAGATATTTAAACAGTTAGACTGAGGATAATCTCCTAACACTGTTGAGGAAAGCACAATAAGAGCAAACCAGGTCCAGGACATGGCTGGTGAGGATGTGTCATCAGTTCAACAGTAGTTTAGGATTTAAGGAATTACTGTATTTAATCTTCTATGATTTTGTAAGGTTGTCCCTGATTTGGAGGACAACTTTATGTACATATACAATAAATATGTAGGCAAACATGATGGGCCTAACCTGCTACTGACATTACAAATGTACTCATTAATCATCCTCATATACAGTATAATGTTGATTGTATGCGGATGATTTCTTTGTCAGTCACACTCTAGACTCCTTCCACATGGCGTGATTCAGTCCAGAAGGGCTTAGATTATCTTTAATATACCATGTAACTATATGTCTCTGATTCAAACAATGATCTCTATGCTGTATCTTAAAGCCTTTCTAATCTCATAAGAACATTCTTGCCAGTGCTTAATTTTTAACAACGTGTTTATATATTCTGTGTCCACAGCTTAGATAACTCCCCCTCCCGAGATAGCCGGGTAAAAGATGGTGAGTTGTTGACCTCATTCTATATATAAATCCATTCTTATGAATCACGAATCAAAAATGAACATATGAATACACGAAGAAGCAGCTCCCAAGCATCAATCATTCAGTTTGTGTTTGGATTCTTTAATCTTTGCGAAAGAACTTAGCAAAAAGAAAAAAACATGAAAACATGAACGCACAAGATCGGTCTGAATTGTAATTGAAAGGGACCAACGCGAACCTGCTAAAGTACTGGACACAAACTGGACTGTACATTTGATCCTACTTTTCTCATCGTTTCCCCAGACGACCCGGACCTCAGTGGATCCAATGACGGGCAGTGCTCTACTTGGAGAGGAACTCCCCCTCAAGAGAGTACCTCAGGTGAGCCTTAATGCAGAACACTACAGGAACTCACCCCAACCGAGTGACCCTGCCAGAGAGAACACACTTCATTCTTGACCACATCAAATTAATCCCACATAGATGGCATAAGAAGATTATATTATTCTAAAGCACAAGCGCCATCCTTGTCTTGTTTGTGGATGTCCAGCCTCCCAAAAGGAAATGAAAAAGCAATACATGATAAAAGAGCCTCAGATTATCATTGCCAGTTCATTAACTCACTATTTAATCCCTCCCTCCCTCTTTCTGTCCCCTCTCTCTCCCTGTCCCTCCCTGTCCCTGTTCCCCCTCCCCTCTCCCTGTCCCTCAGCCGTATGGAGGGCCCCTGTACTCCCCTCGCCGAGCCAAACGGAAGCTGCTGCAGACCCCTGCCAGCTCGTCCCTCTTCACTCCCCTGAACGTGGTGTACAACGGCAAGCCCTGCATCCTCTTCAGGGCCAGGAAGTTGGCTGTCAGGTACAGGAACAGCACCTTGGTGGACCTCACTGAGAAGGCGTTTGGCTCCAGTGCACAGATCGACACTAAGGGTTCCCTGTGCAGCAAAGATAAAGCCACGTAAGTCGACTAGACACAGTCACTCTGTGAGACATCCTGTCAGCCCATCTTCTTTACCATAACCAGTGGCTGGCTACTGATAGTTGAGGCGTTGTTGACTTTAGTCCATCCCATCTTCTTATTCTATCAGGCTCATATTACGTTTTGGGGATGTGGACGACTTGAGAGGACTCGTTATAAGGTTTGTTGCGTGGATACAGTCAGGTACTCCGTACAGTATTCTATTGTTACGGTTTCAAATAAAAACACAAAAAAACATGAAATTCTATTTACCAGGTTGCAGATGTCCAACACATTCTACGAGTCGGCGGGGCAGAACTGGTTCGCACTGGATAGTGTTCACATTCACTACAACTGGACACAGGAGGCCACGTTCAACGCCACCGATGTGTACGCCCCGTCCACCTACTCCTACCACTGCCAGCATGTGAGCAGTCTGCAGAAGTACGACACCCTGCTGATACCCAGCTCCAACACCGACAACGCTGCTAACTGGCACATCACTTTCACTGACTTCCAGGTGCGCTTCCTGTGTCCTTCAAGTTGATGTTGTTGTTTGCTCGTAAGTACGGCACCAGGGTGTATGTTGTATACAGTAGATTGGCTGGTTGCCCTGGGACAGATTGGGCTCAGAACAATCCAAGATTTAAACGTGTCGTAAATAGAGGGTCAAACATGTTCAAATTAGAACAGCTCATTGGTTAAACAGTTTAACTCTGCCAGATGAAAACATGAAGCTGGACCGGTTTAACATGCTCCCATTTCACCCTATAGATACAAGCATTCAACGTGCTGTCCAACAAGTTTGCCTCTGCCAGCGACTGTGCCACCTTCTTTACCCCAGCCATCCTGATGGGGCTGATCACCTCCCTGATCCTGCTGCTGGTCCTGGCCTACGCCCTGCACATGGTCATCCACCTCAAGCACATCGACCACTACGACGAGCACAAGACCACCGTGTACTTCCCTCGCAGTGTCCCCGAGGCAGACTGCACCGAGAAAAACAGCTTGTAGGACAGGACTACGACTCCCATGTTCCACCACCTCCGAGCAGAAGGAGGGAGACTGTCATGTGCTGTTTACCGTCCTGTAGATCTGAGAGATAGAGAGAAAGACAGACCTCAAACTAGAGCTGTGTATTCTATTCAAACCTCCAGGAAGCAGGCTGAAGCTGAGGTTTTAGCAGCCTAAAAAGACCCACTCCCCAGCCTCCCTAGCCTCCCGAGCCCCTTGTTAAAGGGAGTGGAACTCTCTGGAACGTTTACTGACTGATCTCATGTCAGATCCCACATCTTTGTCCGTACTGATGGACTTCCTGTTGAATGCTACTTACATCACCTACAGAAGACAGTGCTGCGATGCCTCTGAATTGGTTTGCAGTGCACTCAGCATTGTGTTGTAGCTGTAGAGATACTGCACCTATGGACCACACCTACCAGAAGATGTTAGTGGACTATCAGGACATTGCAAATGACAAATGAAAGACTGGTGTGACATTCTCTTTAGTGAAACTCATATTGATACCGTAAGCACAATATACATTTATTCAAACCCATAATATGAGTAGCTTGGTCAAAGATTTAGTTGTCCATATACTCTATACCTTAGTATAATGGGTAGTATTACTATACACTTTTATGTTATTCATTGTATAATAATACTCTATAGTAATACCTACTCTACTCAGCTTGTTACATTCTGATATTTCAGAGCTATTTTAGAGGATTTGGGCTTTTCATGGAGTTGTGATTTTGTGAATATGATACTACTGTCTGTAATGTCTGATTTTGTACATTTTTATTTCGAGTTTTTAATTTTGAAAATGTGACATGGTGGGCCTTTATTAGTTTTCCGATGAAAACATAAGATGCCGAAACCAATTCATGAAATCTGATACAGAAAAAGACTACACCAGCCTGGCGTTGTGTTTATGACATACAGCATGCCTTTGGACAAGAAAGACATCTGCAACAATACTGATGGGTATAATTGTTCAATGTTTCTAGGTAGGGCGCTTACTATTGTTATGTATTTTTCTTTCATCTGACTATAAGCAACGTGTTTGGAAAAAATAAACCTCACTTGGCTCATGTGTCCTTTAGATCTTATATAGTTCTCACGGTAGGTGGCGGTACTGCACAAATGTTAGAGCTAATTCATTGGCTATAAACCGGAAGATGTACCGCCCAAATAGGAAGTTTCTTATTCAACATCACGTTGTTGTAGACATAGTTCGGATCTTCTAGGCTACGTCTGTAAGCCTTAACGCATACTGAACATAAGCATCTTTAAAATAAGGTAACACTATACCTGTACTTATAGCTTTGTGTTGAGTAACATTTTCACGTTGCGTTTAGCAAAAATACAAAGCTTACAGTGGTCTACTTTATGCGGACTGACCAGCTAGGTAGGTAGGTAGCTAGCTAACGTTATCGTAGTAGCAAGCCATTGCCGTCATTTCCATTTCTGGACTACTCATGCTTTCGGACTTATGAACTCGTTCACAACAGTCGCAAGACTTCTTTCGCGATACGTCGTGGTCAACAGTTCGAGGACTTGTAACCATAACACAAGTTGTCGTTTTTACACTAAAATGGACCGAGCTACAGTTAGATGTTTACCAGGGGAACCTAAACTCACAATTTCATTTGTCCTTGATGGTAGTAACAAACACATGCTCAGGGACCAAACAGAGGAGCTGGGGAAGTTATTGGCAAGGATCGCGAACAATGCGGCCAAAGGCCAGGGCAAAGCTAAGAAGTCCAAGAAAAACAAAAACCAAGCAACAGAACTAACAGGGCACTTGTCTGTGAAGTTGTGTTTCAACGGGGACTTGGTAGCTGAGGATGCCATGAACTCAGATGCCTGGCAGGATGGAGCCGTGTTGCATGTTGGGGATAGTAAATATACGGTGCAGAGGAACCCCCCAACATTTACCACCGCAGAGTTGCCAGCGTCTGTTCTCGCAGGTTTTCCAGTTTGCCCGAAGATAGAGATAGAATTTGGGCACCTGAAAGACTCAATGTTCACATGGTATAAGGAAAGTGTTGGCGAATTGCAAACTAACTGGCTAGAAGTCGGCAACGAGCGAGTCTTTGTACCGTCTAATCTGGACATAGGGTTAAAACTGAAGTTGAAGTGTACACCAAAAGATGGGATCCGGTGTGGAGTAGACAAGGAATTAGTGTCCATTGGGGCTGTTGAGGCTGGACCAGGGACTTGCACATTTGACAACCGGCATATGTACACCAACAAGATTACAGACGAACAGACCATCAGAGTAGTGTCCTACAATATTTTGGCAGACATTTACGCCCAAACGGAGCTCTCCAAAACGGTGCTTTACCCCTACTGCGCTCCATATGCATTGGAACTCGACTACCGACAAAATCTAATTAAAAAAGAATTATCAGGTTACCATGCTGACATCATTTGTCTTCAGGAAGTGGATAAGGGAGTTTTCACAGACAGCCTTTCTCCGGCCCTTGATGCATTTGGAATGGATGGGGTCTTCAGGATCAAGGACAAGCAGCATGAGGGTCTTGCAACTTACTTCAGAAGGTCCAAATTTAAACTGCTTAGTCAACACGACATAGTGCTCGGTAAAGCATTAACTTCAGACCCAATCCATGCTGAGCTTTTGGAGAAGGTATCAGCCAATCCTGACTTGAAAGAGAAGGTGGTGCAAAGATCAACCACCTTACAGGTACTTAAAGCTTAATCAAATCCTATATTTATTAGGAATGAGGGCTGAAAAACTGTTGTGCCCCAAGACAGGGAATCTAGATTTGTAGTCAGATTTCCAGTCAGACACCAAGCCACGAATGTTAGGTCTATGTGGTGGGTGTAAGTCCTACCAAAAGCCTCAACTTTTGCTTGCCTCATCTTACAAGCCACAGAATCTCAGTTTGAGACAGATTTAGCCAGGAACGTTAAGCTTCTCTTGGTCTTATTCAATGCCTACAAGCTAGCGGTTGACTTTGGATCAAAGAAAGGCAAGTATACTTCAGTTCATGACAATATTGCTTTTGTCTCTCGGTGTAGGTGAGCGTGCTTCAGTCCCTTAATGACTCATCCAAGAAAATCTGTGTTGCAAACACTCATCTCTACTGGCATCCTAAAGGTAATTTCACAGTCACAATTACTCAAAAATCCTTAAGCCTCTATGGCCTATATGCTAACTTGAGTATGTGTCCTATTCACAGTCTCGGGCTAGTTCTGTTGATGTCAGGTTGGTCTAACTATTCATGTTCTATTATACATTATACTTATTGATGAGCTTCCTCTTCCACGCATGTTCTTAACAGGTGGCAATGTCCGACTCGTACAGATAACGGTAGCACTGACGCACCTGAAGCAGGTGATGTCAGAGGTCACCTCAGACGTTCCTCTCCTCTTCTCTGGAGATTTCAACAGCACTCCATCGTCCGGCCTGTTCCAGCTGTTCAGCCAGGGGGCCGTCCCAGAGAGTCACCCAGACTGGGGCTCCAGCGGCCCCCAGGAGGCCTGTCCCATGGAGGCCTCCAACCCCTTCAGGTTGGACAGTGCCTATGGGGAGCCCGCCTACACCAACTATGTGGGGGGCTTCCATGGCTGCCTAGACTACATCTTCATAGACCCTCAGGCACTCCAGGTGGAGCAGGTGATACCGCTGCCTAGCCACCAGGAAGTCACCACCTACCAGGCTCTGCCCAGCGTGTCCCACCCCTCCGACCATATTGCACTGGTCTGTGATCTCAAATGGAAATGATTGTGGAACTTTGCAGTATTCAGAATAAATGTTCCGCTTACCTTCACTATTCAGATCCGAATTGGAAATAGTTGGAGTGGCTGTACTGATGTAATGATCATATAGATATATATATATATGGAACTTTGATCCTTTGAAAGGGTTTTTAGCAATTATCTGACAAGATAATATGTTGTCTGCAGTTTTAGATATGGCCAATACTTTTTAATATTGAAAAGGACAATTAGATCAATTTGTGGTTACATGTATTTATTGTTTAATTAAATAAAAGCAAGCCTATCTAATTACATCAACATGAATCATACTATTCACTTGTAGTACATCAATTGTTTCATGTAGTACAATTAATGTTGCTATGCATGTAGAGTCTAAATCGAATACATAAATATTTTGGTAAACAAGTAATAAAAAAGTGCAACATATATATTCAAACAACCCCTATTATTCACCAATAACGTAAGTGCAATCATATTGTATCTGACTTATTAGTATGTCAGAGTGAGTGCTAGTGTTTGGTGATCTGTCCAGCAAGCCAATCCAATCCCTCTGGCAGCCCTGTGCCTTGGGTTGCACAGGTGGCCTGGACCAACCACTGCGGATGGAAAGGACATCATTAGTATGACGTACCAGATCTTATCTAAATGAATCAAACTGAAATATACACTAAATTTGATTTTACATCAGGTTTAAATCTTTAGATCAGAATACTTGTTAGCCAGTTTAATTACTTTCCCTACTCAAGGAATCGTGTAATTGAGGCTCACTGTCCAAACCTACAGGTGTTTTGAGGGTCCGCAGGCCAAGAGAGTCTGTGATGTCACAGACAGTCATGGCATGAGGCAGGTCCTGCTTGTTGGCCAACACCAGTAGAACCACATCCCGTAGTTCTGCTTCCTCCAGCTGCAGGAGGAGAGAAGACAAGGAGGGTTGATTTACTTTATCCATGACATCTTATGCTCTTTATCTTGCTTGTTCTTTAAAGGTGTCCTCCTCTGAAGTTTTCGAGAAGGAGGTGAGTGAACAGGAGAATAACGAACCATGAAGTGTAGCTCCTCAGCAGCCAGCTTGATTCTCTCAGGGTCATTGCTGTCCACCACATAAATTATACCCTGCATCACAAATGACACAGACAGAAACAACATTAAACACATATCTTTGTAATGCCATTTCAAGCTATCATTCAATAATTATATTTCATATTATGCTATACAATGGATACAACTATGACTATCTTTTGAACTTTTAAAGACGACATTATAATGTCCTTTCTCATAGCTTTTCAAGATCGTACATTTTAGAAGGCTCTTTACCTGAGTGTTGGTATAGTAGTGTCTCCACAGAGGTCTGATGGTGTCCTGGCCACCCACATCCCACACAGTAAAGCTAATGTTCTTGTACTCAACAGTCTCCACGTTGAACCCTACCGAAATGAAACGACCTTTGAGCTACACAATATGTAAAACGAGCAAAACCATAATAACAATGGTGTTGGTTCCGTGCTTTACATAAACATTTAACTCCATCTGTATATTAAAACATTTCTTAACCTAAAACCTTTTCCAGTGGTCAATTGTTGCTTATCTCACCTACCGATAGTGGGGACTGTTGTGACAACTTCTCCTAGTTTTAGTTTGTACAGGACTGTAGTCTTCCCCGCAGCATCCAAACCCACTATGCAATAAGGCAAAAATAATCACTTATTGCCAAAACTGTATAATCACTATTAAAATCGTTTAAACAAGTCCAAGTCACAAACATAATGCACGTCATTAATTTGATTCCAGCAGAAATTATTCACAGCTGCCTGATATAGGTTACTCACCCATCAGAATTCTCATCTGATAGGCCTACTTCCCAAAGAAACGTGAAAATAGTGTCGACGCAATGATGCCCATTTTTGAAGATTAATTTCTGTCACTTAAGGAGAAACTGAGTATGAACCTTTCTTCAATTGTGCTTTGCTTTTATATGTGCGAATAGGTGACTTCACACTGAAATGTCAATCTTGGCCATGTCATGTTTGTACACAGACGGCGTGTGCGCAAATTCTGATGTGTCTGTCTTCTCCACGTCACTTTCGGTTTGTTGGTCCCGTGAATCATTATGTCTATGCCGTGAACGCTTTTACAGTAGTAGGAAGTAGATTTAGGACGACAAATCACCACTCAAATGCAGGGAGATGGATGTTTATTCATTCATAGATCTTCCCTGTCATTGAAGCCATTGGTTTTAGTAGTTCAGAAAGTGGTCGTCCTACATTTAGTGGTAATGGCTTTGATACAAAAAGAACATGTATGAGTAAACGTTATAAGGGTAAAAAATATTTAGGAACACCCAAGTTACAGCCTAACCATGTGCTTTTGTTAACGTTATTCTAGTCATATTAAACATTAAAGCCCAAAGAAGTTATAACAATACTCCCTATTAGTAAGACAATATCTGTCACTGTAAAATAATTATCATTATGCATGGGCTAAATCTTTCTTTTCTTTACAATGTACAAAACACTATTAATCGATGAGCGGAATATGTGAATATCTTCCCTATATAAAATTCAAACTTGTTAAAATAAGCATTTTCGACATATAAAACATGGTTGCCCAACAACCGATAGTCACAGGTTTTTTCAACCATTATTTTCCCCCAAGAAGAGATCATCAGTGAAATTCATGATTTGAATGGTGCTTCCTAAAAATACGGTCAGAATGAGAACGTTATCCCAGGAGTGCGCATCATGTATGGATGCAGTTCACAACACATCCCAGGGAGTTGCATTCAAAACCCTTCACATTATGAGCAAACGTGCTGATATTCAACATAACCTAAAACAAATCAGTCTTTGGTTTTCTTCTCTGGTTTCTCCTATCACATACCCCACTAAGGCACCGGTATGATCTCCAAGAACAGACAATTATAATGGATTCTATAACACACCAATTAAGTCAGAATGTAATTGTTGCTTTTCCATCTAGTTCCGAAAATAAAATGTTGTTTAGAGTTGGAAAAACTTCGAAATCCAAATGTACAACATGTATTTTGTAGTGAGGTCCTACACGTCCCGATTCAGCAGAAGAAATTAAGATTTCTCTTCACTGTCTACCAGCTCACTCGCAAAGTTAACCGCTTTGAGGACAAAAAAAGTACAGTACAGGAACAATTTGAAAACCCACCCAACACCTCAAAGCATCACAACTTAAATCCTAGAAACAGCTCTAATACACCATGGTGACCATGGCCAGACAGAAGGCACAAGGTCAGAAGTTTTAGTTAACTTTACACAGCTGATTATGCCTAAGCTTGTGTTTATAAGCAAAACCACCATTTTGAAAACCCAAATGTTGGAAAATTGTCAAATTTAGACCCGACTCGGAAGCTATGAGGGTGCCATGCGAATGATGCAATACCGTCTCACACCAACAGAAATAGGTCAGATATTAACATAGACTGTACACAGCCCTGAGGACACAGCAGTGCAACGTTTAAGCCACTTGTTGAATCTGAAAAGCCTTCCATCGGTTTTCCTTGCAGCGTCTCTCACATCGAAGGACTCACACCTAAAAGCTTGTCTTCTAGTACCCGAGTCAAAACAAATAGGGGGAGGAAGACGGGAGTCTATGAAACGCTTTTGAGATTCGACCACAATAGACACCTTGGCCAACATGGTGATGCCTTAGTGTTCCTTCATACATCAATACCTTACTGTTCCTCTCACTGAAAACCAGCACCACATACCCTGGGATCCTGGACTTCAAATCTATACTTGGATGAATTTATTGCACCTTTTGTTAAAAACAAAAAACCCACTAACCTGATCACTATTGGCGTATGCCTATAATAGTTTCTGTCATAAATCTCTTAATCTTTCCCTTTTGACGAGGTCTCTAGCGCAGGCAGGGCCTGGTTCAGGTCAGAGCCCAGAGAGAGAGAGCACCAGAATGTTCTGGAAGCTTCAGCCATGTGGGTCGGTGGTTATGCTGTGTGTTAATGCGTGTCTATGTGTGATCAAACAGCCCTTCTCTACAGTATAAAGCACTTCTTGGCTTTTATTTTGAACCGAATGATCCTTGAATGCATAATCATCCAGATATTTTTTCTCCTCTCAGCAATGCCAGCATTGCACGATGTGGGCACGCAGATCGAGAAAGGCGAAGTGCACTTAAAAAAAACACACACAGTTAAAAATCTAGTGTTCAGTTCAGCTGGCCTGGGTCAGTCAGTGGGCCCTAAGCACCTCTGGGAGGGCTGTCAGTCTTATGGTGTCGAGGGCTTGTGTAGGATGCCCTGCAGATCCTCGGGCAAGGCCAGGATCACAGCCTCGATGTGGGACTGGAGTTTGGCCAGGGTCCCTGGTTGGACTGGCAGCTGGTCTTTCTCTGCCTGGGTCTGAAACACATTTAGACACACATATACCCTTGCATATAACCCACTGAAATGGTATAGATCATTTTTAAGTAAACAGCTGTGTGGAGGAGCCAGTACTGACCAGTTTGTCTTTCAGCTTCAGAACCAAGTCCACCGTCTCTACCTCTGTGTGTTTCTGGATGCGCAGCTGCAGATCCTGCAACAGCAACGAGGGAAGAATTCAGGGACAGAAGAATTCAAAAGTTCAAGAGTGACAGACAGTTGAAAATGGCCATAACATCTAAATGTGCCCGTCCACCCAACAATTCTAGTGTTTGTGTCTCAATTTTCATGAGGGAAGGTCATGTGATTCCTTTCTGTTCAGCGTGAATGTGGACAGCGTGTCCTGACCTCGTCACACAGGGCCTCCAGGTGAAGGGCTTCCAGCTTCTGCATCATCTCTCTCCTCCTGTTCCGGAACCATCCGTCAAAGTTGGGGGACTTGAGGAACTGTCTGCAGGTGGACACAAGAGCGTCCGGTTAGGGAGAAGGTCCGCCTGGGAGGACGTCCTGTGAGGAGCAGCAGGTGAGCCTACCTGTAGAGGCCCATCCAGTCTCCTTTGAGGCGTGAGGTGAGCTGAGGACCGGCCTTCTCTAACGTCTTCATGAACTCCTCCTGGATGAAGGGACGCAGCTGGGGAGGGCTCTATGGGTACGACACACACACACACACACAGGGGTTAGAGAGACGAGAGAAGGCACCTACACACAGCTACTGCCTTTCGGACTGCACGGGTCCCGCTCACCTTCCAGGGAGAGATGGTTTTCTGAAGAGGCATCAGGCTAGCCACGTAGCGCTCCTATCAGACACAACATGAGTCAGAATCCCCATTACTGCTACATGCCTGGCTAACGAACACATAAAACATAGTTACAAAGGTCATAGGAATGCGGCCCACCAATGGAATGATGAAGCTCTGAGTCAGCTCCAGGAAGTAGCGTCGCAGGATGGCATTCTGGGCCTCGGAAGGACGCTTCTGCTGCACCCCCTGTTGATTCGACAGGAAAAGACGATTAAATAAAAAGGTCATATTCGACAGAACAAACCTTGTAACCCCGACTGGCAAATCCTTTTCAAGACAGCTCATCTGAAAATGCCTTTACGGGCTTAATAAAAGCAGTTTTAAGAGTTCCAGGTGCGTCAGCATGTGCAGGTTTACCTTCAGCAGCTGCTTGATGATGTCCTCGTCTTTATTGATGAAGGGCTTGTACGCGCTGTACACACCTGCAGCACAGAGACTACAGCTGTAAGACCCGAGCAGACAGGCAGAGGTGGAGCGCCAGAATCAGACGCAGGCGGGGGGGGGTCACGGGGCAGACGCCTGGGTGGGTCTCACCTGGTTTGGAGTCTAGTGTCTTCAGGTTCTTCAGTTTCTTCACCTTCATCTGCTTGGCCATCTCCCCTGAGGACACACAGACGACACACTCACTAACTGTCCAGACGTGCGTCTGCGTGCTGGGCGGATTTGGGGGTTTGTGTCTGAATGGAGAAGGGGTGCTGGGGCAGGGTCTGCCTCCATCTGTTTACCTGCTTGCTTCATGTCCCCGATTCGAATGATGTGCGGCCAGTGTTGGAGAGTTTTGGCGAAGAAGGGGTTTGTCACGCCGAGGATAACAGAAGGACTGTGTGTTTGAGAATGAGAGAAAGAAAAATAAAAGACATGTTCTCCCGTCTCTTGCCAGAGATGACGAAACAGCCATCAGTATATAAACAGTGTGTGTGTGCGTGTGCTCTCTCAGCAGCTCTCATATCTGAGGATCCTCTCCCGTCAAGCTGGGCGCCGTGTGGAGCACAGATGGAGATCAGAGCCTCCTGACATACTCTGACACTCAGGTCAGGTCAAAACCTTCACCCAGTCAATACCTCCTTTGGTACAAGCCAGACAAACTGACGGAGGGAGAAACCCAGACAGAGCATCGCTTGTGAAGCGAATCCTCCAGCATTAGACCTCGACCGAACCCTTTAAACAACCACACGCTAACTGCTCGAGTTTCCAGGAAACCAAAGCACAAAACTGAAAGTACGTATCCGTTTAAAACGCAGGTGGAGAACAGATTAGACGGGCCAGTGGTGGACATGAGTGGTGTTTTCTCCAGAGAGGGGATACTCACGGGGCCTGCGTGCGGGTGGTGTACTCCTTGAACTCATTGTCGTGGATGGTGAAGTACGGACGGAAGTCACTGCAGTAACGCAGGGGGGAGACACAGCTGCAAGCACACACACAATCATGTTAGCAACACAAAGAGAAAAACAACAACAATTATGTTTACATAGCAGTGGATTTATTTTATTATTTATTTTAAATAGATCCTTGTATCAAAAATGCATTCACTTCCCGGAATGGGGTGACATGACAGATCTTGGTAGGTGCACGAGTGCATATTTCATATAAGATAAGATGTTAAGCTGTGGTGAGGAATGTGACTGGTCTCACCTGACCAATGCCAGCACTGTATCCGAGGACTCGGCTGGTGACGGTGCCATGACGACAAGTGCCTCCCCTAGCAACACCAGTTCCCACAACATCTGAATGTGGAAGAATACTGGGTAAAAGCACCTAGAAAGAGAGAGACATGGAGAGAGACATGGAGAGAGAGAGAGAGAGAGAGAGAGAGAGAGAGAGAGAGAGAGAGAGAATGAGGGAACAGACAGGAGAGAGAGGCAGAGTAAAAATAAGTACATAAAGGTCTATGGAGGACAACAGAGATCAACCATCTTCCCTTGCACCCTTTGTATGAAGCACCACACAATCTCCCTGGAGAATGCTGTTACCATGGCAGCTAGGGACATAATCAGAACACTAAATAAGAGCGTCTGCAAAAAAAAAGACTAAATGTAAATGAGTGTGGCCACACTGCTGCTGGGGAGCATGCAGTTCCGCTTCGCACCACCAGAGGGCAGTGCAAGCCTGCGGCCCTGACGCTCACCCTGAGAGACAGGACAGTGTGCGGGGGGCTCAGGCCCTGACGCTCACCTGAAGAGGTCCACCTCGTGGATGGTGGGCAGCACGATGGACACCAGGTTATCGCTCTGCAGACAAACGCAAACAACAGGGAGGATCAGCTGATCGAGTCGACACAGTGACGGCGAGTTACGGCCTTTTCAGTTTTGGTCACCTGTGTGGACTGCACAAGCTGTGAGGTCCCTGGTTTGTCGTAACAGGTCGGGATCCGAACCTAGGAAGAACCGTTCTGATGTAAATGACGAATTGCAATATATTTGAAGGTCCTTCTACCCATATAGGCCTATGTAGAACACTTGGGAGGGGGGGGGGCACTGATTTACAGAAACTTGCATCTCAAATTCAGTGGCGGGGACAGCCATACCTTCATGACCACGCCCATGATGGGCAAGGTCAGTATCTTCCCCGGGTGTGGGGTCGGCCAGCGGTCGATGTCGTTGCAAGCTGTCGCACACGGAAACAACAGAACCAAATGAAGCGACGCAAACAAACACAGGCGGGTTCAAATGGGCCAAATCAATGTCTGCCTCTCGCGGGGAGACCAGGCGAGGACAGACAGGAAAGAAGAGGACAAATGATACCAGAAACACACACACACACAAAGGGAAGACAGATCAGCCGCCACCCTTTAGACTGTGAGGTCACATCCTGTTTCATGGAACTCACTGTCTGGTCAATCCCCCAGTCCTCCGGCCCTCCAGCCCACAGGAGAAGCCAACACTCACCTGCTTCCAGACAGGGCTCCTGCTTCTCAAAGTACTCGGGAGCGATGAGCTTCAGCAGGGAGTGGAAGAAGGTGACGTAGGGCAGCTTGCTGATCAAGACCAGGGACTGGAGACAACCACAGACAAAACAAACTGTTCTCAGGAATGTTTTTCATTCGGTTGGGTTCTGGTTCGTGGCGTCATAGTAGACAAGTCACTACTGGAACTGGCAGACCGACCTTTTGAAAGTAGCCTCTCTTCAGCGACTTATCCCGGACTTGCCTGAAGTAGACGTAACCATAGTAATGGCCCTGGTCTCTCTGGGGGAGAAAAACAACACATACATCATGACACACCAACAACCGCAGACAGGATGCAGAGAAACACAAATGATACATTGATAATATGACTGAACTATTATAGTAATGTAACAATCGGTAAGTGCAATCGTGTGTGCAAGTGCCCAGTATAGTGGTGGTTGTTCATGTCTATGTGTGATGCATGTATGGCATAGAGGACCCATCCATGACTACCCATTGTACTGAGATCCTGAGTCCTACTACTACTACTAATAATAATGTATTCATTTAGACTCTTTTATCCAAAGCATCATAAAGAGGGAGGAGTTGAACCTGCGACCTCTTGACCTCTTGCTCTAGCGCTGAGCTCCAGGCCTACCTTGAGGGAGACTGGGGCATCCCTGTCAAACTGCTCCAGGAAACATCCCAGTGACGACTTTCTGGCCGAGGCCTGGCGGAACCGGAAGCAGAACTGTGTGTCTCCAAGGCAACCTGCCCGGCGGAAGGAAGCGGAAAAGCACTTTGAGTCATCCGCGATGTCAAGGCTGCATATTTGGAATTCCATCTTGCCATGAGTGAGTGTGTGTGTGTGTCTGTGTGTGAGAGAGAGAGAAAACGGACCGGCGAGACACTTATTCCCGTCACGACGTTCTCAGGGATAGAGGAGTGTAGCTCATGCCCAAGGACAGACAACTCAGACTTATAGAGACACTAGATTTCAGGATGATGACACAGGCAGCGCTCAGCAAGCACAGCCCCACCATACAGCCCCACCATACAGCCCCACCATACAGCCCCACCATACAGCCCCACCATACAGCCCCACCATACAGCCCCACCATACAGCCCCACCATACAGGCCCTCCATACAGCCCCTCCATACAGCCCCTCCATACAGCCCCTCCATACAGCCCCACCATACAGCCCCACCATACAGCCCCACCATACAGCCCCACCATACAGCCCCACCATACAGCCCCACCATACAGCCCCACCATACAGCCCCTCCATACAGCCCCTCCATACAGCCCCACCATACAGCCCCACCATACAGCCCCACCATACAGCCCCTCCATACAGGCCCTCCATACAGCCCCTCCATACAGCCCCTCCATACAGCCCCTCCATACAGCCCCTCCATACAGCCCCACCATACAGCCCCACCATACAGCCCCACCATACAGCCCCTCCATACAGCCCCTCCATACAGCCCCACCATACAGCCCCTCCATACAGCCCCTCCATACAGCCCCTCCATACAGCCCCACCATACAGCCCCACCATACAGCCCCTCCATACAGCCCCACCATACAGCCCCTCCATACAGCCCCTCCATACAGCCCCACCATACAGCCCCACCATACAGCCCCTCCATACAGCCCCTCCATACAGCCCCACCATACAGCCCCTCCATACAGCCCCTCCATACAGCCCCTCCATACAGCCCCACCATACAGCCCCACCATACAGGCCCTCCATACAGCCCCACCATACAGCCCCACCATACAGCCCCACCATACAGCCCCTCCATACAGCCCCACCATACAGCCCCACCATACAGGCCCTCCATACAGCCCCACCATACAGCCCCTCCATACAGCCCCACCATACAGCCCCACCATACAGGCCCTCCATACAGCCCCTCCATACAGCCCCTCCATACAGCCCCTCCATACAGCCCCACCATACAGGCCCTCCATACAGCCCCTCCATACAGGCCCTCCATACAGCCCCTCCATACAGCCCCTCCATACAGCCCCTCCATACAGCCCCACCATACAGCCCCACCATACAGCCCCTCCATACAGCCCCTCCATACAGCCCCTCCATACAGCCCCTCCATACAGCCCCTCCATACAGCCCCTCCATACAGCCCCACCATACAGCCCCACCATACAGCCCCTCCATACAGCCCCACCATACAGCCCCTCCATACAGCCCCTCCATACAGCCCCTCCATACAGCCCCACCATACAGCCCCTCCATACAGCCCCTCCATACAGCCCCACCAGATACTGGGCCAGGAGGCAGAGAAAGGGTACGCTGGATCAGCTTCTGAGGTAGAGGGCTGTGACAGCAAACCCGGGTGGCTATTAAACTGGCACCTGGCTGGTTAAACCAATAACTCATTTGAGATGGATTGGAAAGGGCAGTGTAACCAAATGTGGAAAAGGGTCAAATTCCTGCACATTTGTTGGGCAAACTCAATCAATCAAGCCTCTATTGTGTGAGAATAACATGATACTGTTTGGAATTGGATTCAACCATGGGAGCAGAGATCAAGTAAAGGAGGTGTGCGTGTTGACTTTGTGAGACTGTGTGGGTCTGTGTGTCCGAGCTTAGTGTATAGTTCTGCAGGGTGTGAGAAAAAAGGGATTACATCATCATCCTGCTCCTCCTTAACCCTTTCCTCACCCCGTCATCACCAAGGGGTTCCATTAAAAGCCCTATTCTCCTGTCCTGCAACAAACTCTGTTGTTTCGGAGTAATCCTGTTCATCGGATCAAGTTTAAGACTGTGAGTCTCTCCCCACCCTCTCTGGTACCACAACAGCAAACAGGGGGTTTACACTCTCTCTAAACATAGGCCTGTGGGCTTATATTAGGACTGACTACCAGGTACTGCCTGACTGTTACGTACTACAAACATGGATGCTAAAAGGAGCTGGTCTAAATCCATCCCTATAGGGTTATTCTATGGGTGTCTTGTGGTCAGGAGTAGATTCTCAGTGACTCGTTCTGCTTTCCTCAAGGAGTGAGTGTGTGTGAGTGTGGTGGGGGGAGGTTGTAATACAATCTCGACTCCTTGGTGTCTATACTGTACACTGCAGTTGGCAGGGGGGCGGGTCTTACGGTGCCAGAGACCCAATACCAGATACTCCATCATACATTAGTCATGATCCACAACACACTGCCACAGACATCTTTCAACAGTTGTACTAATCTCCAGGTATTTTCTGAGAAGAAGCCTTTCGTTTGGATTAAAAGATACAGTAACAGACTCGGGTAGATGTGGTTGACCCACTGACCTTAACTTTGCCCTTCAGCATGTATTGTAATTTTTATCATGCTGAATATTTCTTGGCAATGATGACTTTGAGAAGATTATGTTTTTAACTCATGAGAAATGAAGTTATATGTCTCATTCTATGGTTGAAATTCCATGTTTTTTTATGTGGAGCATGTACTGCCACAGAATCAGGATGTTTGTGTTGTTGAAAATAATAATACACATTACTAGGCTATAGGGTCCCTTTTTATGGGGCAAAGGACAATGTAGTACTCTTGGTTTCACTCATTCATAAATAAACTGCACACTCCTATATCCCATTTCCATGTTATCTGAATGGGAGGCAAGCAGTCATCAACAGTAAGAATTCTGTTTCAATGAAAACCAACACAATCCATTTCCATCCACACAGCTCAGCCCTCTCTACCTGTGTCCATCGCTGACCTGTCCCGTTTCTGCTAATAATTGAGCTTTTTTGATCTGGTGGATAGATTAATACCATTCTTACCTATTTAATTGCGGAGGTCTCAACATTATAACAAATTCTAAATCAAATGCACTGACCAGACTTGCCGCTCCTTCTATTGCATTATCTTGAGCAGAGTCATTTTCAGATGGTAATCTCAGCCTATTGCCTAATTGCATTCGTTCATTTGAAAACCAAAAACGTAGCAGTGAACATATATAATATATCCCAGGTGTAGCCTGGTTCAACTGTAGTCATGTTCTAACTGTAGTCATGTTCTTTTCTCTTCATAGTTCATCACCCCAAGTGGTCATCTATGTCATTGTCTTTTTTTTATCGAAAAACAAAACAAGGTCTACTTTGTATTCACGTCAAGGATGTTAAATGTTATAATATTGTATTCTTTCTTATGGAGACACTGTGCATCAATAAATATCTTTAAAACTAGTTTGGAAGTCCTATTCACATTTGCCTTAACCTCTAACCTCTGCATTTTATATTAGATCACATAAAACAACTGATGTTATTGACACGAATGACCACTGTATCTTTCAACTCATTCAAAAACTCCGTGGTATTTAACCATACACGGTGGGGCAACGTGTGGGACTGAGAGCGTACCTGAATTGGAGTCGGGGAATGACAGGTAGCAAATGCTTGTTTTCTGAAACAAAAAGGAAAGCATGCATGGTTAAATAATTGCTGCAACACCAGACGATAACAAAAACGAATGCCCACTGCATATTTGACATTTCCATGAACTTACTTCTTTCTCTGACAGTTTGGAATGGTGTGGGTAGATCACCTACAAAAGAGAATAAATGTTTACCGCTACGAGCCAGATAACTTTAAGTTAAGCAGCTAACGTTAGCATGCAAGTAACTATCTAACGTCACGCCGTTAGCCTAGTGAAATGGGCTTTACAAAGCCTTCGCTATGTTGATACTTATACAGCTAGGTTGCTAGCTAGGTTATTAGCTAACTTCAGCATGCCATATTGTTTACATACATAGCCAACTAGCTTGTTAGCTAGATTTATTTGAGTATGTCAGCATTTTTGTCGACAGCCGCCACACAATCTCGGGCCAACTCTGATGGGTCTTTTCGTCCTCACCTCTACCGCCTGTCCGAGTTCTAAATCGAACCCAACCACGCAAATACAATGAAGCCAGGTTGAAAACCGATCCCATGGTAAGAGGAGAGAGTCCGAGGAATCGTCCTCCACCACAGGCCCAGCGGGTAACGTTATTTCCTCGGCCGGAGAGATGCTCATATCCTGCTCGTCTAATTCCTCCGACTCCTCGATTTGCCCTCCTATCTCTTCAGAGCCCTGCAATGCCATAGCAATGCGCGGACCACAGTTCGTTTAAACAACGTTTATAAATATTCCGAATCAATATTTGCTTTGTTTTAGCGGTCTCGATTACCACTTAGTCTCATAAAACACATTAAACAGCTAGCTAGGCTAGTCGATACTTAGATTAGCACCTTTGCTTACACAGGGAGCACTGAACGTATATCGTCATTGTACGTAACGGAGCTCCGTATTTGGGGGTGTATTCAAAACCCAAACACGTTTAAAACATGTGAACCTTTGCTTCGTAGCAGACTGGGTGCATTTAGGTATCCAGATCCATAGAGAGAAACTTTCTCACACTTTCTCTCTATGGCCCTGGTAGTATCATGCAAATGTTTTATTACAATTAACACACATATAGCTTACGCTACGATAGGCCTACGCTGCGGTCACTATTAGTAGCAGCGAAAAGCTCACCGATAGTGTGCCTTTCGGTGCTGAGATGTGATTCAAATTGTATCCTACACGTAAACGTTCTGTGTCAGTAACATTTCTGTGGAAATGTAAGTGAACATTGAGTTACTACTCGCAGACCAGGAGAATTCACAATTTAAGGTCTGCGCCGCGACTATGGACATTTGAAGTCTTTGGTTCGACCTTTATATTCCGAAGGATTTAAAATCCAAACAATACATTGAAAAAATGCACAAAACTTGTTGCTTGTTGAAAAAACTTTTAATTTCAATGTAAGACATAGCTAAACTTTTAAGATACATTTGTTATTTTCATCACAAAAGTATTTAATATAGAGGTTTGAACAATGTAGAACTACAACTTAAATGTGATCAAAACAAATTATTATTGCAATTGTAACTTAACACATTGCGACTAGTGCGTGTCCCGTATGTTAACTAAGGCAGTGGTTCTCAACCCTGGTCCTCAAGTACCCCCTGTCCTGCATGTTTTAGATGTTTCCCTGCTCCAACACACCTGACTCAAATGAATGGATCGTTATCTAGTTATGCAGAAGCCTTCTAACGACCATTAATTTGAATCAGGTGTGTTGGAACATGGACATATCTAAAACATGCAGGGTTGGAACCACTGAATTAAGGCATGGGCTATCTGCAACCGCAGCCTATTCAATTTAGCTGATGAGCGCTTCCTTTCACGAAACACAACCATTTTGTCCAGCGAAATGAACAACCAGAACTTTGTGCCAGTGATGTGTCAAAATATCAGATGTCCTGTAAACATCGTGAATTCATATTTATTAGTGATATGATGTCACCCAATGTATACATAGGCCTACAAACTCTATAAATGCAGCAATGCAAATGTTTTGTGGGAAATAGCTTTTCCCACCAGACCAGGCTTTACATAATTATATGTTTGTCTTGAATATGTCTTTACATGAATAAAATATTTGTGCTCAGCGAGCGACACTTAAAATAAACAATATCAATCATGATAAAGCATTTCACTGGTTGCAACGTAGGGCGTCCCGAGAGGACTAAACGAAGTTCCCTTATGCCACTGGCCGGTTTATGTGTGTATTCTTTCATTTCAGTATGGTGGCGGATACTTGCGGAGGAGGACAAGTACTTAGAAATTCCTCCCAGTTCATCGGTGGACGGCAGTAGCTACAACCCAACTGACATTTATATCGGCAATGCAACGTATGGCATAAACGAAGATTCCTGAGAAGATAATTGGACTGGTTGCTTGTGTGGAGCTGCAGCCAAAACTCGCCTCAGTTTTCCGTGTTTGGTCCGCGCTGACAGAGCCAGCCAGTTGATTAGCTACCTCTTTACTAACGTTAGCTGGTTGATTAGCTAGCTAAAGAAGCTTGGTTAGCTAGAGCTAGTTGTTTTGAGTCGGCAATCTAGCTAGCGACGAGTTACAGAGATTACGTATTGTCTTTAAAAGTAGCAAGGTTATTATCAAGATAGAATCACTGGATTATTTTATAAACTGATTGATAAAGGGCGTTCATTAACAACTCGGAGAGGCCCGTGCACAGATCTTGGCCGGGCAGATGACAAGTTCGTCAGCGCTGAAATAGCAAGTAGCCAACAGCACTCAATCTTATCTCACGAGGACGTATAATAATACCTATTTGCGCAATTTGTTTTCTTTGCAATTTTGTTTGTGATTTGGATTCTTTATACGTTTGGCATTACAGTTATAGTACACTGGCTAGGGATTCAGGCCCATGTTTCCGAAACTATAGCTTTCAAGCTACTGTTCTCTAGCAAGCTAGAAGTCTAGCTGCTAACGCGTAGCTAGCTTGGTGTTAAACTGTTGGGAGTGGTAGCTAGCTGGCTAGTATAACATCGCGCTGTCAAGCAAGACGGTCGAGTATCCACACGTGAAGTGTGTACACTGGCTGGCCATTAGCACGTAACATTGGCAAAAGTAGAATTTAAAATAACTATTTCTCTACACATTAGCCACGGTCAAATTGGTGCAAGCGTTGTGTACCCTTATAGCGCCAAGGGGAACGGTGCATTAGTTGCCGACTGACCGCACAAAGTCCTCAGTTGGGATTAAAAGTGTCAGTCATTTAAGATTTTTTATATACGTTAAAGTAGTTGGCACTTGTAAAAGAATAGGGCGTAAACTGATTTGGCAATCCGGGTTTACCCCATGGGCTAAAGATTAGCTGCTCATCGTTTCTCAAGATTGCCCCAGTGAAATAGTTTGATGGACGTGGAGAGCTATTTTGTAGACGGCCACTGTTACTATACAGTTATGCTTCTCTTGCTTGACGGAATTCTGGCCTGTACATAGTGTCAGATGTCATATATGGGCGTAATGTAGCTTGATAGTTAGATAGGAAAGGAATGTGTACATTTTTTACTTGTGTTTTGTAGAGGGGTTGCCCCGTTGAATCATATGATTTATAACCCTGGATGTGCATTGGGAAAATGATACGCAATGTTTGTTAGTTAGTGCCTAACATAAACTAGGAAGAGGTTGAGCCAGTATATAGGCCCTCACTAATATTAAGTTGCTGAAATTGAAAACTCAAAACGTCTGCCACTCTGGATCAAGAAACCATTTCTTTCGTGTCTGGTTGGAGTAATACTCTCAAGCCATCATCAATGCCTTCAGCGCTGGCCGTCTTCACCTGCCGCCCAAATTCACACCCATTTCAGGAACGCCATGTCTACCTGGACGAGCCAGTCAAGATCGGGCGCTCTGTTGCTCGCTGCCGCCCTGCCCAGAACAACGCAACGTTCGACTGCAAGGTGCTGTCGAGAAACCATGCTCTGGTCTGGTTTGACCACAAGACGGGGAAGGTAAGCAGAGAACGATGCACTCCGCACACGCTTGGTCGTTTTGGCATGCATAACGGGTCGAACAGGCTCGCTAGAAAAAACAAAAGGTTTCCTCGATGTTTCACTACCTGTGCCATAAGCTATTTGTAACGTCGCTTACAGAACGTTGTCGATTAACTCCCACTCAAGCCACACAGATAACGTCAGCATCTGTCATCGCTATACGGTGTTGCCTATGTCTGTCCACCATGATCGGCTAAGGATCGATGTTGTTGGCACTACTTACCAGTGGAATACAGACTAAGGAGCGTTGCGCAGTTAAGATTAGATGGACAGTCAGCAATGCAAACAATAAGGCAGTGCAGCACACAGGAGGACACGATATCAAATCAGTTCTTTGTTAAATGCCTTGCACCTTGTTGCTTAATTAAACACGTCCACTCAAGTGTTAAGCAGGCGCACTTGTGTGAAAACCAGGCACAAACATTTTTGCCTCCTTCCAATATTGTAAATGATTAAATGGTTGTTGACCTTGGGTCAATAGGAGCGATTTATGGCTCAGTTGTGAAGGATATCCTAATTACTTTTACTGAGGGTGTATTCTCTACCGAAGCACCCAGGCAGAGCCAGCTGCTGCCTCTGTTCTCCCCTCCCTGCATACCTCCCTGGAGGTCCTCCTGTGCGCACACGCGTATTACTCCGCAGATCAGCCTCAGCAGTAGCACATGACACACATACCCACGAATAAAAGGTTTAAGGTCTCTTAAGGGAAACGGTTGTAACTTGTCAGGTCTGTGAACTGGGTGCCGTTGATGTCTAGACTAGATCATCTCAGACGAGGGCCCGCCTTCAGCAGCAGCTCCAGAGGAGGGGCCTCGTGGTGCTCTTTCAGGGATCTGTCGGTTTGTTTTCATTGATTGACAGTTAATGTTTTTAGGATGGCCCGCTCGTTACACACTCACTAGGTCAGCGGTTCCCTGGTCACATGTCGTTCCTTCGAATGCACCATTTTCCCAACCTGACTCCCCAGACGGTTTGTTACACAGAATCAACTGGGAAGACGTCCGTGGAAAAGGGCAGGCACTTTCCAAACAGATACTTGGCAGGTGATTGGATGAACCATCTGTCTATCCCCATGTAGCACGGGGCTAACTTCACCCACTCCCATAGCTGGCAGTACTCCTCACAGAATGCTGATTGGGCCGAACCACTGTGGTTCAGGCACAAACAAACAACTTAGAGCTTGGCAAGATGGATCTCGAGTGGTCGTGATCTTGCGAATCCAGCCGTCTGTCCCTCCCACCACAGTAAATCTGATTGGGTGGATGGAAACTCCGTGCTAAGACGGACCTGTCCGTTAACGGCACCCTGACACACATCTGTGAAGGAGAGTGAATGACAACACAGGAAGCACCATGCGGGAATGGGCAGTGTCTCCACGCCGGGCCATCAGCACTGCAGTCTGAACATTCTTACATGGCCAGCTGTTATCAGCCTGTCATTGGCCGTGTGGGACAAACCCCATATTTCATCTCAGGGCATGCTAATGGTAAACCGACACCACATAAGCTTGAGAGAGAGAGAGAGAGAGGGGGTGTATGTGTGGAAGGATAGTGTCTTCTGCGTCCACTCATTTCAACACCTCTGTACCTTTGGGGTCTGTGTTGGTGCCATAAAATGCCCTTAGAAGGTACAGAATGTCCTTCCCATAGCAGCCTGGGCTAACGTGAGCCGACCCAGACCTGACCAGCGAGGGGCTTGGTGTCCCCGTGCTCAGGCCTCTCCCTCCACCCCTGTGTGGAAGTGAGAGAGTGAGAGAGTGAGAGAGATCCTCCAGGAGGAGGCGTGGCCAGCAGGAAGAGAGAGAGAGCACCGGTACAGAGCGCTGCTCCCTCGCCCCCCCGACTCAGCATAATGAGCTCACAGCTGGATCCCCGTGGTAACTAGGAACGTGAGCCTTCCGGGGGGGTGGGAGCTGCACCCCTCTTAACGAATCCTAATGAAGAGCACTGAGTCTGCTGCAGCAAAACAAGCCCTAGCTGCTCCACTTCCAGTGTGTTGCAGGCAGTAGGTCTGGTGTGAGGGGCGGTCTGGTGTGAGGGGCGGTCTGGTGTGGTGTGAGGGGCGGTCTGCGCGTGAGGGGCGGTCTGCGCGTGAGGGGCGGTCTGCGCGTGAGGGGCGGTCTGCGCGTGAGGGGCGGTCTGCGCGTGAGGGGCGGTCTGGTGTGAGGGGCGGTCTGGTGTGAGGGGCGGTCTGGTGTGAGGGGCGGTCTGGTGTGAGGGGCGGTCTGTGTGTGAGTCAGCGGGTGCGTGCCATGCGTCTCGTCACTGTAAACACCCCTGAACTGTTGGATTCGCAGGTTAATTGAGAGTGGATATCGACCTGTCCCTCCTAAGTAGTTGTAGCAGCTCCTAATTTTCATTTCCTCCTGACAGTAATTGATTGGTCTGGCCTGAGGGGGGGGGGAGGGAGATCCTATTATTCCATGTCCTGGACAGCCAAGCAGGAGACTGTGCAGGCTTTAATGAACGGGATTATACATGAGCCACGTGACCAAAACAGACTGAAGGACGATGGCTTTAAGGCTAGGGCCCCGGCCACCTGTTGAGCTCTGCTGTGGCTTGACACGCGCAGGGATGCCTGTCCTAATCTTCTGGCCTGGCTGTTGAAACGGTTACGTTATACGCTACTGGTTAACAGGCTCTCTGTGTGTGTCTGTGTTGGTCGTGCCCGCTAGCTAGCTGTCCCACCCTGCCGAGCTGTGAAGACTCCCCGTCCTGCCAGCCTCCCCGTCCTGCCAGCCTCCCCGTCCTGCCAGCCTCCCTGTCCTGCCAGCCTCCCTGTCCTGCCAGCCTCCCTGTCCTGCCAGCCTCCCTGTCCTGCCAGCCCCCTGTCCTGCCAGCCTCCCTGTCCTGCCAGCCTCCCTGTCCTGCCAGCCTCTCTGTCCTGCCAGCCTCCCTGTCCTGCCAGCCTCCCTGTCCTGCCAGCCTCCCTGTCCTGCCAGCCTCCCTGTCCTGCCAGCCTCCCTGTCCTGCCAGCCTCCCTGTCCTGCCAGCCTCCCTGTCCTGCCAGCCTCCCCGTCCTGCCAGCCTCCCCGTCCTGCCAGCCTCCCTGTCCTGCCAGCGTCCCTGTCCTGCCAGCCTCCCTGTCCTGCCAGCCTCCCTGTCCTGCCAGCCTCCCCGTCCTGCCAGCCTCCCTGTCCTGCCAGCCTCTCTGTCCTGCCAGCCCCGCGCTGTATTCTCCAGCAAAATGAGTTGTGATGTCAGGGCTGAAAATAGTCACCTGGAATTTACACCCCCTCTCGACTCTTTAAGCGGGTTGTGATTATTGGGGACTGGTGAGCAGCTGACTGCTTAACACACACACACACACACGCCCTGGATTGCTCCTTGAGTCGGCCTTCTACCCTCCTCGGCATCAGTATGGGTCAGGGATCAGCTGTTCTGAGCAAATTGGTCTCTCTCCATTCTGCCACTCTCTCGCTTCATTCTGTCCATTCTTTTTCATTTCATTCTCTCTCTCTCTCTCTCTCTCTCTCTCTCTCTCTCTCTCTGTTCTCTCACTTCATTCTCTCGCTCTCTCTTCATTCTCTCCATTCTTTTTCACTTCATTCTCTCGCTCTCCTCTCGCTCTCTCCATTCTCCTCCCACTGCAGACATGACCGCAGACATGGAACATCTGACACGGCAGCCTCCATCTTAATTGCTCCACCAAACGAATCTCAACATCTTGGCTTTGTCTTGCACACTCTTATGTCATGGTTCACTTTCTGAACCAAATGTTGTCATATTCTTGGTTCATCTGAAGAGCCAGGCTCTGTAGATGAATAGGTTGGGGGTGCCTAATCAACGATCAGAAACACTCTGCACATTTTCCAGTTAATGTCATTTTCAGTCCTTGTCAAGACCTTGTTTGTGCAAGAACCTCCTACAGCCAGCTGGTGCTAATGTGATTCCTCTCTCTGTCATTGCTACAATAGCTGTAACCCTCTTCTCTGGTTGGCTGTGTATGATAGGCCAGCTCTCTGGTTGGCTGTGTGTGATAGGCCATCTCTCTGGTTGGCTGTGTGAGCGGCCAGCTCTCTGGTTGGCTGTGTGTGAGCGGCCAGCTCTCTGGTTAGCTGTGTGTCATTGGCCAGCTCTCTGGTTGGCTGTGTGTCATCGGCCAGCTCTCTGGTTGGCTGTGTGTGATAGGCCAGCTCTCTGGTTGGCTGTGTGTCATCGGCCAGCTCTCTGGTTGGCTTTGTGTCATCGGCCAGCTCTCTGGTTGGCTGTGTGTGATAGGCCAGCTCTCTGGTTGGCTGTGTGTGATAGGCCAGCTCTCTGGTTGGCTGTGTGTGATAGGCCAGCTCTCCTTGGAGGGCTCATGTCTGACTGAGGTCAGAGGAGCAGCTGTCAAGCCTCCAGTAGGCCAGGCCACAGCAGATCACTGGCAGAAAGCTGCCCACTGCCTCCCTCCCCAAGCTCACCCTCCACACCCAGGCTGCCATGCTGCCAGTCTGGGGCCAGTCAGGAGGTGCCTACCTTGGGTCACATGTATCTCACTATGAGACCCACTCCACCCCCTGTCAACTATAAAGAGATATGGACATGATCGCCTTCTTAGTGATGTCAGCGTAGCCATAGATCAACCGGTTACAGACATATCTGTAGTACATATCCTCCTCTTCCAGTGGTGCCTGAGCAGCAGCTCTGCTCTTCATCTCAACGCATCTTGGCTTCTTCATGTCCTGCGGCTTGTCAAGCACCTCGTTCAGTGTTTCATCACAGTGGAAACGTAGTGCTGATCGTCCAAGGCTGTTGCTAAGGCTCCACTCTGCGCTCCCGGTTTCCGTTCCAACGCCGTCTCTCAGAGCGGCTCTCGAGGTGTGTCGCCACGACGTCCACAGTTTGAAGCTGAGCTATTTTGTTTCACGGTTTCCCATCGATGCGTGGTAGTAGGCCTGCGGCAAACAAGGTGTGTGTGTGCGCGTCTGTATGCTTGTGTGTGCGTATGTGTCTGTATGCTTGTGTGTCTTTGTGTGTGTCTGTGCTCGGGTCCCACGAGCTATTGATAGACGTTATTAATTTTCTTACCGGCGGTGTACACCAGCGACGTACATGTTTATTGGATGTTTATTACCGGACAGTTAATCTGCGAGGCATCATGGAAGCTGTGCCCTTGGTCCTGAGCAGGTGTTGGAGGACTATGCCTCTCTACAGAACGCTGTCACCGTTGTGGCTAATGATTAGCTTGCTCAATCCCTTTAGTCAGAGCCTCTCCCTCCTGTAGGGTGCAGCCTGGCCGGGCTCCCCTGCCCGGGCTGCAGGTCAGGGTCAAGTTGACTTTCTTCTGGAGGCAAACATGGAGTGTTTGACTGGACCGTGGACATGGTGTATGTATGCCTGGAAGTATGGAGAGCCGGGAGTGGAGGAGCACAGGAGGAGAGTGCGAATGGATAGCAGGAGAGGACAGGACTCTGAAGGGAAGGTATGAGAGGGAGAGCTAAAAACAGGAGGGTTTTAAGAGAGGAGAGAGAGGGTTCCTTCTCACGTGAACATTTAGTTTCCAGGCTTCAGGCCTCCAAGGCATTGGCTACTGGCCAGAGAGTGACTAAGAGAGCTGAGGTGTGTGTGTGTGTGTGTGTGTGTGTGGTGGGGGGGTTGTGCTCTGTCTGGGGTAAACCCAGAGTTCATGCTACAAGGAAAGGGAAAACTCACTCTTGCTTATACAAATGCGCATACGCACACTCCCTCTCACACACATCCAAAGTGTGCATGTTTGGCGAAGCAGCTTTATCCTTCTCCCTGTTGCAAACGACGCAGCGCCATCAACCTCTCCCTCCCGACAGATGCTGGAGGTAACCATGGGGACCGGGGAGGTGAGGTCACCGCTAAAGCCCGCTATTTTACTGCAGTGTGTGTGTGTGCGTGCGTGTGTTGGCCAGTCAGCTGTCACACTCTGAAGTTCTCTCCGGTTCCCCTCGTTGTGTCTGTCTCGCTTGGAAGGAGCTTGAGGAGCAAAGTGGATCGTGTGTCTGGCTGGCTGGCTGGCTGGCTGGCTGGCAGACTGGCTGGCAGGCTGGCTGGCAGGCTGGCTGGCAGGCTGGCTGGCTGGCTCTGGAGGAGGTCTTCTGAATCACAGCTGATGCAGCTTTCTGAATGAGATTCATGGAGCTGAACGACAGTGGGGTAGGCAGTGGAGACCACAGTAGGCGGGTTGGGGGGGGAGGACAGTGGGGGTGAAAGGGGGGACGGAGGGAGAGGGCCCGGCTCGGCAGGATCCGATGGCTCGTGTGGGGCTCCGTGTGAGACGGCTCTCTAGAAGGTGTTTTGGAGGGAGAGGACTAGGAGATTTGCTCTCGAGCGCTGTCATGTTGAAGGATGCTTTTCATGAATCTCGTCCGACATCTCTAATGCTGGTGAGCAGCACGACCTGAGGAGGACTCTGATCTCTGGGCCTGCCTGCTACAACACTCACTCAGGCCCCACGTCCGTCCGGGAGCTGTGCTGTTGGAAACGCTGGATGACAGCGTTTGCAGCCTCCCTCTCATTCATCCTCCCGTCTCCTCGTTTGGGCGCGCTGCATTTATCCACCTGTCGCTCACTCTACTTTCCCAGAGCTGCTGGCTTGCTGCCTGGGCGTCTGTCAGGCTGTGGTTGCCAAGGGGGGGGGTGGACGTTGTTGCACATCGGTCTCCATGGTGATCACTACTTCCACCGGAGTGGACAACGTTGGGAGATGTAGTCTTTTGTCCTCGACGTCTTGCCCTCTTGCTACTCCTCTCGCCCCCTGGCTCCGTTTCTATCGTTGCGTACGGACAACGTCCGAGCCCCCATCTAGGCCCAGCGGCGAGAGAATCCCGTGGGAGGCGTGGGTGCTAGCGCCAGCCTGCCTCTCGCCCTCTGGAGAGCCCAGGGGAAGGAGCGTGAAGGGCTGTTGACTCGTGTGTGGATTGTGTGCACGGGTCGTCCTGCGCGTCGTTAAAAAGCAGTACCGTTCGGAGGCTGGGTGAAGGCTCACGCTGCTCTGTCACTGTTCAGGTGGACAGGAAGCTGGGTGGACAGGAAGCTGGGTTTTCTGGGATAGATGATTTATTGTGGATTTTGTATTGGATCTTGCATGCTGATGCTGTACTGTAGTACTCTACTGTAGTGCCCTTGTTGCTGTGTGTGTATCCTACCCCCGGTTGTTCTAGTGTGTGTGTGTGTGTGCTAACCCTGGCTCTCTGGTCTGCAGTTCTTCCTCCAGGACACTAAGAGCAGCAACGGCACCTTCATCAACAGCCAGCGGCTGAGCCGCGGCTCGGAGGAGAGCCCGCCCTGCGAGGTCCTCTCCGGAGACATCATCCAGTTCGGGGTGGACGTCACCGAGAACACACGCAAAGGTGAAGTAGAGAGCTAAAGATGGGTCTGGTAGAGGGACTGTGTGTGTGTGTGTGTGTGCGCGTGCGTGCGTGCGAGGACCGCAAAAAAAAGCACTTCCTCCCGGAGGGCAGGTCTGTTTGACCTCAAATGGTGAAGTGAAGCAGATCACAACGAGAGAGAGAGGAGGCTCGAGCGCTGAACAGAAATACCGCTTCCACCTGCGTTTCTCACCGAGCCTGTCCACACTGCGGGAACCTAGTCTACGGTCTCCTATCAGACGGCGTGCAGCGAGCACAGTTCTCCACCAGACCACTTGAGTCAGAGCTTTGTCAGTGTAATGTAAATCTGTCCCATGCAGAGCAGCTCTGAAGCTTACATTCCAGTTGGATGACTGGAGGTGGGCCCAGACATGTAATGCATAGGTCAGTGAACACACACACACACACACACACACACACACACACAGACACACGCGCGCCGGTGAGCACATACAACGTACACATGAGCATTTAGGTCAGATTTTCAGCTCCGGCGAGTGTCGGGAGAGAGCTAGCTGTTTCAGTACCTTGTTTACGAGAGGTCTGTATTTAGCTGACTGACATTCCGTCCTCGTTTTAGGTCAGTCTACATAGAGAACTCGCAGAAGTGTGTGTGTGTGTGCGCTGCGGAAGTGCGTGCGTTCTAGTCGTTAGACATTTTCAAACGGTGGTCTGGCGGCTGTGGAAGGCCATGATGTCATCGTCTTGGCAGAGCGGGGGGAGCCTGTGTGGAAACCCAGACAGCTCGCAGGCGGACTGGAGAGGTGTTGAAATTAGCGTAGCTGCAACCGCTGCACCGCTTTCCCAACAACGGATGCGTGTGCACTCATACACACACACACCAGACTCTCTCTCTCTCTCTCTGTTTGCTCATCTTTGTTGATCCGCGTTCCTATGAGGATGCTGACATTGGTGTTGTGTGTGTGTTTTCCAGTCACCCATGGCTGCATAGTCTCAACAATCAAGCTCTTTCTACCCGATGGCATGGAGGCTCGGAGACGAACAGAGTAAGTACCTCCGTGAGGAGAGCCAGTCTCTCCCACACCCTCACCCACACCCACACGCTCACCCACACCCTCACCGCTACACCGCGAGGTCCTCCTCCTGGTGCCCTCACACCGGCCCACCTCAGGAGAGCCCGCTTTCGGACCACCACAACGACACGGCACTTTAACACACACCCCCCTTTAGAAGTCATTCCTCTAGCGTGTCGTAAATCGGCATCTCGGCCTATTAGACGTAGTAATGACCGGGGCGTCTGGGGGCCTGTGCGGAGCGAGGCTTGGCCCCAGGCCCAGGTCTGCTGAGGTTGGCTGGTGTTCAAGCCCCAGGTGCAGCAGCTCCTATCAGATGGAGCTGCCCAGGGCCCCGTGGGGGTGGGGGGGGTGGCTTTGATCTCAATCATGTGGGGAACGCGATAGGAGCGTTCAACTCAACACACTGTTTACAAAGCTGTCGAGTTAGCGTAGCCTGCTAGCTGGCCGGTGCACGGCAGGACTGAAGCGGCCGTGCGTCATGCCCCAGGTGGGATGCACGGCCATGGGGTCCCGTTAGCCGTGCAGGTTTCCCTCAGTCTAGTCTGGTGAAAGCTTGTTAGCGTGGTGGTTGTGGTTGTTGGGTTCTACGTGAGAAAGGGAGGAGCAGGAAGTGGAGGGCTGGCCCGCTGAACTCAGCATGAACCCAGCCAGCGGGGTCCAATTTCAGGTGTGTGTGTGTGGGGGGTGTTGTCTATCATTCTGATAACGCGCGGCGGATGGTGTGAATGTGTAATGTGGGTTTGTCTACAGTCAGTCTGAGGATGTCTAGGTGAGGAAGGCTGTGTGAGGCAGATGGCCCGCGCCCCTCCCCCCCCCTGCTTGACTGCAGACCCAGGGCCCCGGGCCAACTGTACCCACATGGCATCTACTGTAGCAGGGTGACTACAGCCATACACACAGGCCTCTACTCTGGGAGGGAGGGAGGGGGTGGGGAGTAAAAGGGGGAGAGGCCTAGATACAGAAAAATAGACTGATGGAGAGGGAGTTAGAGGCAGAAAAAAAAAGTATATCTAAATAAAGATGTTTCCCACTGGTGTGTGTGTGCTGCGGAGGACAGCTGTGAAGACACAGATCCTGTTAAGGCTCTGCTGCTGTCTACTGTACTCCACCAGGCTGTATGTGTGCTCTGTGCTTAGATGGCACTATTTCAACCCCTCAGAGAATGTAGAACACACACACACACACACAGAGCCCAAGCGACCAGCACCTTGACTTACTCTGATTTTGGGATCAGCTGAAGTTGGTGGTCGTGGTGTTTCTGTCTCTGTAAACTGCCGTGGACAAACTTAAAATACAGTGTGTCCCACGAGTCCATGGTCTCTTAGTAACTCCCCCCTATTACTTTCTTTCTCTCTTCGACCATATCTTCCTTTATTTCTCTCTTCCACCTCTCCTCTCTCTCAATCACTTCCTTATGCCATCTCTCTCTCTTTTCTCACACTCACTCTCTTTATCTATCTCTCTCTCCTTCTCCCCTGCTGAAGCACTTCCTGTCCCCCGTGGCAGGTTCCTGTTCTGCGCCAGAGCGGTGTGTGAACCCATACAGGCGCAGGCAGGGAGGGAGGGAGGGAGGGCGTGGGCAGGAGGGAGGAACGCGGAAAAGAGAGTGAGTGTGTGAGTGAGAGGTATTTATAGAGGAGGCACGCTGCTTGTTGTTAAGCTCTGCCCTCTGGAAGGCAGCCAGGCCAGCGGGGAGCCAGGCGGCCGTGGGGCAGCGGGGCCGTGGGGCAGGTCTGATCTGCTCTCCCGCCTCGTAGGATGCCCAGATCCTCCTGACCCCCACCCAAATCAGAGAGACCCTGGAGGAAGGAAGGAGGCATTCCTTGAGGATAGGAACTGACCCTCCTCCTCCTCGCCCCCTCAGACACGCCTGTAGATGGATGGTCTTCATCCTGCTGTTTCTGTTGGGTCCAGCCCTCCTTCTGCTTGTCATACCAACATCTGTTTACCGTGGTGCTCCTCTTCATCTCCTGCTCCCTCTGTCTTCTCCTCTTTCATTCCAACCATGACTCACAGCGAAGCCTCTCCTTAGACCTTCCCTGCTACCTTAAAATAACATCTGCAAAAGACATTTCCTGCTTTTAGAAACTCAAAAGACCGTTTTTTTTTCTTCTCTCTCATATGGGATATTATTCTCTAGTATGTGAACCCCACTGTCACACAGACAGGCTGTTGGTCCTGCTGTACAGGCTTGTTGTGGTGAGAGTGGAGTGGAGAGACTGCCGACAGACTTGAGAACCAGGCCTGAGTAATTGTGTGTGTGTGTGTGTCGACGTTCTAGGACTAACATTCACTCGGGTGTCTTACGTAAACCTTCATTTTGAAGCGAGCCATGTGGTGGTTAAGTTCATCATCACTGTGTTGTACAGTTCTTCCTCGAGCGTCAGCATGACCAAGGAGACTGATTCTATCGTCCGTATCAGAGTGTGGTAGCACAGCCCATAGTGACATGTCAGGCTCCAGGTGGTAACTCGAACTGGTAGCAGCTAGCCAAATCATCGCCTTGTGTTTTTAATGTCATGTTCCCCAACCTGTTGGCCCAGTCGTGTGTCTGCGCAGGCCAGAGATTCGGGTTGAGCAGCTATTGTCCTTCCCCTGTTCCTCTGTTCCCCTGTTCCCCTGTTCCCCTGCCTGCGTGAGCATGCAGCCTGCGTGAGCATGCAGCCTTCCTCATGAGCGTGCATGAGCCAGGTCCAGCCGTCTCTGATCAGCACAACTACTTCCTGGTTCCTCCTAGGACAGTCAGAGCTGGGGAGTGACAGAGAGCGAGAAAGGGAGGGAGGGAGAGAGGGAGAGAGAGTCACGTGTGCTTGGTAGTGGTCTGTGACTCCTCTAGGAGGGAGGGGCTAGGGTAGGCCTGTTTTAGCACTACCTTGGAGTGATTAAGTCGGCTTGTCGAGAAAGAGAGAGGAGAAAGCAGAAAAAGCTCCAATCTCTTCGGGCCAGGTGCGATCGATCGAGGGAGGTGAGGTCTGGTTCCCAAGTTCCTGCCGCCGCCGCGTCTTGTTGACGGAAGTCCCGCGGGCGCCCCGAGTCCAGCAGCACCCGAGAGGAATGGAGGGCGGCAAAGAGAGGATGGTGAAGGCGACCCATCGGAGGCTGCGGGGCCGACCGGCCCTCGTGAGGGCGTCAGTGCTGGATAGGTAACCCCACCTGGAGGCCCTGTGAGAGGGAGAGAGATCAGAACGCGTGTCAGCAGAGCTCCAAACCAGATCAGAACCCGAGTCGTTACCATGGGCATGTGTATAGGAGGCGTTCGGGCTTCCCTCGACCCACCATACCTGTTTCCTCCGGCGTGATGCTACTTGTTGTTATTCAAACTGGGAACCCGCCCTCCCGTCGTCGTTGGCTACCGTCTCAGTGTTGTGATCGCGTTCTGGATCCTCCCAAACGTCCGGGCAGGTTCCCTTCGGAAGACGCGCCGTTTCAGTCGTTCCTCCGTAGAAGTCACGGTGCGTGGTACGCTGCAACCTTGGGCGTGTGCTCTCAGAGGAGGCTGTCGGGTCACATGCCTCTCTGGCTCTCTGCCAGCCACGCCGGGCCTCAGGGTGTTATCCAGCAGGCCTGGAGGGAGGGAGAGATACCGTCAGGTTAGCGCAGGACAAGGTTGGAACGCCACCAGGCCTGCAAAGGTGAGCTTAGGTAACTGGCTTTGGTGTGGAGCGAGATCAGATGGCTGATGGAGAAGATGGCACGGTGCTGTAGATCTCTGTGGTTTGGGGATGGGAAGTGTTCATTTGCATCATAAAGATCCATATCTGTGTGCGTGCGTGTGAGTTTGCATGAGGTTAAGCTGTCCTGCGTGTTGTACGGGGGCCGCAGAGCGCTCGCTCATCGGGGGCAGAAACACAAGGACGACATGTCATTCTTCGGTGTGTAGGCCGGGGTCTGAATCCTTTCATTGTTTCCAGACGCTGTACCCGTACGCTTTCGTTGGCGATGTTTATCTGGGACCAAACCAGAACCGCTCTCCAATACAGCGAGCTTTTCAGAGAACAGTCCTCTTCTGAAATCTCAATCCTTCAGTCTTTCTCGAGGGTGGCGTAAGGCATCCCCCCCGAGGGGGATCGTCGACGGCTCTCCTGTCCTGTCGGACCCTCGCGCTCGACTGACAAACACAGAGCGGCCAGCGCGCGAACCACCTGCCCCGTCGCCAGGACAACAGTCTCTCGCCCGAACGTTTCCGAGGGCGTTGGCTCGAACCGAGGCGACCGACAAAGGCTGCGTTCAGCTCACGCCAAGACCACATCTGCGGCTGTGTGTTTGAACACTGGGGATTTCTCCTGTCTCGCACTGAGGTGTGGGGGCAGGAGAACAGGAGAACAGGGAGTTAGATAAGGCTGTCGACTTGCACCCTGGGCTCCGGGTCTGTCTGCTATGTTGCTGCGCCCACTGTTAAAGATTAACAGAAAGCCATGTTGAGCAACATTCCTGCTCCAGTTTGCCCTTGTTTCCCCTGTCTCCCAAGACTATACAAAGTTGATAACACCTCTTTCTCTCTCTCTCTCTTGTCTCTCTCTGCTAGTGTCATTCAAGCGCCGCTACCACTACCCGTTGACAAGGTAAGTCTGTTCACGGACGCTAGATTATTGTCTGCTTCTCTGTGAGTGTGTGACGTGTGTGTGTGTGTGTGTGTGTGTGGGGATCGAGGACTGTTGTCTTGCGTGTCTGATTTCACCGATGCAAGCGGGCCAGTGGCAGACGCGACGAGCGTTTGGCATCTTGCCTGTCCGCCGCAGACGGCCACATTCGACGATGTGATCAAAAGCTGTCTTGGGCTTGGAGCCCCGTGAAGACGGTGCCCTGAGGTGTGTGTGTGTCTGTGGGCTGGTTTCAGGCCGTCTCACGCCTGCTTGCGTTCGTGCTACAAGGTTGTGCTATCAGTTTCGAAATGGACCAGAGTTCAAGAGGTGAATCACATTCTGAGGTCATTCACCTCTCTCTTTGTCTTTCCCCCCACTCGGTCTCTCCCTCTCTCTCCTTCTCCTGTTGTTTGAACGCTGAGAGAGAGTGAGAGCGGGAGAGAGAGAGCGAGCGAGCTCTGTCACATGCCTTAGTGTATGATGTCATCGTGCAGGGTGTAGTCGGCTGCTTGTTGCTGTCCTCCTCCTCCCGTCTCTCTCTCTCTCTCTGGAGAAGACAATGCCAGCCTCCCCCCCCCGTGTGTCAACTCTCCCCTGCCCTCTTCCCTCATCCGAGGCGTGCCGCCTGTCACAGGCTGCACAGTGTCCAGGGATGATGGCGTTCAGGCCCACGTGGGTGTCACTCCAGAGTCCTCCCAGAGGATCTCTAACCCCGAACAACTGTTCTCCCGGCCAGTAAGACGCTTGGGACACGTCAGCTGAGGAATCGTTTGACGGATTGGCCAGAACTGACATCTGGGACCCGTAGTGGTTTTTGATTGGAGGAGAATGACAGCCGTCTCCTTTGCGCTGTCCCGCCTCGGAGCATCGTCCTGGCTCTGCTCCAGGATGAAGTTGGATAATGAACTCTCCTCCTTCCTCTCTCACATCCTGCTTGGGTTATGTGTGCTAGCTAGCTTCCTCGCTAACGCTAACTCTCAACAGCATGAGACCAGTGGGGAGTTAAGAGACGCTGGAAGATAGTGCTGCTGTCCCTACACCCAGAGCGGAGCGTGTGTGTGTGTTTGTGTGTGTTCTTTCCTCTGGTGATTGGGATGTGCAGGCTTCTCGGTTAGGACACTTAATCACGTTACAGAACAGGCCCTAATCTAATTACAGCTGCTCCTTGTACTTTGGGTCCTTCACTGCTCCAGCTTGTCTCTCTCATTCTCCCTCTCTCTCTCTCCCACATTCTCTCACTCCTTATCTCTTTCATAATCTCGCTCTCTCTCACACACACACTCAGTCACGCTCACACACACCTTATTTTAGGCTCCACAAATTAAGATTGCTCAGACTGGTGTCACGTGGCCACACCCCTGTCCTGCTGTCCTGCTGCCAAACTGGGCTGAGACGGCCCCTCTCTCTTTCTGGTCCTGGGAGGAGGAGACAACCCCTCTCTCTCTGGTCCTGGGAGGAGGAGACGGCCCCTCTCTCTCTCTCTCTGGTCCTGGGAGGAGGAGACGACCCCTCTCTCTCTGGTCCTGGGAGGAGGAGACGACCTCTCTCTCTCTCTCTCTCTCTCTCTGGTCCTGGGAGGAGGAGACGACCTCTCTCTCTCTCTCTCTCTCTCTGGTCCTGGGAGGAGGAGACGCCCCTCTCTCTCTCTCTCTGGTCCTGGGAGGAGGAGACGACCCCTCTCTCTCTCTCTCTGGTCCTGGGAGGAGGAGACGACCCCTCTCTCTCTCTCTCTGGTCCTGGGAGGAGGAGACGACCCCTCTCTCTCTCTCTCTCTCTCTCTCTCCTCTCTCTCTCTCTCTCTCTCTCTCTCTCTCTCTCTCTCTCTCTGGTCCTGGGAGGAGGAGACGACCCCTCTCTCTCCTCTCTCTCTCTCTCTCTCCTCTCTCTCTCTCTCTCTCTCTCTCTGGTCCTGGGAGGAGGAGACGACCCCTCTCTCTCTCTCTCTCTCTCTCTGGTCATGGAGGAGGAGACAACCCCTCTCTCTCTCTCTCTCTCTCTGGTCATGGAGGAGACGACCCCTCTCTCTCTCTCTCTCTCTCTCTCTCTCTCTCTCTCTCTGGTCATGGAGGAGGAGACGGCCGTACTAGCCCAGATGCTATAAGGCAGTCTAGACTAGTCTAGAGCATCTAAAGTGTCGATCTTGATCGATCCGTTCGCTGAGATTGACGTGACGGCTGGTTGGACGGTAGCCCTCTGACTCGTGTGAGTCAAGGCAGCGTGCTGATTGGAGGTTGACGTGATTGGCAGATGTCATCCACCTCTGACGTGCTGTCCCAGTTATGACCCAGGGCTGGGATCCACAGCCTCCTCAGCTGGGATCCCACCAGGGTCACACAGCTGTACACCCATTGAACTAACGAGATGTGTGTGTGTGTGTGGCCATGTTTGAGCCAGAGGCTGGAGCAGAGGGCTTGTGATGGTTCAGACTGGGATGACGGGGGCAGGGAGGGGGGCAGGGGGGGGGGTGCAGCAGAGAGGCTATATCTGACTGCTGCATCTGACGCTGTCAATACCCCCCTGAGACACGGTGTGACCGAGGCCCTCTGGGCTGTCTGGAGCTCCTCTCTCTCTCACTCACACACACACACACACACACACACACACACACACACACACACACACACTCTGTGTGCTTGGGGTGCCTACCTTCCACTGTCTGGCCTAGGCAAGTTAAGGCCCCTTGAACATCATTGAAGGCTGACTGATCTGTGTAATGTGTACCATTTCTATATGTAATGGATATAAAAAAGAAATGTTGTTATTAAAACATTTTTTACATAAGATTTTATTCAGTTAGCAGACGTGTTTATCCAAAGAGACGGTTTTTGTGTGTGTCTGGCTTGTGCATGGATGTTTTCGGAAGCGTGTTTGTGTAATATGCAAATGACTCTGTGATGGTGTGTGTGAGAAGCAGTCTGGACCCTGCAGCTGACCTACCTAGCTGCTGTACCCGGGGGGCTGCTGTGTCAGACCAGACGCTAGCCTCGGCTAACCACTGTTCATCTCCTCTGCAGGTTGCTGCAAACACGCCCAGCATGTACTCTCAGGAACTGTTCCAGCTCTCGCAGTATCTGCAGGTATGGAGCCACACTGCCCCCTACTGGCCCACGAGCAGGGCCACCCTCTCCTCCTCTCACAGTTGTAGCTCCATGTAGTGACTGTAGCGTCTACTAGTTGATTAACTAAAACGTGGTTAACTGAACTTCTTATTTTTTATTTTAGATGAAAAGCTCAGAGCTAAACATTTTGTCGGCATGTTTTCCACTGCTCTCCTCCACCACCACCATGCTTCTCCTCTCTCCTCGCCTCATTCCCTAACCTCCCATGCCCCTTGTCTCCTCTTCCTCTCCCCTATGTTCTCCTGTCTCCTCCTCCTTCTCTCCTGTCTCCTACTCTCCTCCTCCCCTGTGTCATCCTCCTCTCCTGTGTCCTCCACTCCTCTTCTTCTGTCTCCTCTCCTCCTCTCCTGTCTCCTCCTCTCCTCCTCTCCTCAGGAGGCCTTACACAGGGAGCAGATGCTGGAGCAGAAGCTGGCTACTCTGCAGCGTCTGCTGGCTTCCACACAGGAGGCCTCAGAGAGCAGCTGGCAGGTACACCTGCCCACCCTACCGCCATTCACTCTACACACCTGGAGACCCCCCACACACACTTTACACCCACTTTTGTACATGTATGTGTGTGCGTGCGTTGGTTCAATGCTGATGTGTGTGTTTGTGTGCGTCAGGCTTTAATAGATGAGGACAGGCTTCTGTCCAGACTAGAGGTGATGGGGAGCCAACTGCAGGCCTACAACAAAGTAAGTACCCAGGACCCAGGACGTCCTGTTCATGTCCAGAGGAGCTCTGCCTCATGGTTAACGCCATGACAACACCAGGCCTGATCTGACACCTCTCTCCTCCTTCTCTCATCCTCTCATCATCCCTCATCCTCTCATCATCCCTCATCATCCTCTTCTTTCATCCTCTCATCCTCTCATCCTCTCCTCTCATCCTCTCATCCTCTCCTCTCATCCTCTCCTCTATTCTCCTTCATCTCCCCCTCCTCCTCCTTCTCCATCTGCCCCAGAACCAAACAGAAGACGGCATCCGCAAGGAGCTGGTGGCCTTACAGGATGACAAGCACAGCTACGAGACCACGGCCAAAGAGTCCCTGAGGCGGGTCCTTCAGGAGAAGATCGAGGTGGTCAGGAAGCTCTCCGAGGTGGAGGTATGGGACACACATTCTCTCACACACACACACACGCACACACACACACACCTGTATACACTTGAATACACCATGAAAGGATGTAAACATGCACGCTTGTACACAAACACACATCCGTGTCCTCTTCCATATGGACACACACTCATGACTGTAGATATTCATACAAGACCATGGAATAAGTGTGTGTGTGTGTGTGTGTGTTGTGTGCTGCAGAGGAGCCTCAGCAACACGGAGGACGAGTGCACCCACCTGAAGGAGGTGAACGAGAGGAACCAGGAGGAGCTGAGGGAGCTGGCCAACAAGTACAACGGAGCCGTCAACGAGATCAAGGACCTCACTGACAAGATCAAGGTGCGTGTCTGCCGGTGGGCCAGGCTTGCAATGTCAACAACACCTTCTGATAGTGTGTGTGTGTGTGTGTCCGTGTGTGGTGTGTGTGTGTCCGATGTGTGTGCAGCTGGCTGAGGCCCGTCAGGAGGAGCTGACCCAGAAGGGGCAGCAGGAGAAGCAGGAGCTGCAGTTGAGGATGGAGGAGATGGAGGACAAGGAGCAGACCCTGCAGGCTCGCATCGAGGCCCTGCAGGCCGACAACGACTTCACCAACGAGCGGCTCACCGCTCTGCAAGGTAGCGCCGCCCCCCCTCCTCACACACACACACACACACACACACCCTCACACACACACACCCCTCACACACACACACACTCACTCACGCACAAACAAGCGCCCTGGTTCTTCACAGCTCTTTGATATGTACATACACATTGACGCTTTGAGTCTCACACATTTCACGGCCAACTAACCTGCCCCCACGCGCGTGTACACACACACACACACACCTTGGTCTGCTGAGGTGTTTCTACTCCGGAGGGTGGTGGTCTTAGAGAGCTTGTCGGCTTGCATGGCACCCAGACAGCAAACTCCAAAAACGGCATTGTTAGTCACCCCACACCATCTCTTCTACTTGTTGTCCATCTTCCAGTGCGGTTAGAACAGCTGCAGGAGAAAAGCATTAAGGATAACAACAGTTTAGGTGAGTCTCGGGGTCACACATCGCCCCTCCCCCCCGCGCCCCCCCCCACACACACTCTCACACAGTGTCCATGCTGCCAACCCTGCATCTCTTCCTCTTCTACTGACACAGCATGAACACTTTCGCGTCCGCTCTGAGACCCATCCTAACCCAGTCCCCCCCCCTGTCCCTCGCTCCTCTCTGTGTCCTGGTGGAGGTCTGGTCTGGTCTCCGCCAGTGTGCAGGAGGCAGGGCCCCCGGGGGGGCTGACACATGGGCCAGTCCACCCCCCCTCCTCCTCCTCCTCCTCCTGGTTCTGTCTCCTGTTCCGTCCGGCCCGGGTCTCTGCGCTCTGGCACTTTGCTCTGTTTCTCACGCAAACGCACCGCCGCTCTGTTCAGCATGCTCTCTTCAAGACCCCTCCTCTCACTGCTGTTACCGTGTCTGTTCCTCCTCCTCCCCCTCCCCTCCCTCCCTCCAGTCTCACGTCTGTGTCTCTGTCTGGGGATCTCGGTCGGCTTGGGTGACAGGGTGAGCGCCCGGGGGGACCGCACACCTGGAGTCTAGCCTTCCCAGAGTTCGCACATGCTCAGTGGAGGTCCTCGACTCGCGTCGTCACGGCCCAGCACTCGGCTGGTGTAGAAGCCATCACCGGTGTTCCACTTGGTTGTCAGGGAGTTTAAATGTTGCCCAAAGTACCCAATGGAAGTCCACAATTCAAATAATACTACAAACTAGAGAGCATGCAATTTCTGGGGAAATTGTGAGGGTGTGCCTGTTTGCGTAGGTTGCAGGTGGGTCCGTCCCTTTAAGTTTTTCCCTTCTAGTGATATTTTCAAGCATTTAGCCTACTCATAGGCTATTGCATAATTCACCAACACACTTGGAAAGAAGCTACTGTAACAACGTTATCACTGGCAATATTTCAGATGGAATCGCGATTCAAACAGTATGTCTGCTAACTGAAAATATGCCCCCAAAAAAAACAAATAAGTTTGACATTTATTTAGTAGAAAATCGCTCATGCATAAAAAGCTCAATAGCGATCATTGTCAGTAACAACGCAAAATGCGATATAGCCCTGTGTGGAGAAGCTGCCCTGGTAAATTGTATACTACAGTGTTCGTCTTGGTAGCTAGCGATTGCGTTGGTGGCTGGACGAGCTGGTGGCTGGACGATTTGTACGGTACCTCCCAGAAGCGGTTTCTAACGGAAGACTGCAAGGAAGCAAATTAGCTGTAGCTAGCTAGAGCTAGGTTTAACACTTTTGGTAACAGATACAGTAGTAGAGATGTGCCGGTGTAGCAGTTAGAGGTAACTCCTCTCTGAAATAGCAGACTACTGTTGCCGAAAGTAGATCCAGCTTAGCTCTAATCAGCGTACAGTTATATAGGCTAGAGCTATCATATTTTAGCTGCCTACATTTCAAAATTGTGTTTCATAGCACAATGTAAAATTTGTAAATAGTTAGCTATCACCATAGCCTCTTTGCTTGGGGCATTACAAATCGTTGACTTGCAATGTCATGTCTAATAAATACCAAAACAAACATTTATTTGTGAGGAATGGTTATTTTAACAATTGAAAACAGATGTATCACAGACCGCTGTCGTATGTGTCGCATGTCGCCCGGGCAACAGAGGGTAATGTCATGATGCTAACTACAGACTACTGTTTCGGAAAATATATGTACTTAATAATATCAGCATATATGATATTGTACATAACATTACAGAATGTTGCTTTGTATGACAATGTTAAATGAGTAATTATCACCCTGGCTTCTTTGCTTCTGGCATTTCAAGTTAGCCTAGCTATCTCCCAGAAGTTAACGAGCTGCTAAACGAATGTTCTTCTACAGCCTGGCAGTCACGCGTGTTTTCGTGACGTTAGGAACGTCAATGACTGTGGCTAGCAAGTTAGCCACATTAGCTTCACTTTTCGCCACAAAAATGTACTTTAAGCTTAAACCATGCATCGGAACGTAAATTCTGATACAAGCAACTCAATCGCTACCAAGACGGAACGTTTTACCGGGTCGTTCTCTATGTAGTCCAAATATTGACCGAGTTTTAGGGGTGGGAAAATAAACAATAATAATAATAATAATATATATGTGAGATTACAAAGGATGGCCACGTCATCGTGGCACACCCAATAAACACTGAAAGATGTTCATTTGCAGCATGACCCAAGTAGCTATTGGTGGGGGCCGTTTTTGTCCTACTGTGGTCGTGTTGGATGGTTGGCGTGTGTGTGTGTGTGTGTAGGAGTGTGTCGGGCTCGGGGCGTGTCCTCAGCTGTGCTGTGTTTGTGTGACGTCAGCAGGGAGTCCAGATGAAGACGGCTCCTCCTCCTCCTCTGACCTCAGCACCCCGGAGGAAGACGGTACTAGTTCTGTCTCCTACGTCACGCCTGGTCCCACTGAGGGGGTCTGCTCTCTCTGCTCTCTCTGCTCTCTCCTGCTGACTCCTGTCTCTCTCTCTCTCGTTCTGGCTCTCGCTCTTTCTCAAGCTGGCTCTGCCTTTCGCTCGCTCGCTCTCTCACTCTTCCTCTTTCTTTTCCTCTCTCCCTCTTCCCCTCTCACTCTTTCTCTCTCTCTCTCCCTCTCTCTTCCTCTCTCTCCCTCTCTCCCTCTCTCCCTCTCTCCCTCTCTCCCTCTCCCCTCTCTCCCTCTCTCCCTCTCTCCCTCTCTCCCTCTCTCTCCCTCTCTCCCTCTCCTCCCTCCTCTCTCTCCCTCTCTCCCTCTCTCCCCATCTCTCTCTCTCATCTCTCACTCTCTCTCTCTCTCTCTCTCTGGTTCTGTCTGGGTGCATCGGTAGTGTCTCTCAGTAAACATTCTTCTGGAGGCCCTGGACTTGTGGCTTTTTGTTTCTGCGGTGACTTTTACGGTGGACGAAGTGAACAACTAACAATATAGCATAAGTCCTAACCATGACAGCTCTGACCACTTCTGTGTGGTGACCGTGGTGTGGCCTGGTGACCGTGGTGTGGCCTGGTGACCGTGGTGTGGCATGGGCCATGCCCTCGTAACACAAGTCCCGTTGAATGACCTGCCGTCACGGAAGGTGCAGGGTTCTGGTTAGACCAGGAGATGCGGTCGCTCGGGCTGATGTCTTGTCATCACAAACAGAGAGGGACCTTGAGGGGTTGGACGAGGGAGTGGATGAGTGACCTTCGTGTGAGTGTTTTGGGGGAGTGGATGAGCGATTTGTGTGAGTGTGTTGGGGGAGTGGATGAGTGATTGAGTGACCTGCGTGTGACTGTGTTGGGGGAGTGGATGAGTGATTTGAGTGACCTGCGTGTGAGTGTGTTGGGGGAGTGGATGAGTGATTGAGTGACCTGCGTGTCAGTGTGTTGGGGGAGTGGATGAGTGATTTGAGTGACCTGCGTGTGAGTGTGTTGGGGGAGTGGATGAGTGATTTGAGTGACCTGCGTGTGACTGTGTTGGGGGAGTGGATGAGTGATTTGAGTGACCTGCGTGTGAGTGTGTTGGGGGAGTGGATGAGTGATTGAGTGACCTGCGTGTGAGTGTGTTGGGGGAGTGGATGAGTGATTGAGTGACCTGCGTGTCAGTGTGTTGGGGGAGTGGATGAGTGATTTGAGTGACCTGCGTGTGAGTGTGTTGGGGGAGTGGATGAGTGATTTGAGTGACCTGCGTGTGACTGTGTTGGGGGAGTGGATGAGTGATTTGAGTGACCTGCGTGTGAGTGTTTTGGGGGAGTGGATGAGTGATTGAGTGACCTGCGTGTCAGTGTATTGGGGGAGTGGATGAGTGATTGAGTGACCTGCGTGTGAGTGTGTTGGGGGAGTGGATGAGTGATTGAGTGACCTGCGTGTGAGTGTGTTGGGGGAGTGGATGAGTGATTGAGTGACCTGCGTGTCAGTGTGTTGGGGGAGTGGATGAGTGATTTGAGTGACCTGCGTGTGAGTGTGTTGGGGGAGTGGATGAGTGATTTGAGTGACCTGCGTGTGACTGTTGGGGGAGTGGATGAGTGATTGAGTGACCTGTGTGTCAGTGTGTTGGGGGAGTGGATGAGTGATTTGAGTGACCTGCGTGTGAGTGTGTTGGGGGAGTGGATGAGTGATTGAGTGACCTGCGTGTCAGTGTATTGGGGGAGTGGATGAGTGATTGAGTGACCTGCGTGTGAGTGTGTTGGGGGAGTGGATGAGTGATTGAGTGACCTGCGTGTGAGTGTGTTGGGGGAGTGGATGAGTGATTGAGTGACCTGCGTGTGAGTGTGTTGGGGGAGTGGATGAGTGATTGAGTGACCTGCGTGTGAGTGTGTTGGGGGAGTGGATGAGTGATTGAGTGACCTGCGTGTGAGTGTGTTGGGGGAGTGGATGAGTGATTGAGTGACCTGCGTGTGACTGTGTTGGGGGAGTGGATGAGTGATTGAGTGACCTGCGTGTGAGTGTGTTGGGGGAGTGCAGTCCTCCGTAGACGCAGACAGAGGGGGTGCCCCAGAGCCTGGAGGGCCATGAGCTTACTCACGTGACTGTGAGTCGACGACTTTGACCGGAGAAGAAATAGGTCCCGCCTCTCGTTGTTGTGATTGGCTCAACTGAAAGAGCCGTGAGGGAGGAGGGGGGGGGGTGTCTGTCTGTCTCTGTCTGAGCCTTCTGCATCTCTGTTTGGTCCCTTGTTCCATGTCTGTTCATGATGTCCCCATAGAGCGCCTGTGTGTATCCTGTATTTGCCCCTTTTTATACCTCAGGTTTTATTATACCTTACTCACCCTTCTGACTGGAGGACGAGGAGGATGTTCTGCTAATGTTAATATTTAATGGAAGGTTTCTCTTTTTCTGTTAGACCACTATCTAGTAAAGAGTGGAGGGGACTGCACTATTATCCAACATTACATTGAGTGCCAGCGTGAGTACACCAGACTTCTTTCCACTGCTTCTCTTCAGACAGACAGACCAGAGACACAAGCAGACAGACAGGCAGACAGGCCAGAGACACAAGCAGACAGACAGGCAGACCAGAGAGACAGGCAGACCAGAGAGACAGGCAGACCAGAGAGACAGGCAGGCCAGAGAGACAGGCAGGCCAGAGAGACAGGCAGACAGAGAGACATACAGGCAGATTGACAGGCCCTTAAGGCACCCAGGGAGAGTGGGCTGGCTCCATGACCTCAGGCAGACTCAGACAGACGTGTTCTCTCTTTACTGTTGGTGGCCTCGCCGTGCGTGTGTGGGTTCTTCCACTGCTACTGTGAGCTCAGAGCTGTTTTCCTCGCATGGTCCAAGGTTGGGCTGCACCAATGCTAAAATAAAATGGCCATTAGTGTGAAACCTGCTTAATATTAGTTAACGATAATTGGCATTACCAATAAAGTAAATGGATCTGTGCTTTTCCCAACAAGTAAAAAACCCCCAAAACAATTGAATCAGCTTTGACATGACGCTGCTCTGTTGTCGTGTGCTGTGAGTTGGACTGCTCTGCTGTCAACGTCGTCAACCAACAGTGGGCGTGCTACGCTGCTGTGCTTTTGAATGTTATCCTACGGTACGGGCAGCCAACAAGTGAACCTAGTAAGGAGTCAAGCCCTAGTGCAAAAGTACAAACAAGTCTTTATTTAAAGAGCATTCTGCGGGGGAAAAATGCACACAAAGAAGTTAAACTAAGCAAATCTAGCGTAACAGGCCACCAAGGAGGAGCGTAATGGAGAAGCCGCTAATGCTAATGAGCTGAAACAGCACAGGTCTGTCTGTGTGTCGCACACACAAGCAGAGACCCTGGAAAGTAGGTGGATGTACGGTGAAAAAGAAACTTGACTGTGGAAAAAGCAGAGAGGCTTGGATTCCTGACAGCAGCCACGCAGTGAGAGGTTGTTCTCCTCAGCGGAGGGGCCTTGTCAATGACCGGTCACGGTCTGAATGGCCCATTGTAAACAGTCGAGCATTGTTATGCAGGCGTTCTAAAAATGTTTTTCAATTTGAATATTCCGATATGGCTATTTGATTTCCTTGTGCCCGTCTTGTAGTGAAGCACGTGGGTTCCAGGAGGAACCGATTTGAGGATCAAACCAAATCTAGATGACAATAGCAGCAGTCTGTAGGGTTTCATCCTGGTACCGACTCTCAGGATCCATACGGCTGCTTCCTCCTAGTCCAGGGCTCGTCATCTACTACCTTCTGTGAACTAACTTCCTGTGAGAGAGTGTTGCAAGGTCCTAGCCATCACATGCTGTCGGACATGGTTGTTGTAGAGGTGGTCTAGCGGCAAAGGTAGTTTCTTTTCTGGATGGCTCTGGACCCCCCCGCCCCCTCCAAATGGGCCGGTCCTACAGGTTAGGATGTAACATGACCGGCTGTACCTGGGCTGTCTCAGCGGGGGGGGTTCTGCTGCATGGCGTCTCCTAACTTCCCTAACGTCCCTGGATGGATTAACCCCCTGGCTCCCCCTCACTCACACCTGTTCTGGTCTCGTCTGTTTGAGAGGACGTAGGAAGTGGCTCTGATAGGATATGGTCCATGTGTGGCTTCCCGTTCTCCAAATGGGACGCTTTGGACGAGGGGCTCAAATGTAAACGCCTCGGCGATCCACATCTGGCGTCCAATTGGTTGATACGTTTGACTCATTTAGTCGGGGCTACGACGAAGAAGAAGAAAAACCACATTTGAATATGCACGACGCCACAGCAAAACGCGCTATGCCGATATACAGGATGTAGACAGTGATGTCATGCAGGAGGTTGAACAGCATCGTCACCGTCATGGCGTCCTCTCACTGCTCTCCGTGTCCCCTCCACAGCCGTCATGCAGCTGAAAGACGCCGTGGGCTCGTCGCTACACAAGCTGGCCAACTTTGACGGTAAGCGGTGTGGTTGTGCTGGAGGTGTCTGTCACTCACTCTCTCACACACAATCTCTCTCACACACACTCTCTCACACACACTCTCTCACACACACTCTCTCACACACACTCTCTCACACACAATCTCTCTCACACACTCTCTCTCTCACACACTCTCTCTCTCACTCTCACACACTCACGTCACCTACTCTGAACCTAATTAGCAGTCTACTAACAAGACATCAGTCCTATTTGTATCTGATAGTTTAGCATGCACTCCTTCCCCAAAGAGTATAATTAAACAATGACAATGTCTGTCCATTCAAACACTGTATTGTCATCATATATGGAAGACTGAGGTAGAGTGTCAGGGAAGGGACTTTCTTCACGTTCTATTTTAGCCTTTTCTATTTGTGAGCAGTGACAGGATGAGCCCCCTGCAACGATGACTCAGCTAGCTCTGGAGCGGCCTGCTCTCCCTCCTGCTCTCTCTCCTGCTCTCTTTCTCTCCTGCTCTCTCTCCCTCCTGCTCTCTCTCTCTCCTGCTCTCTCTCTCTCCTGCTCTCTCTCCCTCCTGCTCTCTCTCTCCTGCTCTCTCTCTCCTGCGCTCTCTCTCCTGCTCCCTCCTACTAAAGGCCATTTAGTTTGTTTAATAAAAGAGCAAGCTCTAGACCTGTTTTATAGGTAAAGTAACCGTAAATGACTTATTTTGTGATCTGGCGCTATATAAAAAATATAAAATTGTTAAAAAAAAGATTTGTAACACCTGTTCCTCAACATTTAACCACTATTACTGTTAACCAATAGCACACAAATGATCTCAAACAGACAAAGACGTTTTATTTGAGGACACAGTCCCTGGAGATCCCTCTAGAGGCCCTGTCTGGTGATGTACGTAGTGTAACCGTCCTGCACCAGGACCTGTCTGGTGATGTACGTAGTGTAACCGTCCTGCACCAGGACCTGTCTGGTGATGTACGTAGTGTAACCGTCCTGCACCAGGACCTGTCTGGTGATGTACGTAGTGTAACCGTCCTGCACCAGGACCTGTCTGGTGATGTACGTAGTGTAACCGTCCTGCACCAGGACCTGTCTGGTGATGTACGTAGTGTAACCGTCCTGCACCAGGACCTGTCTGGTGATGTACGTAGTGTAACCGTCCTGCACCAGGACCTGTCTGGTGATGTACGTAGTGTAACCGTCCTGCACCAGGACCTCTCTGGTGATGTACGTAGTGTAACCGTCCTGCACCAGGCTGGTCTAACCTTCTGATGCGTCTTGTACTTCAGATGTCATCGATGCTCACCTCCAGAACAACCAGACAGCGGATGAGGACAGCTTGGCCAGTCCAGACAGACTCAAAGGTAAACACTCAACTGTCTACGTTTAACAACCAGGGGTGGAAATTGGCACCTGCCTGTCGCTACTGTGGCTAACAATTTAATGCCACAGTGGTGTGGCATAAGACTGACATATTTACTTGCCGTAGTTTATCGATGCCTCGCAGTATGTTTGTCACTAACGTAAAACTGAGTACAGCAACTGCGGTTGGTGAGCCCCAGAAAAGATGTTCTCAGTCAACCACGTGACATGATGTACGCTGCCTCTCTCACACACACACAGCACCTGATGAACCCTGCCTCTCTCTCTCACACACAGCACCTGATGTACCCTGCCTCTCTCACACACACAGCACCTGATGTACCCTGCCTCTCTCACACACAGCACCCGATGTACCCTGCCTCTCTCACACACACAGCACCTGATGTACCCTGCCTCTCTCACACACACAGCACCTGATGTACCCTGCCTCTCTCACACACACAGCACATGATGAACCCTGCCTCTCACACACACACAGCACCTGATGAACCCTGCCTCTCTCACACACAGCACCTGATGTACCCTGCCTCTCTCGCACACACAGCACATGATGAACCCTGCCTCTCTCACACACACAGCACCTGATGTACCCTGCCTCTCTCACACACACAGCACATGATGAACCCTGCCTCTCACACACACACAGCACCTGATGAACCCTGCCTCTCTCACACACACACAGCACCTGATGAACCCTGCCTCTCTCACACACACAGCACCTGATGTACCCTGCCTCTCTCACACACACAGCACCTGTCTAACCGCTCCTCTCTGTACCGTGTGGGTCTACATCTGGCGTGATATCATAAGATCCTGGCCTCAGATTAGGGCAACTCAGATTAGCACTGCTGCCCTGCGGCACAAAGAGAAGCTGGCGTAGGTCCAGGGTAATCCTGCGTCTGGCCACACAGTGGCTGGACACGCCCCTAATGAGACATGCTGGGACAGTAGCCCCCAGGGTTATTTTAGAGTCGGAACTATGTTGGTTTCCCATCTCCTCACGCCCTGCCACCGTCGGGCCCACCAGCCCCCGTGACTCGACAAACAAACGTCCCGCTCTCTAAGCAAGGCTTAGCCCAGCCCCACATTGGGGTGTGCCCAAACAGTCGTAGCCATTGTTGTGGCTTTGAAACAACGCCTGGAAATGTTTTCCCCCACCTCATCCCGCATACCAAAGTGGTCGAGCACTATTGCTGAATTTACAAACTACCTGTTTTGGGCCCAACCGGGGTTGTGGGTGGGTGGGTGGGTGGGGGGGCGACCGTCCGGGACCCCCAGGACAAAAGCCTGACCAGGCTGCTATTTTAGCAGCCAGCTGCCCCATCCCAGAGGCAGGCAGGCCCGCAGCTGATGACCATGTGTGGGGGAACATGGTCCTGCAGAAAGGAGGACCAAACCATTATCACACAGCAGGGGCTCATTAGTCATCACTATCTTGACATGCGTCAGTATCAAGCTGAGAGCATCATGTCTATAAGTAACGCTTCTCGCCTGTATTTATAGTCCCCTTCGCTGAACACACGCTTTGTGACGAGAGTGTGGCTGAGACTGTGACATCCCCCCCCCTCTCCTCATCTGAATGGTACGTCCCTTTCTCCTGTAGAAAACACCATAGATGCTAAAGAGTCGGACATGTCAGATACACTGAGCCCCAGCAAGGACCGCAGCAGTGACGACACCTCAGGTACACGGCTTTTCTCTTCCTTTCTGTACAAAGTTGTGTGTGTTGTGTTTTACTGATACCATACCTTTTGTTATTAGTACTTATTGTAAAGAATAAAAGAATGCTAGTTGATTTATCTACTTCATAAAAGATGTTCATTGGGAAAGAGTACCTAACTACCTTAGGTTCTTTTTATTTATAGTTATACAGATAATGGATCCTAGATTTCATCTTAATTTGTGTGTGTGTGTGTGTGTGTGTGTGTGACTGACACTGCCCCTCAGTCCTAGTGTGTAATCTGTGGCCAGTGCAGGAATAACAGTTGTTTTCAGAAGGCTCTTTGACTAGTGTGACTGACCACGAATAGATCCATAGTTCAGATTTCTGTCTGTCTGTCTGTCTGTGTCGATTTTGTTTTCCACAGCATCCGTGGCCTGGTGCCAGCTTGGTTGTGTGTGTGTGTGTGCGTGTGTGAACTCTCTCTCTCTCTCTCCCCCCAGACGGGAACATGGACGAGCAGGAGCTGAACGAGCCTCAGAACAGGGTGGCGCTGCTTAAAGGTACGTCACAGCTGCTTACCTCCTCCTGTCTGTCACCACGGTGACCCGGCCCTGTGTTCACGTTAGCCACAGCTCCATCCCCTCCTGTCTCTCACCACGGTGACCCGGCCCTGTGTTCACGTTAGCCACAGCTCCATCCCCTCCTGTCTCTCACCACGGTGACCCGGCCCTGTGTTCACGTTAGCCACAGCTCCATCCCCTCCTGTCTTTCACCACGGTGACCCGGCCCTGTGTTCACGTTAGCCACAGCTCCATCCCCTCCTGTCTCTCACCACGGTGACCCGGCCCTGTGTTCACGTTAGCCACAGCTCCATCCCCTCCTGTCTCTCACCACGGTGACCCCCTCCTGTCTGTCACCACGGTGACCCGGCCCTGTGTTCACGTTAGCAACAGCTCCATCCCCTCCTGTGGTCTGTCAACCACCAGTCAGAAGGTAGTTCCCGGTCTTCAGTGCTGGGTTCAGTGTAACCTGGACATTGCTAGTGGACGTCAGAGGCTGTTTAGTGTACCACTAGAGCCTGGCAGGGCGTGGCTTCAGGACCCAGCCACGACCATATATGGAGTGGTGCTGGGAGGACTGGTGCTGGAAACTCCACTTCAGTCTGGCTGGTCCTGCCTGTCCTGTCACTGACTGAGGAGAAGGAATTCATGTTCAGGTGTTTGTTTGTTTTTCGGAGGGTGGGGTGCAGATCTGGCGTGATCCGATCACTGGCGTGTTTCTGCTTTCTCCCCTCATCCCTCTCTGATCCCTGCAGCTGTCCTTGCCCATCCCTGGAGGGAGGGAGGGGTGGAGGGAGGGGTGGAGGGAGGGGTGGAGGGAGGGCTGGAGGGAGGGCTGGAGGGAGGGCTGGAGGGGAGTAGTGGGGAGCACAGACACGCTCTGGGAATGTAAACCTATTAGAGTGTAATTAGTAAGGAGAACCTGATGGGACTCTCACAGCAGGAGTGTCACGGATTGCCCCACACACACACACACACACACCTTTATCCATGTTGTGTGAGACCTTTATCCATGTTGTGTGAAGAGCAGCCACAAGAAGGCAATCCTGTTCACACACCAGAGGCCCGTCAGCTGCTGTAGTGTGTCTTGGCGTGCCATTCAGCCTCCCAACCACCAGAGGACACCGTCTCCTGGGTCGGGAGGACGCGCAGTGTTTACTCACCACACAGTTGTGACCCGGTTCACCTCAATCAGTCTGATACCGTTCACAGAGCCAAAAAGTCCCATTAAACGGATTTGTCTAGAAAGCGTCCTCTCCTGTGAGGGATAATGAGGGAGGGTGAGGGCAGCCCTGAGAGTGGATAGGCTTAGAGAGAGAGGAGCTCTTTGGCAGACGGTTACGAGACTCTGTGTTAGACTCTCTGTTACGAGACCATCTCTGAAAGCTATTGTGGATGTCTAGTACTTGGCGAGTGGATCATTCCACTTGGCGCTGTGTGGTGTGAAACGTCTCTTATTCTGGGGTCAGAGAGAGTTAATCCCTTGTGTGTGTGTGTGGGAGAGAGAGAGAGAGTGTGTGTGTGTGGGAGAGAGAGTGTGTGTGTGGTGCTTAGTGCTGTGGAGTGGCGTGGCTAACTGCGCTCTGAGGTCAACCACCACTTGGTCCTCAGACCTCAGGTGAAGGACATCATTTACTCTGTCTCGCCACACACAATAGAATCCTACTGAACCATTTGAACTTTCTAGAACAACTCCACCTCCTCCACACACACACACACACACACACCTGTGCCTCCTGACCAACTGTATCTGGAGGGCAGGAGTCTGTGTGTGTTTGTGTGTGTGACTCACCAGATGTGACTCAGCAGGATGGTGTGTGTGTCATCCTCCCCCCCTCAGCCGCTGTCTCCTGGTCTCAGACGTGGCTGTCCGGGGGAAGATCACCTGGGGAGGCCAGGGGTCACTGAAAGGTCACACACCGTCACTGCAACACCGGGGCTGTGCACTAGAGGGAGACAGTGGTCCTCGCTCGCTTTGATCAGGAAGCTGGCTGGACATTGCTCACAACCGCCCTGGAGCCCTGAAATGTAGTCGATCAGCCTGTTAGGCTTTCGTTGAAACGCAGGCATGAAACTAGCGGAGTCTTGTGTTGAGAGAGGCTCTTTAGTTCTGGCTCAGTGATGCAGCGTCTCCCACAAGCCCCTCTGGCCCCAGCAGGACCCAGCCAGGAGGGGGAGGAGACACACTGCTGGGTCTGGGTCTGGCTGCCTCCATGTCTGCCTCCCTGCCCTGCCCTGACCCCAGGCACAGTCCCTCACAATGGACCTGCTGAAACCCTGCTTCCTCACCCTGTGTGCGCACACACACAAACACACACACGCGCACACACACACACACACACACACACACACACACACACACACACACACACACACACACACACACACACACACACACACACAAACCACTCCGGACTCCAGGATTAGCTGAATCCTTTTAGGGGGAAAAAACATAATTACCTCATCGCACCACCGGGCAGCCAAATGGCAAGCCCAGGGTCCTGTCCTGAAGCTGGTCCTGTCTCTGGCTCCTCACACTTACATTCACTCACTTTTCAGTCAGTAACCTACCAGTACTGGAATGGTAGATGGGCTTTGAAGCTCGCTTCTCTTCTCCAGTGCTATCTCGTCCTACAAGAGGAACTGTCATAAGTCAAATGTCTGAAAAAACCGTGTGACCTAAGCAAGGCTCTGTCCTGCGGAATGACGTCACTCTGTGGGCAGCAGGGTCCACTCTGTGGGCAGCATGGTCCACTCTGTGGGCAGCAGGGTCCACTCTGTGGGCAGCAGGGTCCACTCTGTGGGCAGCAGGGCTGTGGGCAGCAGGGCCCACTCTGTGGGCAGCAGGGTCCACTCTGTGGGCAGCAGGGCTGTGGGCAGCAGGGTCCACTCTGTGGGCAGCAGGGCTGTGGGCAGCAGGGCCCACTCTGTGGGCAGCAGGGCTGTGGGCAGCAGGGCCCACTCTGTGGGCAGCAGGGCTGTGGGCAGCAGGGTCCACTCTGTGGGCAGCAGGGCTGTGGGCAGCAGGGTCCACTCTGTGGGCAGCAGGGTCCACTCTGTGGGCAGCAGGGTCCACTCTGTGGGCAGCAGGGTCCACTCTGTGGGCAGCAGGGCTGTGGGCAGCAGGGCCCACTCTGTGGGCAGCAGGGCTGTGGGCAGCAGGGCCCACTCTGTGGGCAGCAGGGCTGTGGGCAGCAGGGTCCACTCTGTGGGCAGCAGGGCTGTGGGCAGCAGGGCCCACTCTGTGGGCAGCAGGGCTGTGGGCAACAGGGTCCACTATGTGGGCAGCAGGGTCCACTCTGTGGGCAGCAGGGCTGTGGGCAGCAGGGTCCACTCTGTGGGCCACATTGTTCAGTGTCCTGGCTGGCACGTAGTCTAAACCCCTCCAGGATTAGGGGCCTTCAGACTGCCCTGGTATGTGTGCCAAGGTGTGCCAGGGAGTTAGAGAGGTATTGTGTGCGTGTTTGTTTTCTAGTCTGTCGGTAAGGCAACCGATGTTAAAATGACTCGGCCCCAGAAGTAAGGTTAGTGTGCACTCGTGTGTGTGTGTGCTTCAATTGCAGGGGCATGTTTCTCTGGAAATGGTATTTTGTTGTTTATGTGATCTGTCAGTGAGATGACCTCTATAAATAGAGGATAAATGCAGTGGGCCCTCTGCTCTATAATTGTGTAGAATGCGCGCTTGATCGTGTAAGCCTCGCACGCCTCGCACGCCTCGCAGCATCACAGAGGGGCCTGCTCTGTCATTAACGCGGATCACAAGGTGACGTGCTGCATCTCTGCTTTAATATCCACCCTCGGAGCCCATCTCTCCACACGCGGGTCAAACCAGCCCTCTGCTGGGGAACAGGGTTACAAGGTGCTTCACCAAGGGTCAAACCAGCCCTCTGCTGGGGAACGGGGTTACAAGGTGCTTCACCAAGGGTCAAACCAGCCCTCTGCTGGGGAACGGGGTTACAAGGTGCTTCATGAAGAGGCATGCGGTGTGCAGTGCAGTCAATCATATCTCTTTAAAGATCATTTTTTGATCACCTGGGGTTGAGGGGTTTGCCATACCAACCCCCTCTCTGTTGAGACACTAGAGAAGGCTGTGGGTTGTGGTCGTGGGGACGGGGTGAGGTCAGTGGAGGCACAGTGTTGGTGCTGGCTGATTCCCTGCCTGTCCCAGGCTGCCGGTCCCAGGCTCATTAGCACACTGATGCTGCTGCTGCTGATGACAGGAGCCAGGGGAGGGTTTGATCAGGCCTGTTTGGATTACATGTCCTCTCATCACTGGGATGGCAGCACTTCAGAGAGGGGGGGGGGTGGAAAGGGGGGTTACATTAGATCATAGACTTTCGTCCCGACATTCATTCCAAGGAGTTTAGCCCCTCTTCCTACGCAAGCCCCTCGTCCCATAGAAGGAAGGGAGCCAGGCCAGGCCAGGAGCCAGAGCCAGGCCACAAGAATAACAGTGTGGGCGCGCCAGCCTCCTCCGTGGCCTTGGTGTGGCGGCGGTGAGGTGGGGGAGAGCAGAGCGGAAAAGAGAGACCGAGCGAGGGGGAGAGGGATACCTCGCCGACCGCAGCTATAAACAGCCCAGGATGACATAAGCCCCAACATCTGGCCAGGGAGGCAGAGCTGGGACGCTCGGGGTTGGGGGGTGCACAAGGATTCCCATTGGACAGCTATGTTCCAGACCACATCAAGCTCCCGCTGGGATAGGCTGGTTGGGTCGCAGTGTGCGAAGCGAGATAACCCAGTGTTAAAAGAAAAAAGAAAGTTTCCTCCAAAAATGCCCCTCTCCACCCCCTCCCCTCAAATGGAGAGGAGCTTGACGGTTGAAAGGGGGGGCCTGGACAAAGGTTATGTTGTGTGAAGCGTGTGTGCTGTGTGTGCTGTGAGGGGACGGTGACGTGGGCCCGCAGGCCTGACTGAGACCTCAGTGAGCCCAACACTACCGCTTCATAATCCCCCTGTCAGCTGGGTTAGGTCATCATTACCACACACACACAGACACACACACAGAGACACACACACACAGACAGAAGGCAAGCATTATGAAATGGCCATTGAACCATGGTGTCTCTCTCTTTCTGTCTCGGTCTATCTCTCTCTCCCTTTCTCTGTCTCTGCCTCTTTGTCTCTCTCTCTACCTCTTTCTGTCTGTCTCGCTGTCCCTTTTACATTCCATCCCCCCCATATGGCTCATCTCGTTCTGCCCCACTCCCCTCCCTCCTCTGGTGGGAACAGCAGTGAGGTCATCAGAAGCAGATCTCTCTGGGGCTGTTTTTAATCTCCACCTCGGCTGAAAGATTCACTCGTATAACGGCCCTCTACACTGCTCCCCGCGTGGGCGCTGGCTGACTGGTTTAATGCCTAAACTCTTTTTAAAATGTTATTACAAAAACACACACACGCCCCGAGCAAGTCATTGTATTGTGCGCACACACACATGACCTAACACACACAAGTTATTTCAAGGGACCGTGGTGCTAGTTATTCCGAGTGGAGAATGACGATGAGTTGTACTTCCTGTGTGGCCCAGGCTTGACCCCAAAGCCTCTGCACACGTCTCCCAGTGTCACAGCTAGTCTCTGCAGGACTGCACACACACACACACACACACACACACACATACAGACACATACAGACGCACACACACACACACACACACACAGTTAGGGAAAACGACAGGGTTGTCTACTACTGTATGTGGGAGTATTGAAACACAGAGAGCAGACAAACCATTTCTGTGTCTAACCCTCTGTGTTTGTGTGTGTGTGTAGACGAGCTGCGCAGGGCCAACCTGGAGCCCGGGGACACGGAGCAGGTGATCAGCCACCTCCACAGAGAGCTGCTGGAGGCCCAGGAGCTGGCCAACACCGGCAAGCAGAGGTGTCTGGAGCTCCAAGGTACTGCTGACCCCGAGGAGAGGAGACCCTGTGGGGCTGGGCGGGGCCGGGCGGGGCAGCCATGTTGGGAGTTCTCCTGGAACTGATTTGATTTGTAAAACTGTTAGGTGTTGCGCTTAGGCTTTCATTTAGTGTGAGAGCCCTCACTAGAGTTGAGGGGTGTGTCCAGGGTGTGTGTGTGTGTCCAGCTGTGTGTGTGTCCAGCCGTGTGTGTGTCCAGGGGGTGTGTGTGTGTGTCCAGGGTGTGTGTGTGTGTCCAGGGTGTGTGTGTGTGTCCAGGGTGTGCGTGTGGCCCGGGTCAACCTGTGGTTGTTGTGGTCACAGCTCTGCTGGAGGAGGAGAGGAGGAACAACAGGCAGCAGACGGAGGAGTCTGCCAAGCAGATCCAGTACCTGCAGAGTGAGTGTATATCACATGCTCCCACATTCCCACTCTCTAACATACACAGCCACATCACCACGCCCTACTCCTCCTCCACACACACACACACACACACACAAAATACACCACATAACCACTCTCTATCCCACACATGACATCATCTAACATCCTTGTGTGTGTGTGTGTGCGGTGCAGCCCAGCTGGGCAAGCTGCAGGCGGACATGGAGGACCTGCGGGAGCAGCGCGAGAGCACCCTGAGCAGCACGCGGGAGGAGCTGTACAGCGCCCAGGAGGAGGTGCTGGTGCTGCGCCACGCCATGGAGGCGGCCACGGCCGAGCGGGAGCGCGACATCGCCGCCCTGCAGGGCGACCTGGGCGGCATGAGCGCCGAGCTGGAGCGCTGGCGGGCGGCGGCGCAGCAGTACGAGCGGGAGATCTCGGCGCTGCAGGCCTCCTTCCTGCAGCAGAGCCAGCACCAGCAGAGGGCCAGCCGGCTGCAGGGTAAATAACCCACCGGGACACGCTGGGGCGTCTCCACCAGGGGGCGGTGGGGAGCTGGTTGTGTGAGAGGGGAAATAGGGGGGGTGGGGGGGGGAGGCTAGAGGACAAGTTATTTAAGGCGAGGCGAGAGATACGCTCTTTTGTTGCATGAAGAAGCTACTTTTGTCAAATGCTTCTTTAAATGAAATCCCTTCCTGTGTGTGTGTCTGTGTGTGTGTTTCCTCAGACGAGCTGGAGAAGCTGCAGAGGGACTGCTGCGGCCTGCAGGAGGAGTGCGACGGCCTGCGCTCTGAGAAGGGCTCCCTGCTGAGCACACTGAGCCGGCTGGAGAGCGAGCTGGACAGGTGGGGGCTCGTCACGCGCCGGCCCTGCCAAGACACGGCCTCCTCCTGGGGCTGGGGGGGGGGAGGGGGAGAGAGAGAGAGAGGACAGGATGGTTGGAGAGAGCAAGAGTCAACTCATCAGTGTGGGTGGAGTGCTGACTGTCCAATAATGTGTGTTTGAACCCTACCGCCGTGCAGACGGGGTGTAGGCTAACTGACACAATAGATCATGCTTAGTGTTACTCAACCTCTGACACATACTCTCTCACACACACACACACACACACACCCTTCTGTGAAATGCAGTGGGCTCGGCTGGCTCCTCCCCCCTCCCTCAGCAGTGTGTTCTCCCTCTCCGGGCCTGGTGCTGGCTCAGGGTGTGACACCTGTCTGCTCCACTACAGGAGAGGCCAGCTCAGCAGACAGCACATCAAGGAAACGGAAGCTCTCGCTCACATTACAGGGCTGTGTGTGTGTGTGTGTGTGTGTGTGGTGTGTGTGTGAGACAAAGGCAGTCTGTGTGCGAGACCCTCTCCCAGACACTGAATGGGTCTAAAGGGCAGTATGAGGAGGAGGGGGTGTGACAGACAGAGCGGAGTCCTTTGTTACCGTACACCTGTGCGTCTCCTCTGGTAGAGCCGCTGTTCAACACTATCAGTTACCACAGAGAGCGTGTTCTCCACTCTGCTCCCAGACACGGGGCCAGATGTTGTCCCAGGTGTCTCTTTGGACTGTCAGTCATGGCTGGGAGTCAGGTGACCGTGGGTGTCCGGAGACGCCAGAAATGAATACAACAATGCTGATGAGGAGAAAGTGATGGTGCTCCTATTTTAACGGCAACCCCTCCCTCCCTCTGTTTCCCTTCCTCCTGTACTCCCTTCTCTTCCTCTCCCTCCCTCCCTCCACTCCCTCCATCTCTCTCCCTCCATCTTCCTCTCCCTCCCTCCCCTCCTCCAGCTCGCGGGAGCAGAGTGCCAGCCTGAGCAGCAGCCTGAGGGTCCTGGAGCAGAGCCAGGGGAGCGCTGGAGAGCAAGCTGGGCTCCCTCCAGGACCAGCACCTGCAGGACGCCGCCCAGCTCCAGACCCAGCTGGCCCAGGCCGACTCCCGCACACACAGCCTGCAGAGGGAGGTGGGCTCTGACGCACGCAAGCACACAGGCACATCCAGACACGTACGGCCTTCCAGCTTTGCTCATGTGTTGTCTGTTTTCGTGTGTTTGTGTGTGTGTGTGTCGCAGTACGAGGACACCCAGAGCCTCCTGCTGGACCTGAGGCAGCGCTACGAGCGGACGGAGCAGGAGAAGCGCAGCATCAACGAGGAGCTGGAGCAGTGCAAGGTCAACCTGAAGCTGCTGCTGGACAAGGGCAAGAACGTGAGTCTCTCTCTCTCACACACACACACACACGTACTGGGAGCCTCTTGATTCCTGTCAGTGCAGTCAGCAAGCAGGAGGGAACCGAGTCAGCAACTGCCTCCTCCCACCACACACACACACACACACCTCCTTGGCAGCCTGCATCCATATCAACAGGAACCGGATGATGGAGTAGCGGGTGACAGGAGAGAGGGGGGAGGGGCTATTTGCCTGAAGGGCTGAAAGACTGATGTCATGGAACCTGTCAGGAAGATCTGGCAGACGTGTCGGCACTCAACTTTTGCAATACCCTCTGTGATTATGTTTGACATTTCCAATGTGGTTCATTTCCAATGGGGGTTGGCAAGCATTTGGGGTTTTGTACCTTTTTTTTTAATATGTTTTGTGTGTGAAATGAAATCCAGTAACTGGAAGCTACACGCCTCCAAAGTATTCAACACGATTGGGTCCTGAGCCAACTGCTCTCTCCTGGGGCCTTCACTGAGGCGTCTGAGTGTGTGCCTGAAGGAAAGCACAACCCCACTTGTGCTGTACGTGTCCTCCACAAGCCCTGACCAGCTGGACCTGACTGAGGCCCTCGACACGAGCCACTGCTCTCCCCCTTAACCTCAGTAACCTCCAGCCTGTCTAACGTCCAGACGGAGCACAAACACACGCGATCTCCCAGCCCCTCTAACTAGATCCAGATCCAGAGTAGAACTGTTACTGACGAGACCCGCGGTGATGTGACTGTCCCTCTGGTCGTCCAGCTGTTGGATGTGGAGATGCGTGTCTGTGGCGTTGCTCTCTCTCTCTCTCTCGCTCTCGCTCTCTCTCTCTAGACGTCATTAATGTTGCCATAGTACCCGTCCCTCCTTTCTGTTACTCTGATTCTGGTGTCCCCCCCACCCCTCCTTCCTCTCCTCTCTTTTTTATTTTATTGTAGAATGTCCTCCTGGGTTCCCCCCTGTTTTAAGTCGTTATTTTTCTCCGTTGCCTAGTTATAATTTTAAAGGTTGATTCTTGTAATATCCCTTCCCTCCTCTAGCCATCCATATTGCAGCCTGTCCAAGCCATTTTCATCGGCCTTATCCTGGCTTTGCTGTATTGGTGCTTCGGCCAGTTGTGGTAGAAAGGTACATGGCGCTACTGTCCAGTCGGTGTCTCCGTGCGTCTCGTCTGTGTCCAAAACGTCTCCGCATCTTCATCCTCCCTCCTCCTCCTCGGTGTCCCTCTAACCCCCACATGCATGGCTCCGTCACATGGCTCCGTCACATGGCTCCGTCACATGGCTCCGTCACCCAGCGTCTCTGCGCTGCCTCCGCTGGGACACGCGCGGCGCTGCCCGGCTCATGGCCGCGTAGCTCCGCCTCCACCTCTCCACCTCCATATCTAAATATTCCTTTTTGTCTTGCTTGCTCGGCCCACTGACTCCGATCGATTTTGTTTTTGCTTTATTATTTTTTCTTTTAACTCTTCATTTCCACTCCCCTCCATTTCTTGCTTTCGACGGTCATACTGTTTCTACTGTACATCTATCTCTCTCTCTGTATCTCTCTCTCCATCCCTCTCTCTTCCTCTCTCTCTCTCCACCCTCTTGCCTTTGCCTAGGCAACCTGGTTGTTTGTTTTTTTATCTCGCAATAACCTTATTCTGTGTGTCTGTCCATGTATGTGTCTGTGTGTCGGTCTCCTCCCTCAGAGTCCCTGGAGCCCCTGGATCCCGGTGCTGGCTGTGATGGTTGCTGTGACGGCGGCCATACTTTACCCCAACCTATCCAAGAGCAGCAGCATCTGAGGACGACGCCTTCCCTGACCTCACCCCCCCCCCTCACCTGGCTCCCTGTCCTCCACACTCCCCAGCACCTGGCCACACACACTCAAAACACACATTTGCAGACAAACTGATTGGCCGGTACTTCCTGTTGACAAGATCCCCCCCCCCTTCCCGGCCACCAGGAAAGTTTGACTGTAGAGATGTTGCTTTAACTGTATAAAGTTATACCTGTATATATATATAGAGAGAGAAAGAACGAGAAGGGGAATTAAAGTTGTAATTTCTACCATAGATTAAATACTATATTGGCAGTTAAGTTTCTTTTTTTCTTTTTTTTGTGGGAATTTTGGTATTAAAGTGGCCTAAACTAGGCTTGTTTTTCTGATGGTTACCAAACCTTTTCATTTTTGGGTGAGTTTTCTGATGAGTTTATGTGGTCTGCCACATCAGAGATATGTGGCATCACAAATCTAGGTTTTTAGCCAAATCCAAATCGATATCCTCTATTGTTGTGCACAAGGGGTTAAGTGCCTAGTGTAAGTAACATGAGGTGTGTGTGTGTGTGTGTGTGCTACTGTAAGTAACATGAGGGGTGTGTGTGTGTGCGATCACCCACTCCTGTGCACACGCATCTAGTCTGGATGAAGTGCCACTGATATCCTTACAGAGGCGTTTCAAAAGACACTTAAGTTATTGATAAAAGAGAAATTGGACTAATAAGCAATCACTTAGTGGTCCCTCTGGGGGTTGGGTCCAGACTAACATGCTCCTGAGCACCATCACATGGTTTGTCAGTGTACTCTGTCTTGTTTCTGTGTATTGTAAACTATGAACAAATATTCATAATGTTTAAAACACTACAGTAAAGAGCTTTGTATAAAGAGAAAAAAACAGTTCTTTGATGTGCTAGACTTATTTCGGTAAACGAGTAGAAACGCCATACAAGACAGATGTTTGTTGTAGACATGCTAACGAGATGTTAGAAGCAGAGAGAAGAATATTGTGGCAGTGGATTAAAGTAGCAAGCTGACCCAAGACCATGGGAACAAAAACAAATGTGTTCAGTTTTCAAGTTTGTGTTGAACCTGATGTCATGTCTGGCCAGCCTGTTAGAGAAGCGTCCCAATTCTCCCAATGTACTAGAACTTGGCCCGAAAGCTTGCACTGCCTCTATTGTCCATGGTCCAAGTCACTCTGACGGGACATCAACATTTGAAAGGCATTTGGTTGGTGTGGGCGTGTCATATCAACCACCTCACAACTTCCCAACAGACTATACTTGGGGTAGTGAACAAACACACTAGGAGAAATGGGACGCTGTCTAATTGGGTAACTGTACTAGTACACACACACACACACACATACACTTCTGTAGCACAGACCACTACACACCAAAGGCTCTGGGACTAAACTGCTGCCTTAGCTCAGCCCCCAGTGTCAGTCGGAGGTCCTGTCCAAACACACCCCACTAAGCCCCTATTCCCTAGACACGTATCTAATCTACAAGGGATTGGATGGGCCTAAGCAAAGATGGTTTATGCACCACCCATCTGATCAGAGGGCAAGGTTGAGGGACGACCATCTTGAATAATCCTGTCAAAGTATTTTGAAGATCTTCACTGATGTGTCCGGGGATAGTTGACGGGTCTCAATGCTTTGAAAATGTCTGTGACTGGTTCGGTGGGGTTCTGTTTTGTAATAAGATTGAAGAACTGAAGTGAATGGAATAGGGCTGTATGTAACTTGAGAGACTTTTCACATGGATCTGTCTGGTATATATGGGTTCATCCCTTCTTGTGCGCTGTAAATAAAATGCTCTGAGCCACGGAGCAAAGAAGCTATCCATCGTATTCCACTGTGTCATTCAAATGTCTCTTGTCCAATGCCAACTTCGATCACCAAACTGGCATCTTTCTGGTCCCAGTTTTCATTTGCGTTGCACAGGACTGCAATGAATAAGTTAACACCAAGTAGACCAGGAAGATGCTGGGAGTTGAAGTGGAAAGGCACAGGTCCAAGTCCCTTGGAACAGCAGAACATTGGGAACCTCTTACCTCCGTTCCAAATAACTGCCACATGGTTCTACACTGGAGGATATGTCATCCTCCATGGGAAGGACATTTAAGAACTCCCTTTTCACGTTTTTGGAAATCAGATGTTTTGAAGTCATGGTACCGCACCAATGTGGGGGAATTGCAGTTCTCTAACAAACAGTATATGTTTGTATATATGTAATGTATGTATGAATGTGCGTCTGTGTAAATATACATTCTATATACAAAATAAAAAGTTGAATAACAGTGACATGGATCACATCATCCAACGTGCTGCTGGCTTCTGTATTCTGAACAGTGAGTGTGAGCTTCTAGAAACTACCCTCAACCTCATTCTACACACTTGGGTTGAACATGCAAATTTGTTGTCACAACTAGATGAGGATGTGCTCCTTGTAAGTTTAGATCACAATGTGATCGATCTTTTGTTTATTCGTGTTTCCATTGTATTCTTTGAATTAAATTAGGCAATTCAGTTTGAGTTCTTTTAAACCCCCACATACTGTAGCATCTTAAGATTCCTATGTAGCCCTGTTTATAATTATTGGATTTATTTTTCAGTCACTCAGTTTTGGATTTTGAGATGTGTGATTGAACTGTTCCTAAAAAAAAAGTTTGAAAACGAAATGTTGGTTTTTATTCACCTTTCATATGGGGCTGACCGGCAAAAGAATGATGTTACTGACAGGGTCATTTATTTCAGTGTGAATTTTCACCAGTTTTATTAGATAATGTAAACTTACAAACAATATAAATGTCATTGAACTTGGAGTACAGTAGCGTGTAGTGTGTAGGGTCATTTGTTGGGAGGGTAAGTGTATCTGTATTACCTATACAATTGTTGACTGTTTGTATTGGATTTTACATGTAAAACAATGTGTCCTCAAAAAAATGTCCAGGAAATATTTGTCATCAAGTCAGGTTTTTCTTTTGCTCCTCCTGAAAAAAATATATGATTTTTAAACCATCCATTACAATCACTAACCAACCCAGTGGCACATTAGACCGTATGTAAATAGTTTTGTTTGCAAATATTGTTCAGAATATTAACTTCAGAATTACTTTTTTTTAAGTAAATAATTGTTGAAATTCTATTTTGTAAAGAAAAGATAAAGTTACACTAGAATATCCGGAGTACAGATTTAAAAAAAAGTATTTGCACTAACACCTGTGATGTGCATGATTTTAATAAAAATACTTTACTCTCCTGTGCAAGCCTTGTTTATTTGATCTATCCATAAAGACAGCTCTATATTTAATATTGTTTTCTACAGTGGTGGGTCCATTCTCAATGTTGCAATCTCTTCTGATGCTCCTCGTCCCTGGAATGAGCCCCTCTGGACTTCATGTCACATCTGCATCCTAAGCAGTAAGCAGAGGGAGACACGCCAGTGACACACTAGTGACACACCAGTGGAGTGAGTCACACTCGGGAACGACGACATGAAAGGTGTCTCCAACGCAATCTGTGACACACAAGCACACATCAAGCAAACATGTCACTAAGATCTTACATTTCCCTGCAACCACAAGATGGCAGTGACAAACAATAGATTGGATTCATCTCCACTGTCATTTATGAATTCACGTCATTTGGTTTAAATAATGTGTGTACATGAGACATTATAGTGTTTTCAGCCAGTGTCGATGTGAGGTGAGATGACCGGAAGCATCACTCTGGTTTCCCAGGCTATCAGAATAGTGTTCCTGTGGGGGATGGGGGGGGGGACCAGACAGGTGAGTCATGCACCAATGACATTCCTGTGATGACAGAGAACATGAACCAGTCGTGACTGAGCTGATTCACCAGCCCTTCAGACAGGAAGTCCCTCCACCCTCAGGCAGCCGTACACACCTGCTTGGGGCCCTCACTTCCCCACAGTCTCTGACCTCACGGACCACCTGTCAACAGCTGGACAATCCTCGGCACTGAGAACCCCCAACAGCGTTGCCATGAGCAACTGTTAAGAAGTCACTATGCATGCTGTACACAGACACATTCTACCTGGAGTGACACATGTTATGTTCCACTATGGTGGGCTCTGGCGTATAGAGACAGATAGGGACTGAGGTTGGTGTCACGTCGTCTGGAGATGAGACTGTCGTCATGAGACACCACTGACAGGTCTGTCATTAGGCCGTCCTGCAGACAGTGACGATGTCCTGACATGAGTCAGAGAGAGATCCACCAGACAGATAGATCCAGACTCCCTCATGAAGGGATCAGAGGGAACAGACATGGCACTTAGACAGTGAGAAAGGCAGACAGGCACATGGAACATGTGAATAGAGAGAACATGGGGGGGAGGAACCCCTGGCTTTGCTAAGTGGTTGTTTTGTATGTGTGGCGGATAGACAGGCAAGAGGAGAGACAGGCAGGCTGACAGCATGAGAGCATGGAGTCCAGGGCAGATGCTCAGAGGGTGAGACAGACCTCCTGGTCAATGAGGTGGGACAAGATGATCACATCTCTCTGGACTGCTGGGTTAGAGTGCGAGGGAAGCCAAATCATGCGTCACTGAACGTGTATGAAGGAAGATAAGTGCACAGTGTCACACACAAGGCAGAGCAGGGCATTTATGAAGCAGGGATAATGGATGGCGTCAACTCGAGCCTGAACATAATGAAGTTCAACGACAAGCTTTCAGCTATTTGTATGTGTGAAGTCAAACGTTGTGATGTCACACGGCCCAAACGTTCGAAAACTAATAAAAAGCTGAATAGCTGAACCTTTAGCTCCAGGCGTGGTTTTCTTGTCCTTTACTACCCCACCCTTCTGGAGAAGCTGTGAGGCAACACTGCTTCTGCCCTGTGAATCACACCACTGGGATCATGTCCCAGCTCCACTGTTGCACAAACATGACAACAGACAAAACTATATAATACATGAAAAATCGATGATGAAATGTAAAGCTACAGTCAACACTGGTGGTGCAAGTCAAAAATGTTAGGACATGTCAAGAAATGTTAAGTACTACTAGTCCAAGCAGATCATTGTACCAATGTTGCATCAAGGCTGGGCACAACTACATTCAGTCACCTTTGTTTTCTGTTTAATCTACAAATTATTTTTATTGTTTTTTATTCAAAACACGTATTCAATTGTATGATATTCTAGTATATTTGTTCTATTCATATATCTCATCAGAATATGGTAATAATTCAACATTTAAGTATTAAATGTTTCGATTGAAGCCGTCTATTGATTTTATCTACAAGGCTGCATCATGATGAAACAGGTGTCGCTGATAGCTCATTGGGGCGCGGATCAGTTAAAGTGGCGTCATTTACGGGAAATGCGCAGGCGCAAACCTATAGAGGTCTGAAAGACTCCGGACTGCGGGGCACAGAGTAATTCAGACGAACTTCAACAAGCCAGCTGTAGAAACAGGCACTAGAATCATTTGAAAGTTTCGAAAAGCAAAATGCCGTCTACAGAGAAAGACCTTGCTGACGACGCACCATGGAAGAAAATTCAGCAAAACACTTTCACGCGCTGGTGCAATGAACACCTGAAGTGCGTGAACAAGCGGATAGCGGACCTGCAACTGGACTGGGGCGATGGGCTGAGGCTTATCGCCCTACTGGAGGTCCTCAGCCAGAAGAATATGTACAGAAAGTACCATGCAAGACCCACCTTCAGGCAGATGAAGTTGGAGAACGTGTCCGTGGCTCTCGAGTTTCTGGACAGAGAGAATATTCGCCTGGTCTCCATAGGTACGTTGGTCAACGACTCCAGTGATCACATGGTTTGGCTCCACCTGGTACAAAATTCCCATTTCTAAATAATATTTGAGTTGCAATTGTGCTTATCTTTGAGTGAGTTAATACAGGTTTGGCGATACGATTCACTGATCTGTGGTTATGTGGTTCAATCGAAAGTTCAAGTCGAACGACCGCAGCCTATAACTTCTACGCACAAACAGTTTTCCAGCACACATATTACACCTGTTACAGCGCTTAGCTGTGTCCGTATACTTCAAACATCATGAACCCTGATGAATAGGTTGTGTAGGATTTAAAAAGCTTACCCTCATTGCAGTAAAGTATTTTACCATTTGATCTGCCAAACCACAAACGTCTCGAGGCATAACATAATTAACAAGGCTAACAACAATACAACTATCTGAATGATGGACTTTCGATATAGAATAGAAGTGCTGTACAGTCTTGTTTTATATATAAAAACACGTATGATACCTTGCAGTAGGCTACACCATCATAATTCGATTTCTAGCTTGGATAAATTTGTCGACTCCTCCGGGCCAGTGGTGACATCTTGTATTTTAATATAAATTTGTGTCTAATGAAAGGTGTTACCTTTTTGTACATCTTTTAAATTGTTATTTTCACTTGGCGTTTACTTGCCTCGCCTACTGCTTGTTTGGACTTGTAACGTTACACTGCAAAAGGTGGCGTTAGTGTTGCAATGGTAAATGTTGATCAAAACGAGAAAACAAAAGCATTGAGATTTTTTGATCTCATCTTTTAAGGGCGTGTTGGTATATGTAGCGTTTGGGATCATATCACATGAATGCGTGAAACAAAGTAGACACTGAGTTTTGATTGTAGTCTGTTGCGTTGCTTCTGGGTATGTAATGTATATTCCACAGATCCTTGGCATTTTTAATTGATCTGTAGGAACAGTTATGTGAGGTGTGGCGGGCCCTGTTACTCTTCACAAGCAGTCCCCCCATTCATTTATTCTCTCTCACCTCTTCCTTTCTCTCTCATTCCTAAATGTTGCCATTTTATCAACCCTCTGGATGTAGTTAAGTGATATTATTCAGAACATGCAACAGCCAAGAAACCGTCAACTCTGGAAACGCATGTCTGTTAAGTGACATCACCTGAGACTGGTGTAGTTTGGTAGCCAGGTGCTTTTGGGCAGGGGAGGGGTAAGATGAATGGGGGAGGGGGGGGGGTAACATTTAAACTTCAAAGCTCAGTAACTTACTGCCAAATCCTTTTTATAAGCCTTTCATTTGAACAATAAGAGAACCTTAGCTGTGTCTCTGTGCAGATGGTGATGAAAAGCACTTGATTACGAATTGTAGCCTAAAGTGGTGTTTTTGTCTGAATTAACGGCCATAAATAAGTATTGTGTCACTGATGGGGACTATTCTCTAAGTGGTTGTGTTTTATGTGTGGCTGACATCACAGATTTATTCATTATTGGATGGGTAGCCAATCCCATCTTGCCTCTACAGGATGTGTGTGGTGACTCAGACCAGTTGGAATTGATTGATGAGAGGCGGATAGTGAAACGATAGCAGCCAGGTTCACAATGCTCCACCAACAGATGCAATTATACACGTGAATGAAAGGGTTTGACGGGGCCATCTGGGCTGGCTATCCTCAGTGGCAAGGGTTGAATCAAGTCCATGCGAGTCCTTCGTATCACTGCTGGCTGAACCAATCAGTGATGAGCCTGCTTTCGTCAGCTGTCCTCCAAACATGCCCATTAGGCCTGTTTGCACAGGAAGTGAGTGGATGGCTTCAATGACGGAGGATTTACACAGGTACTTCCTGTGAGACACCTCCTTCCTGTTCAGAGACAGGGGCCATGTGTTTGATTAGCTTCCCTCAAAGATAAAGATAGATTACCTCGGAAAAACTGTCCGTTTGAACAGTAAAAGCAATCAATAACAGACATTTTCAATCTTTGGGATTTGCTTGTTTATTTTTATTATGAAGGACAACTTTTTAATTGAGGGAAATTGGATCTGGAATGCAATTATCACAGACCAGAACCCTTATTGATCTTAGTGTTGCTTATCCTTGAAATAATGGCCGGAGGGCCTTTGCAGTCTTTGTATTACAAAGTCATGTTGTACTTCAAAAGCCATGCAGAAAAGTTGAAAAGCCTTTCCACTGACATATCGATCTTTATAAATATGGGGTGTATGATAATGTGGTCTGTGCATATCTAAGAATAGCCCTCGTGGCTGTCTTGATGTTGGTTTTCTGCCTCCCTGCTCATAAGGAGCTGAATCAGAGACAAGTGCTACCCGAGGGCTCAGTGACGTTTGAGCTCAGGGCCTCATTTGTCAGTTGGACAGATTATTCCTGAGTATGCTGGAAGAAGTGAAATGGCCTCTCCAGTACCAGCCCTGTGCAGCTGTGTTCTTTTGTTAAAAAAAAACCCTGAAAGGTTGTAAAAATGTTTATTTGAACTTGTCCTCCCAGTGTGAGGGTATTTAAACAGTGATAGACACGTACAGCCACGAAGAGCAAGAGTGACACTGCCCTGATGATGCTATGATCTCCATCGCAGTTCAATAATGGTCAGTCAGCTAAAGCTACGTCTGATGACAGACAAGGCTGTTTAAACCCGCCCCCTCCCTCCCTCCTCACAAACAGAAAACAAACACGCCAGGCCGTGTAGAAAGCGTCTTCATGCTTAAGGAATCTGCTGATGTTTCGCTGTCTTTAATCTCCACTGTGGCCACACGCCACCCCGCCATGCAACACAGCATATTGCTAAACAACGGTGTTGTGTGTGGCACAACAGTCTCTTGGCTTCCTGAAGCCATCCACATTAAAACGTCTCTTATCATCTTCGTTAGTCTACACTTTCATGTAATCCACCATAATTCGGATAGATTTAATTGGTGTTGAATTTTTCCTTTCTTTTATGTTGCTGAATGTCTCAGATCTCCTAGAGTACTGCCGTTTGTTAGAGCGTTAGTCACACACGAGTGGAGTGCCAGGGGTGGGTTTAAGGGGCCTGAACCAGAGTCCCTCTCCAATGGTAAGCCTCTCCGGGGGAAATTCATCACCAATTATATTTAACTGAAAAGTTCCCATGAGCAGAGCTGTAAAAGTCAACACTTTCCCAATGAGTTCCTCCCGATGGGAAAACCACTCCTTAAAAACCCAGCCTGACAGTGTTATCAAGTCGCCTGATTGCACAACCAGAAAACGGCGTACCGTATTAGCTCACCCGCTTCACTCTCTCTTACCCTCCAGGCTGGACTTTTTCTTTGTTGTTGAGTGGTGTTGGGCTCTGATACCGACATGCTGAAACGCCAGTTGAGCCCCGTGTCAGGCTGGAACGTCTCCTGCTGCAGAGGCGGGCAGGACCAGAGGCGTTACCTGCTAGGCTCCGGAGAGACGCAGCCATGATCCATCTGATCCATTACTGAGTTCCAAACACATGACCAAACAGGGTTGAACAGTAACATCACTCTCTCCATTTGGCAAGGTGTTTACACAGTGCAGATACATGCAGGGACACACACACACAAACATTCCTCCAGAGCATCAAAACAAAAGTGACATTGTGTCAGAGGCAGGGTGACACCCCTCTGTAAGATGCCATACCCTTGTGCAATACAAACACTGATGGACAGAGGCCTGAGATGGTCCCCATGATGTAGACATGCGCCCCCCCCCTCCCCTCTGGGCCCAGACCGGCCGGCCTCCATGTCTCCTCAAGGATGATCTTATCTGACTGAGGAGTGGCTCGCCAAGCCGCTCCAGGGCTGATTAATATGTAGCCAGGTGGCCTCGCCCCTCCTACAGAGCTCTCTACCTTTTGTGTGGTTGACACCGGGTGAGCATGAAGGATAACTCCGCTGCATTAGCTCTGCTTCGCAGGCACGGATCCCGGCTTTGTTCGACGTGAGTCATGCTCAAACACTGTTATCCGGCCATGTCACGTACATCCATTAGAAGCTTTGTGAGTCTATGGAGTCGGTTAAGTTTGAATACGTTTTTTCGCCTCTTTCTTCATTCTGCCTTTAAGATTATAAACCAAAGTTACTTGGTCTGTTTTGCCTTGCCAGCCATTCATCTAAAACCTTTATCACTTGTTACGTAACAGTCCGAAAAAAGCTAGTCTCGGATGTGGACTTGTACTGATACTGAGAAATAGTGGAATTCTCGAATGTTCTTATCGGAAGCTGTCACTCACCTCAGTTTGACTAAAGGGTGCGGGCGTTCGATGTCAACGGAAAATGAAAATACATTTGAAGAACAACAAGGGTTCATTGGGGGAAGAACTATTTGTGAGGGATTAAGGTGCTTCACCAGAGGGTGTGTCCTCACACTGCTGTAGCTTTTGGCACAAGAGCAGCAGAAGCATCGCTACGTTTCTGAGCACATGGGCGTGTCCACCAAGAGCATGGTGAGAGGGTTGAAGGAGAGAGGGGTTGGGGGTGCTTGTGCTCAAATTGACATGTGGGACAGAGCCCATCCCTTCTTTCCCCTGGCCCGAGGGAAGGCCACAGATTTAAGAGGGGTTGTTAAAGGGTTATATTTATACTACATATTTCAGTGGATTTTTTAAAATTCCTTTCTAGAACACAGTAGAAATGTGTATTTCACCTATTCCTGTGTTAAGTACTGTGTGGACATGGGGAGCCCACTTCTGAGAACCAGCCTAACAGTGTTGTCCTACTAACGCAGCACTGCAGCACTGCAGTCCTGGCAGAGTGAAGCCTTCTTGACCTCCAGCTCACACATGCACACCTCCCTCCCGCTCTCACTTTCTCACAAGCACACACAACTTCTCTTAGTTTCTCTTATCTGAGTGGAGGTGGAGGGTTGGAGGGAGGCTCTGAAGCGCTGGGAGTTCTCCCCCAGGGGACCCTTCAGAGTTCAGGCCGCGGCACTCGCTGGAACCAACCTCCTCTGGCATTCTCATCAGTACACACACACACACACACACACTGATCACACTGCCTCAGAGCACACAGCGGTCTAGTCTCGTATCAACTGTAGTTTTACTGTACATTTATTTTCAAGTAAAGCTCTTGCCTTACTAGTCTCTCTGTGACTGAACTCCCTAACCCTAGCCCCCACCTCCCCTCCACACACACACGCATTCTGCCATAAACACAAAGAGCAGAGAGGAGCACAGTGCACAGGAAAGGAGGGAGAAAGGGATGTAAGCAGGGCGTGAAGGGAAGGAAGTCTAGTCTGTTGGATCCAGAGAGGTGGATTTGTAGTTTTTGTGTGTGTGTACTGTAAAGGCAAGATTGACTGGTCCTGGCAAACACCCAGGCACCCTTTCACTGTCTCTCTCTCTCATGCCATGAGCTGAGCAGTGCTGAATAACCGCTCTGCTGCCCAGGGTGAGAAAAGAGCCACTGTTCCTCCAGGCTTTAGGATCTACAACATCCCAACTCTTTAACAGTGAGAGAGAAAGCCACCAAACTGACCAGTGACCACCAGTACAGTGACGTGTGTAGGAACGACATCACCCTTTCCTCTGCCAAGAGGTGTGTCGTAGTCCTCCCCGCTAGCACAGCTGCTGATTCTGGCAGACTCTCATATCCTGACCAGCCAGCCAATCCGTGCCCCGGAGCTCCACCAAACATTCCAGGGTTGCTGTGGCACCCCGGATTAACAGTGTCACACTTGGTCGCACTGGGCTTTAGATAGTTCCCGGCCTCAGAGAAGAAGCTCTTACTGCCACTGTGGTGAATTCTGTTCCCGCAGGTTTGGTGTAATATAGGCAAGCCTTTATCTAGGTCAGCGTTGTGCAAGTGATCCTTCATCCGCGACCTTTGCTACTATAAATGCAGCATTAACTTGCGGAGTGGGGAGAGGGAGGAACTGAAAAGCAATCCCAAGGTCGGGTACAGGAAACACGCAATTGACCCGTTGGCATGGCAACCGAGAGTCAACAGTCTGTGGTTTTGCGAGTGGTGGTTTGACCTAGCAGAGGCCCGGGGTGGGTTGTAGCCGGTGCGACCAGGAGGTGTGATGTCAAGGAAGTTCCTACCATGACGTCACTAAGAAAGCCATGAATGGAGGAGAATGACCTCCTGTGTTGGAGCTGACATGTCACCCTACCCTGGATGACCCCTGCTGGGTTCCACTGAGTGGGTCTCTCTTCACTCTTAAGAATGATCCTAGTTGATCTTTTTCTTTTGACAGTTCTAAAATAACTTCTTCATATTTTGAAAAGGCTTCCCTTCTAATCTTTACACAGTGAAAGTTGACTTTGGAATAGAGACACGTGTCATTCCAACCCAGGTCTTTTTGGCGAGTGGCTGACTGGCATGCCATAACGATGGTCTGAAGTCACCCTTGGTGTGGAACTTTGTCTGAATCCTACCAGCTGTTCCTCCCAATGAGACATCACAGGCAGTACCGATCAATTAGTTTGGCTGCTCTCAGGACCCCCATTGTTAGCGAATGACACACTGGTAATGTTTTACTCCCAGCTATGCTGCGTGTCTGACCCGGGTGGAGAGGGCATCAGTTGGTTTTGTCATAAATTCAGTGCAAACCAAACAGACTAGCATCTCTGTGGACTGAGATGGGAGTCCTGCCCGGGTCACCCTCTCCCCAAACTAAACACAGACCGTAATGGCTGAGCCGAAGCCCATGTGTGGTACCTGAGCTCTCAGACAGGGTTGCTGTTCTAAGACAGGGGTTTGGAGTGTCGTTCCCCAGCCACCTCAGTGACGGGCAACACATCCACGTCCAGCACCCTCCTTTTGAAAGGTTTCCCCACGACTCCCCAACAGCAAAGTCAACATCCTAGAAGTTTCATCCTGTGTTCTGTGAGTGCCAAGATTCCATTGGTTATGAGCAACCAACGGTCTGGACATGTCGAGTCGGGCAGAGATCAGCGTTTTATGAGCGGGAATAAAAAAGGCATCGAGACAAAGGGGGCTATAGAAATGGGATGTATGTGTTTGGCAAGGTCCTATTACTCTATCTCTCTCTCTCCCTCCCCCTCCTCTCTCTGACTGTACAGTAATGGTCGCTGTACTGCAGACACAGCCCCGTTTCCTGACACACTGCTATAACTCACCACGTTCAGCGGCGCCTTGACACACAGCTCCTACATCCTAGCGTGGTGTTTAGCTTGGCCCTGTGCACACAACATGACTTCAGAGCCCTTTCAAAGACCTAACGAGGCTTCAAAGCTCGTTTTTGTATTCTCGACGGGAAAGGCAAGCTGAGGCACTAGAGTTCAGCTGAAGACCAGGCCTCCCTTCCCCAAACCTCACAGTTGGGTCATTGGAACGGTCCCTTAAGTTTAACCCACACGCGCAACATTGCTAGCTACCATTTACGTTGCTGTGTACTGTTGTAGCTCTGCCTTTCCTGCCTGATTTATTGTATGCTCTAGCCTGTTCTAAATTCTCCCAAGATTTCGTGTCACTGGCAAAGGATTAATAACCATTAGCGAACCCCGTAATACTCCCTTAGCTGTCTTTTGTAGTCCTGCAGCGTTCCTAGTGCCCTGTCTCTCAGTATGAAGGATAGGAAACAGTGGTGTTCTGTGTCAAACAAAGGCACTCTTCACCTCTCACCCCTGTCTCAATGCAACCATCGACGGGCCAATCAAAGCAAGACACTTTGGTTCTTTCATCTCTCCTCTCCTACCCCTCTCCTCTCATTCCTTATCTCTCTCTCTCTCTCTCTCCTACCCTCTCCTCTCCTTCCTTACTCTCTCCTCACATCCACGACAACAGATGGTTGTGGGATGACACAGCTTCGCTGCTCCACACAGGTCCCTCTGTGTTCCTGCTGCTGCACAGCCTGGTAACCTGAGACCAGGGGAGCCAGATAAGTTTACCTGGCGCTCTCTGGGTCCCAGGCCTGCTCCGTACACACACACACAGACACACACACCATGAGAACAGACCGCCCCCACCACCCCTCCAATCCATCCGTCTTTGTAAAGACTAATGGGCTAGGCCAACCTATAGAGAGTCTATGAGGCGTTTGCTGGGGGGTGGGGGAGAGATGAGAGATGAGAGATGAGAAGGGCCTGTCCGTGAGGATTACTGCACCTCATCCCAATGGTCTTTCAGTAGCAGGAACATTACGCTCAGCATTCAGGTTCATACAGCACTGTGTGTTGCTCCTGAAACAGCCTATTAAAGGCTGCATTCCTGTCTTAAGGGGATAACCGTTTATTCACATTGTTGGCCAGTCAGTCTGTCTGTCTCTGTCTGTGTGTAGTATCTTTGTCTTTTGAAATAACTTGTTTTGGTCGTCTTCTGATTATGGTGATAAAACAAGTCACATCAAAGCTGTGTCTGGAGGCAGGAGGAGCAGGGGGATGAAAAGGGAGAAAACACTTAGTGGTAAGGTGTTCATTTAGCAGACGCTTTGGTCCAAAGTGACGTGGGCTGACCTGTGTCCTTTCACTCTGCTGTCCAAGTGTTCCAACACGGAGCTATACTCATCCCCCGAGTGTATGGACTGGAGAAAGGAATGGGTAGATATTCCCCCCCCAAAAAAGGTCTTCCTCCTTTGTGAGCCTTCAGAGGCGAAGGTTCCGTCAGGCAGCCAGTGGAGAGCTTCTCACTGTGGGGTTCGTGGAGGATACCCCACCTTCCTCCAGGGTAACGGCATTCTTCATAGCAACATATTCACCGGTTCAGTTAGCGATGACCTCACTGCTGTTGGAGCACAGACCTTCACATGACATCACCATGTCCTCCCCCAACACGCTACCCCGCCTCACCCCCTCAACAACAACCCCCCCTGCTCCTTCCCTCCCTGCGGCCATTACCATCTCAATTGCACCCCAGCTCACCCCTAAAGCATGCATTTTAACTACCCTCCCGTGTGTGAGTGAGTGAGGGTTAGTAATTGAGATTTATGCTGTAAAGCGTCGGCTGCAGGGCCGACACGGGGGCCCCCCACGGCCGGCCTTAAGTGGGAACATCTTCCAGGCGCTTAGCGGCTAGGATGACATCATATCCTGGGAATAAAAGCGGACGTGTAATAGAGGACTGCAGATCAGAAATGAAAGGCCCTGGTCGACGGTGCCTTCCGCACTGCTGCCTAGATCAGGGTGTGTGTGTGTGTGTTGGGTTGCGTGTAGGATCATTAATGTACAGGAATGATGTTGTATGCAGCTGGGGCCGACCTGTGTGTGTGTGTGTGTGTGATGCCGTCATCAACTCAGCCAGCTATGGGGAAACATGTTTGATTATCTCAACAGCCTTCCTCTGTGGGAGACCACGGCTTCAGAGCGAGTGAAGAGTTTATGAATGCAGATGAGTTTATCCCTTCTGGGGATGCAGAGCAGATCCAGACAAATCTGGTCGGAGCCAGTCCAACAGGACCCTGCGGAGCCTCTGGAGGGTGTCCTTTGAGCGTGGGGACCAGACCCGGTTATGTAAAGGGTCAGTGAGTTGTGATGGGGTGAGGTCAACCCTTCCCACCGCAGAGAAGGGTCTGTACTTCTGACTAGGACATGGGAGTTCCATGTGTCTTCAGCAGATGATTCATCCCTGTGTCCCGTTCATCTGGAGCAGACAGTGCCCCACAGGGGACCCCATGGTCCTGCCCTGTCTCCACTGTCTGGACACACACTCCCAGCCCCACACATGACTCAGATTAAGTACTCTTTGTTAGAAAAGGAATACATCATGAAGCAAGCAGGAGTTGGTCTGTGTCCAGAAACGACCTCGCTAGCTCCTTCCTCCAAATATGCCTGTGTAGATCTGACACGGTGCAGGACACGGTCGGCCCCAACAAGTTATGTTTAATAAAGATCTTTACAAGATCTAAACGAGAGGGTGGCTATCTCTATAGGAACGTGAACTGGTGACCTTTTGTTTAAATGGGATTTTGAACCGATACTACTGGGTTTCCTTCCCAGTCTCTCTCTCTCGTGTTGTGTGGACCTTCAGGTGTTCTGCCTGCTTTGTGTTCCCACCATGGTCTTGTTGACGTCACCACCCTCCCCGTTCCACTCCACCAGGCTTGTGCTGAGCTCGGGGCAGGAGATGATGATGATGAGGATGATGATGTTAGTGTCAGAGGGGTGAGAGGAGCTGAGAGCTCCAGTAGCCAGCGAGGCCTTCAGTGTTGATAGAAGGGGGCCAAGCTGTGTTGGTGTAGTTTGTTGACCTGACAAGACTGTTAATGGGTTACCAGGCACAGGGGTGGGAGAGGGGTGGGGAGAGGGCTTAGTTTCTCGGCCACACCTCATTGGCTCTTGCAGAAAACTGGGTTTGGGCGGTAGTGATTTAATTGAAGAGGAATTCCCTGCACAAAGGCACTGCTCAACTGTATGTGTGTGGTGCACACACACATGCACACATACACACACACACACACACCGTCTCAAGGCTGATGTCATGACAAAGGCAAAGCCATTACGATGCTGGAGAGGCAAAGGGCAGTCTCAGAAGCTTGCTGCAACGATGACGGAACCGAGCAAAGGCCAAAACGCACACATAAGCAAGAACACACACACGCGATGGAACACACACAGATCTTTTGTTTAAAAGCTTTAATGCTGAATCAAAGGATTAAGTGTAGCCTCAGAATTGGAGTAGCAAAAATCACAAGTTCCGTTAACCTGACCACAGAGCTATAATGGTGCAGAAGTCATTAGCTCCAAAGCTTGTGGGCTGTAGCTGGACTCGAGCCTGTTCCAATCATCGGAGGCAGAGCTGTAGATGTGAGGCTTGTCCCACTGGAAGCTTCTCCAGAGCAACAGCAGGGCTGAGGTCATGTATAACACCACTACCTATATCCTAAATATAGAGCTGGATTGTCCGTCTGCCCCCTAGAATGTCACACACTCATGTTTGAGACCTAGCTGGCCTCCTCGCATGTCTGAGAGAGGCAGAGAGGGGACATGTGGAAGAAGCACAATGCTGCCTGGACAAAAGCCTTTGTGTGGCTCTCCTGAGAAACCAGCTTGGAATTCCGACGGTGACTGTTCAGCTGGGGTGTTTTTGTAATGTCCAGACATGTTGCCCCCCCGTTTTGGTGGTTTTACATATGTTGGTATCTAGGTAGGCTGGCTATATCCAGACACGCACACGTACACAGGGCTGTTATTGTCCTCTCTCTGACATTTACACAGTCACTTCAACAGCTTGGAACTATTAGCAGACCACAGCCCCTCCTCAAAGCCTCCGTTTCCTGGATACAGATTAAGCCTTCAGTAATCTCCAAGTCGAGAATTTACACCAGTAATTATTCAGAATTTGTAAATGAATTGTAATGTGTCTATTCTATGGAAGACGGACTTGGAACTGTACTTCAAGGAAGCTCAATTGTAGATTTCAATCTTTTATCAGTTGTACTTTGTTTTATAGCTCGTTGGACTTGGACGAGAGTGAATTTGTGATTCAAGTCGACTTTCAAAGTTTTCGTTTCATACGGGGTTTAGCTCACGGAGACCCGTTTCTATTATGCTTCTACATCTGGGTCTCCTCTGCTGGGGTGGACATGTCCTGTCTCCTCTGCTGGGGTGGACATGTCCTGTCTCCTCTGCTGGGGTGGACATGTCCTGTCTCCTCTGCTGGGGTGGACATGTCCTGTCTCCTCTGCTGGGGTGGACATGTCCAGTAGGGTAGGGGTCTACAAGGTCAGTTCACGCCTGTCTCCAGTTGTTCAACAGCTGGCACGGCCTCTCTGCTCCGCGCTGCTTCCTGTTCATCCGCAACAGGTGCGTCCAATGCTGAGACATCACCCTCCGGTGACATCATCAAGCTGAGCGGATCTGAAGGATGAGGAGCAGGAGCAGCTTCCTCTTCCTGTCTCAGGCTGAGCATGGCAGGGACTCGGTTTACAACCCAAAAATCAAGAATCCTTTGTCCTCCTACAGTTGAACACCCGTCCCACCCCCCCCAGACTTGATCTTTCCTACATCAGTCCAACTGGGAAACCAGAACCAGCAGATGTGTGTGTATACATCGAAGGAGAATGCGAGCAGCACTGGTTAGCTTGTGTACATTTCTCTTCTGTAGATGTGGTCAGGGAGTGTTTGAAAGGCCTGCTCTGATCTCTGCTGAAGCAGGTCTCCACAGCCCTCAGGCAACAAGCTCAGCCTGTGGAGACGAGGAGCGGCCTGCATCCACCTTCTGGTGTCGGTGCTCTTCCTCCCACTGGCCTGTCGTCAGTTCCCAGGTCAGAGAGCGAGGAGAGATGGGAGGGGAGGACGCCCATCTTTTGCTCCTTCTTGATAGTGCGTGCGTGCGAAACGATTACCAGTCCAGACAGATGACATCAGTCAGTCATACCAGTGTGCGCCCACAGGACCGCCCCTACACTCTTTTTCTCTCGTTCTCTCGTCCCTCTCCCTCTCTCCCACAAACATCCTTCTCACAATCCTCAGTATCACGTCATCACTTATTGGCTGGACTCGTACATGAACCCTCTGTACCCATACCGGGCTGCAGGTCCTTACAGATCTGAGGGCTGGATTTATATAACGGCACTTAAATTGACTGACTCTTGATGGGGAACAGGTGTTATTTGTGGGGCAGAGGGAGAACAACATGTGTGCTCTCAGGTGTCTGATGTTTACACCTACCTTTCCTGTGGAGAATGTTCTGGAAGCAGGCCCCAGGCCAGGGCGGTGGCAACCAGGTACTCGCATGTCAAATGGAGCTGAGACATGGCCGCCACTGGTATGAGATTCCCCTTAGTCACACACTGTGTAGTTGACACACTTGGGCTGTGTCTACTACCGCGCACTTGTGCACTTCGAGCACTTACTTTCAGTGCTTAGGGCGCTTACGCTGAAAAAACAAAATAATTCAGTGCACTGAAAGTACCCGGATGATGCACTGCAAACGGTCCAAAAATGAAGTGTCCGACGATGGACACTACTCGCCCTAAACGGGCGCCATCTTGGCTACGTAGCGGAAGAGGAGGAGTCCAGTGACAGAAATACAAGCGGGTTTGTTTCGCGGGTTTAGTTTCTCGTGTGTCGCGAGCAGATTTGCGTGCGTCACTTCCCGCTAAGTGGGTAAGTAAAGTGTTCCAGTTTAGACTGCGCTATTCAGCAACTGAGTGCACTGCAAATGTAAGTGCACTACATTGCAGTGCACTACATTGCAGTGTACTTCGTTGAGTGCGCGGTAGTAGACACAGCCTTGGTCATGACTGACTTACTGACAGAAACAGATGTGCATCATGCACACACACACACACACACACGGTCATCCTGCACGTACACACGGTCATCCTAGCCACTGAACAGACTCTCACTTGCCCTGCTCCTATGTTTCCATGCTGTGCGACTGAGGGCCAGTATGGTTTGAGGTTGTTGCTAGGCTCTCTCTCACACTAGTCTAGCCTGCCCGACGTCTTCCTGTCTTCAGTAGGCAAAGGAATGTCACGTTGAACATTAGGAAGCACTTCCCCATAATCCTTAGGCGCTCCTGTTTACTATGGTATTGTTACGTAGCAGGCCAGACCTAACCTGGGAGTGCCCTCGCCGATAAGGGAACCCATTGTCTCACAATTTCTCTCTCTCCTTCCCTTTCCTCTCGCTCTCAGGTCCTCCAGTATCGATGTTGTCTCGTTTTTGTTGTGTCTCCATAGCAACCAGGAAACAAATAAACGGAGGCCAGAAAATCCCCCGCATGTGGGCTGATCCAGAGTGTCTGGGTGGGGGGAGGTGGGGGATGTTGATGGGATCTATGAGTGTGGTGTTTATGTCACACTGATACCACACTGCTTCCAGGCAGCAGGTGTCCCCAAGGGCTTCAGCAGTGTCCTGTCGGCCCCTGTAACAAGTGTGGGGACGAGATGGGTCCTTTGTAAATACTTGAGGTGTGCTGGATTTTTCTTGCCTGGTTTAAATGGAACACCGAGCTAAAGGCCCTCTCCCAAGTCTAGTAAATATACAGATATATTCTGTTTGAAACACTAGTATTAATGTAGTGAGACTGTAGTGTCTCATAAGGACTGGATGGTATTTGGTCTGAACACACACACACAGTCCTCTCTAGCCCTCTCACTGCCAGGACTCACGCCCCTCTCCTCTGCTACCTTTCCTCTTTCTCTTGTCATCCACCCAGAAAGGGTGAGGTCTGCGTGGTGTAATTCATGGTTTGACGTCAAGCCCACCCAAACACCCACCCCCCGCTTCCTCTCCCAAAACCTTTCCAAGATGGATGGAGCCTTGGCCGGTATGGGAACACAGGCTGACATCACCTGGATCTCCTCCAGTTCAGATGAGCCCTCAGAAGAGCCGCTGTGGCTCACATGCTGCTGTGTGGAGTTCAGCTGAGGTCTCTGCCTTGCATGTTCCCTCAGAGTAGAGGTGCTGTGGCTTGGAGTTCTGAACTGCAAACCTGAGTGTGCCATGTATCTCTCACACAGGAATGTGTGTGTGCACAAAGACGATACACTGCCGTCTCTGCCCCTTTAAAAGCTATGGAGCTGAGGGCGACGTTTTTCCAAGTATGTACAAGTTGCATACAATATATATTTCATAGGAAATTCACACTTTAATTACTTGACATGGTTTTGTACGACAGTTTAGACAAAGTTTATTTGTCTTAACTCTCAACCCTCAGTGCAGAACTACCCTTAAGGACTCTAGATGTCTCTACCTCATTTGAAACACAAACAGATATTCTAGAACAACCTAGTTCATTTGACCCTCGGGAGGGCCCCTAAGAAGCTCTAAAACTCTCCATAGCAACGTCCCGGATTGCTGCCCGTCATCCAATCATCACTCCTTGTCAGAGCGACCGATACCAGTGGCCTCCATAACCCCTCCGCAATGTTCTAAAACCGGTTTTGTTGTCAGGAGGACGGGAATCGCTCTTCTAGTCCAGGGCAGATGATCATAGGATACATGTCTTCTGTTCTCTGCTCCAACACGCCAGCCTGGGCGGGGGGGGAGACGAGGGGGAGAGGAGCAGATTTGGCAGTGAGAGAATGAAACAATGGAACAATGATTTATCTGAACAGTTAAAAGTCTCTAACTCCAGAGATGTGTGGAGAGTGGAACACAGAGGGCTTGGCCCCACTCCTCTCTTTCTTATTCCTGTATTATTATTATTTGTTCTTTTTAAAGCCATCTGGCTGATCGTCTCTGCAGCTCCACACCTCTCGATCTCTTTCATTGCATGTCTATGTACCATGCCACCAGAAGGGTTGCACTGGAGTGTGTCGCACACCCATCACTTGGCAACATCTGCAGTCTTGACTTTCCCATGTCGAAGGTCTGTTTTACTCACCTGGGAATGCTGGGAATGGAGAGAGGTTTCTGTCAAAGCGGTTTCTTCTATCTGTCTTCCATCAGTCCCAGTCTTTCTGTTGCTCTGTCTCCCCTGGTTCACAACAACAAACCTCCCCTCTCTCCCTGTGTGCCTCCCATGGCCCCCCACAATGCCTCTCCACGCCTCTCTACCTCTCATGGCCCCCCACAATGCCTCTCCCTCTCCCTCTTCTGTCTCCTTCCTCAGCTGACCTTGGTGAACAATAGGGCTGCCATGGTGATAGCCTCGTTTCTCACAAAACCCTGTCAGGATGTCCCACAGTGTCACACATGCGCGCGCACACGCACACACACAGTATTGGAGAGAAAGTCATCTCACTTCCACGCAGACACATACATCATGTCTATTGACTCACTCACTGTTCAAAGTACTTTGGGGTGCGGGAGGCGGGGAGGCAGGGGGGGGCAGGAGGGGGCAGGGCTTTTAAGGGGAACAGTTTTACTGCCGCCATTCACTTTGAAGTCAAGTGTCTCAGTCCGGGGTCGTAATGGGCAGTAGGAACGGCAGCAGAGCCTAAAGCAGCATTCCATGAGTGGTTCACAGGGCCAGGCTACAGCCCCGAAACCCCTTCTAATCTGAGCGCTGCTCCTCGCGGATCAAGAGATTTCCTCCAACCTGCTGCCTGCTCTCGGCCTGGCAGAGACGGCCCAGAGTACAGAACGAGAGGAATGCCGTCTCTGTAACCTTCTTGTTTTAGTTGCTGAGCTCGTGTAATTCTTTAATGGCTGAGCTTTCGAAGAAACTCTCTTCACAGACATGTGTGCAGATCTGTTTCTGAGCGTGTTTGTGCGGCCCGTGTCCCCCGGCCCCGACACTCACATTTCAGAACTGAAACTCACTTTGGTTTGGGATAAAGCCAGGTAGAGGTTGTATCATTTAGCCTATCCCCTTTAATCCTCTTAAATGTATCGTGTCCACCTTCTTTGAGTTTAGATGGACTTGACTTCATCTTTATTAACCCATCCAGTCCTGTTGTGGGCCGGTGGTTGGGGAGGAGAGACTCAGGAGTAAGACCAGAGAGTGAGGCGTCATGTCTGGCAGAAGTGCTGGTAATGTGTGTCAGAGAGGGAGAGAGAAGGGGTCTTGTGTAGCCGGTAGCAGCTCGTCCTGCCAGTGTAGTGGAGTTGTTCCTGCTCCTGGGGGTATCCCGTGACGGAGGGCTGGGATGCAAATCCCGTTGAAGAGACTCCCGGGATGTGTGCGCCGGGGCTGGTGAATTTCACCGTAGTGTTGGTGTCCACAGACAGACGTATAGTCTGACCCCTACGTCTGCCATGGAGATGCAACCTCACTCCTCCACCCCAAACACCCAGCTAGGGAATTCCTGAATGCCTCACCACACGCCAGCAAACTCACAATAGACATTTTCCCGGTTGTCATAGAGACATGCGTCAACACGCACAGTATGCATACTAATCAGAGTTTTAATCTTTCTGTGTTTTTGTATGTGTGGGTGCATCTGTTTTGCTGCTTCATTTACAGGAAACAAAATCCCTCCATGCACAGATGGCATTCTGGGTCAGTCAGTTTCTCACCTGCATGACTGATGGGTGTGTTTGGACACGTCAACAAATCCCTCACTGGTAACCAAGGGCTCACAACCCGTTGTGGTTAGACCACTTTTGACAGATTTGCGTTCTAAACAGCTACCTCTGCGATGACACGCGGTTATTTATGGCCTCCCTATCCTCTCCTGATTTGAAAGCCGTTGTGCTCCTCTCCTTAACGAGGGAGTTTCCTTCCCCAGATTCCTCCCAGTGCACTCTGCCCTCGGGGACGAGACTCAGATAGCGGGAGACAATGCTTAGGTGAATGTTCAGGGATTCCTGGTAACTGGTGCAGCTAAAAAGTGTCTGTAGGCCGTGTTGGAACAGCCTCATATTAACCAGACACACTATAAACCTATCGAACAAAACGTTAAGTATTTCTTTTCAAATGAGGGAGTTTGCTCAAGGCAGCCCGTGTCCAGCTGCTGCTCCTGGTGTGTGTGTGTGTGCCAGAGGTCGCCTGTAGCACTCATTGTTATGTGCTCAATTACAGGATGTTTGTAAAAGATGGCTGATAGTACCACACAAAAAGGGAAACTCATACGTACAGGCACAATCTCCGAGGGGTGTGACTTGAAGGTGTGGCACGGGGGGGGGGAGGGAGCGGGGTGAATATCACTCACAGGGAGAGAGGGTGGCAGGCAGGCACTGTGTAGGAAGATAAAGACGGAACGGCGGAAGAGCGAGGGGGCGACAGATGGAATGCGGAGCATGCTCTTGCATCAGTCCGCTTGTTGCGAGAACGTTATTCTAGCCACCCGAGAATGTCAGGAATGATCAACGGCTGGGAGATGTCCTCCTGGTTGATTCAGCTACTTGAATGTGTATTGTCTCCTTGCGCCACAAGCGGGGGGAAACAATCTCTCACAGCAGTCTAAACTTTCTGAAGATGTTTGCTTTTTGATATCTTCCTCCTGTTCCTCTGACTATTATTGTAGTCACTGATTTATAATCACCCTTATAACCCCCATCTTCATGCAAGCCAACCAGAGCGTGTTGTGTTGGCGTGTGGGATGTTTTGTCTTTGGACCGTTGGCGCATGGTGTATGCAGGTAAACAGATGATCTAATGGTCTCCTCCCTCCGTACTAGATAGGAGGTCAAGGTTGGAGTGTTCTGCTGCTGAGGCCTCCCTGCCGCGATAGCGTTATGTACCAGCTTGTACCCTGTAATCTGATAGGTCACGCTAACCAGCAGTTGGTTTCCCTCTACTTAAAATGGCAGAGAACGGGCAGAAAAAGTGTTAAAGCTAAAAGAAGTCACGGGAACATTTCTTTTTAATGCAATATTGCTTTATAGTGCAGACAAAGCATGTCACCATTCTCATCCAAACCCACCCTGAAAGTATCTCCCATTCGCGCGGGCTTGTACAGTCGCTGATGTTGCTCCGTAATAACCCTCTCCCTGTTCTCTCCCTGCTCACCACAGACAGCAAGGCCATCGTGGATGGGAACCTGAAGCTCATCCTGGGCATGGTGTGGACCCTCATCCTCCACTACTCCATCTCCATGCCCGTGTGGGAGGACGAGGACGAGGAGGCCGAGAAGAAGACCCCCAAGCAGCGTCTGCTGGGCTGGATCCAGAATAAGGTGCCCGACCTACCCATCTCCAACTTCAGCAGAGACTGGAGGGACGGCAAGGCCCTGGGAGCCCTGGTGGACAGCTGCGCTCCAGGTCAGAGAGAGAGACTAGGAGAGAGAGGAACCTCAATGAACCACACCTCAACGTTGGGAGTCTTCAGACTGTCGTGTTTAACTGTTGTCTCTGTTGAATTGTCGTCGTAGGTCTCTGTCCTGACTGGGAGAACTGGGACTCGACGCCGTCGAACAACGCGAGCGAGGCTATGCAGCTGGCCGACGATTGGCTGGGGATCCCTCAGGTGAGAAACCGAGACCTCTACTCTACTCCCGGAAACCCGGTTCGGTTCTCTACTGTGCGGATGGAACACTGCCCATGTGACCATGTTCCAGACTTTTCTTTGTTACTGTTGGCCTGTGTTGAGAAGAGCCCAGCTTGTAGTGAGCCAAGTCTGATTGTTTCAGTGAAGTAGTTCAGACCGGAGGAATGAGACTTCTGTTTATTTAAGAGGCGGCTGCCACGTCCAGAGTATGCCATTGACCTTTTACTTCGGTCATCATTCATCACACACTATCACACTTCTGCAAACAGGAAAACCCCAGGTTTCCAGGTATTCTGCTTAGCAACCCCCCCCCCACCCCCCTCACTCAGCCAAACCCCTTCCCCGACAGTCCCTATAATCAACACCACCCTCACACCTGGATGTTGGCAACCAAAGTGAACTATGCTGCCAACCTTGCTGGTTTTAACGTTGCCCATCATCTCATTGCTTCCTTGTCGTGTGTGTGTGCTCATCTCTCTGTCCATCTCTCCGTCTGCCAGGTGATTGCCCCAGAGGAGATCATCGACCCCAGTGTGGATGAGCAGTCTGTGATGACCTACCTGTCACAGTTCCCCAAGGCCAAACTCAAGCCTGGAGCGCCACTCAAACCCAAGCTTAACCCCAAGAAGGCCCGCGCCTACGGACCAGGTAACTCACCTGCCCCTGACCCCGTCCAATCACTGCGTTTTGATCCGTCAACACTGTGTGGATCCACACTCCCTTTTCAGGGTTGGCCAAGTTTTAGAACCCCCTAGATGGAAGATTCCAGTGAAAAAGCGTTGATAACGCTAGGTGTCCACCCTGACTTCCCTCTACGTCAGTCTGGGCCTGAGTTATGTCGGTGTAAATACACGGAGCCATCAGGAGACCTCATCGCCGCTCGCTGTCCATGACACTCGCCCTTGGAGTAAATGACAGCGGGGCTATAAAACTCTGAGTTAATGAGTTTAGGGGTTGTTAGCTGGGGTTGATTCACAGTCCAGAGGTTCCGCTGGGGCCTGTTTGAATGTGTCCGGACGTCCGAGCACGTTGTCTCCTCCTCCTCTGCAACACAGTGGCATGTCTGAGGCTTCACAGAGCTAGACATCCAGAGAGGGCTCCACGGCTCATTTACATTCTCTATTGTCACTCAAATTGTTTTTTGGAGTGTGTGACCTATTGTGAGTTTATTTCTAACTTTTTTGACACCCAACACCAGCCAAATACGCCCATATGCACAAACAATTATGTAATTCATTCTAGGGCAGATTAGGCAACACCCAAACCGTATCGCACAAAACTCAAATCTCCACACTCCAGACTGAACAGGTCTCTTTTTGGGTTCTGCGGTCCTGCCGACCTGCCGCCTCCCAGATGTAAACCTGCTCCCAGAAGTGGGATCCCATCTTGTATGACATGGACGAATTGTGTCCAACGTCAAAGCCCGCCAAGACAAGCAGAATTCCCCTTCCAGCAGCGAGTCATGGGCTCTGTAAGACGAGGGAGTGGTACCTTCACGCTCACTGGAGAGGGAACCAGAACATTATTTATATAACTCAACTATTCAGACTAATGGGAGAAGTCAACCCAAAAGATAACAATTTTAAAACGTTCTGTCTGACTAATGGAATCCACTTCAGAACTCTCAAGTTTTGAGATCAATGGCCGTGGTCCCTTTTTAGTCAATGGAAACGGTAAAGGTCGCCGTGACAATGTGAGGAAACGTCTGCTCATTAGCGTCAACAATAGACTGCATTCCCCACCCCTGCCCTGCCACCATCTGATCACCAGACTGCAGCCGGCTCTCCCATGTACAGCGTACATGGAAACAGTTTCTGCAGTAACACCATTTTTCCTCCACCTCATCCTAACAGCACATGGCCCTATATGCCATCATCAGCCTGGGTTTAACTCGTGGGCCCTGTGGAACAAATCAGTGGCGTTTGGCTCCTCTCACTCTCAAACAAACCCCCTGTATTTCATTCAGCTTTCCATCTCCTCCCACATTCCTCTGTAGAGGGATACAGCAAAAAACACATGCTTTCCCACTGATCTACAAGATCTCTAATCATATGGGCCCTGACCGGGGAACTCTTATCGCCCACTCCGTAGACGCTAGCTAGCCCAGACCTGACAGGATCCCATCAGTTGAATTAGATGGTAAGATCTCCAGTCGCTACTTACTGTCGGCCGTTGTATTCATCTGCACCCCTTTCTCATTCCCCTTCTCATCTTCCTCCTCCTTCTCCCCATCTGTTTCCCTCCCTCCCTGTCCTTCCCCTCCTCCTCCTCCTCTCCCAGGTATTGAGCCAGTGGGGAACAGGGTGATGCGTCCTGCAGTGTTCACAGTGGACTCCTTCAGTGCCGGCCAGGGCCAGGTCACCGTCTACGTGGAGGACCCAGAGGGCACCAGAGAAGAGGTAGGATCCCCTGGAACACTGGAGACGGGAGGCCTGGAGACCAGACTGAGGAGCGTCTGACCAGTGGTTCATTCACTTATTGACACCCCCTTCACAAATCACTCATTGGGTTCCTATCTGCTCCCAGGTGAAAGCCGTCCCCAACGAGGGCAAGAAGACCTACAGTGTGACCTACTTGCCCCAGGTCATGGGCCCTCACAAGGTAGGACTGGAGGGCTGTCTGTGGAGAGGTCCCAGATAAAGGGGAGGTCTGACCACAGGGGGTTTGATGAGGGCTGTCTGTGGAGAGGTCCCAGATAAAGGGGAGGTCTGGGCACAGGGGGTTTGATGAGGGCTGTCTGTGGAGAGGTCCCAGATAAAGGGGAGGTCTGGGCACAGGGGGTTTGATGAGGGCTGTCTGTGGAGAGGTCCCAGATAAAGGGGAGGTCTGGGCACAGGGGGTTTGATGAGGGCTGTCTGTGGAGAGGTCCCAGATAAAGGGCAGGTCTGGGCACAGGGGGTTTGATGAGGGCTGTTGCTCGGTCCTGTGTAGGTGACGGTGCTGTTCGCAGGCCAGGAGATCCCAAAGAGTCCGTTTGAGGTAAACGTGGACAAGGCCCAGGGTGACCCCACTAAGGTCACAGCTAAGGGGCTGGGCCTGGAGCCCCTGGGGAACATCGCCAACAAACCCACCTACTTTGACATCTACACCGCAGGTCAGTGCTCCACTCCACCCCTTTTCTTCTTTCTCACCGTGCAATTTAGATGTTATTGTTGTACTGTGGTATAATATTTTTGTTCACCATGCCTGGTAGCTGAGATGTGGTTACTTTGCGATTTGGCCCGTTCCTTGACTTGACTGCTGAAATACTGTTAGAACAATGCGCTTCTGATCCTTCATCTTGACTGATGAGCGTCTGCTGGAGGAATGTGTTTCGAACATGTGGCTGATGCAAAATATAGCTCAACTTTGTCATTGGCGTTCTGCAGGGGCTGGTGTGGGAGACGTGACAGCCGTCATCATGGACCCCCAGGGGGGGAAGAGCGTGGAGGCCATGATGGAGGACAAGGGGGACAGTGTGTTCCGCTGCACCTACAAGCCCACCCAGGCGGGTCCCCACACTGTCACCATCACCTTCGGGGGCATCGCCATTCCCAGAAGCCCCTGCACCGTCACCATCGGCCCCGGTAGGAACCCTCTTAACAACCAGTCTGGTTGGCTAGTTTTAATCTACTTAAAAGCTAGCTCCATTTCGAAATGAGAGACAACCTTATAAGGAAAGGTGTGTGTGTGTGTATATACAGTATATATATATCATGTATAGGGCATTTGAGTGCAGATCAATAGGTTGAAAGTTAAAATTTCCGCTCCCATACGTCACCTTGGATAAGTGTTGGCTAAATTAATTAATATTCGAAAGTTTGTTCTTGAACGTAGACAAACACTGAGCCTCTTGCATCACATATCCCCTCACGACCATGTGTCCTGTGCTGGTTAACAAGTCATCCAGGTGACACGGTCTGTGGTCACTGACAGCTGGGGCTGAGGTGGCTGGAGGCCTTGTCTGGGAGTGGAGCCTGGAGCTTGTGTACTGCCAGAGTGGGGCCACGTCTGGGAGTGGAGGTGTGAGGGTGTCAGAGAGGGGGAGAGAGAGAGAGAGAGGGGGAGAGAGGGGAAACCCCTATGCAGTTGAACAGGGCTCCAGCTCCCGGAAACAGGGGACAGGAGTGTTCGCAAACGGCGCCAAGCCTCGTAAAACACCAAATTCCTTCTCCCTGAGGCAGCTTTTCCCCACCAGGCCGCCCCACTCAGCTCCAGCTCACACTGCGTTTTATAGACGGCTCGCAAATAGATTTTTCCAAAATAATATGAAATCAAAAAAATATTCATCATTATTGTCATTATTGTTTTTATGTGGAGCAAACGGACCCCTTGTTGAATCGTAAAAGGAAAGTATCTCAAGTTATTTCGGGACAGTTGTCCGAAGAACGTTTGGCTCAGTGGCTGTTCAGATTCCTCGACATCTTTTATGACTCTCCATTCACTTAAAATTGACAAGTGTGGTTTGTGGAGCCTATCTTTGGCTACCAGACGGGCAAAGAAAAGCCTTTTACTTTTTACTACAAACAATCATTCTAAGTAGAGTAGGCTATATAAAATGATACGCTGTTCAACCTGCTGATGTCATTTTTCTTCCATCGAAGATTAATCAAATAATTTCTCAATTATCTTGTTGAATACTATTATTTGTGCAATGGGTTACAAGGGGGCCAACTTTATTCAACTCACCAGTTTGACTTTATCATCACCTGACTCATCAATGCCTGCACCATGATTCTCTGTCTTTATTGATTTAAATCAAATGATTTCCGCCACAGATTTGTTGTCACACAGGACTTGTGCTGGGTGTAGACAGTGTGACTCAGACTGCCTATAGAGTAGCATGTTTGTCTTCAGTGTTGACCCTTGCTCTGTTATGCAGTCCCTCCCAGTGTGTGTGGTGTTAATGACTGTGTGGTGTGTGTTTCTGTCCAGCCTCCGTGCCCAGCGCGTGTCGAGCCACAGGGCGCGGGCTGCAGCCCAGAGGCGTCCGGGTGCGTCAGGTGGCCGACTTCAAGGTGGACACACGCAACGCCGGCAGCGGAGACCTGAAGGTCTCGGTCAAGGGGCCGAGTGAGTAGACATGAACACAGACACACTGGAGCTCCAGTCAAGGGGCCGAGTGAGTAGACATGAACACACACTTAGGACCTTCAGACCAGCAGTCATATCCAGTCTGTGGAGTAATTAAAGACACATGGGAGGGAGGCAAGCTTTGGAAGGGAACCCAGCCCTGGACGGAGGTACATGGAGGCCCCAAGCCCAGTCTGTTCCCCTGGCACCAGCCCGCCAGCCTGCCCAGCCCAGGGTCCAGCTGGCTAGGGGCAGGCACCAGGGAGCCCAGCCTGCATGGCACTCAGACGGGCTCAGGCCTGGATCTTCCGTCTGAGTGGCTGATGAATAGACTGAGCCGGGTCACTGGGCACACGTGATTGATTTACGCACGAGAAAGACATGTTTTATGGGTTCATGACGCAACAGTGTTGAGTGGTCGGTGTGTGCCAACCTTGTCAGCAAGTGAGCAAATACGATCACACTTAGCTGACATGCTAGCTCTCCCTGCCCAGAGATATCACCTAGCCTTGGTGTAAATTGGTCCGACACATGACTAACTGTGTGTGTGTGTGTGTTTTGTAGAGGGTCTTGAGGAGCCTATGAAGCAGAAGGAGGCCCTGGACGGTGTGTATGCCTATGAGTATTACCCCAACGCCACCGGCAAGTACACAGTCACCATCACCTGGGGAGGACAGCACATTCCCAAGAGGTGAGTGAGACCGGAGCCCCGACATGTCACCTTCACGGTGACACTGATGGTGCTGCTGTCAGGTGTCTGTTAGTCGAGGGCTACCAGCAAACAGATTGGTGGGGGGTGGGGGCACGGCTGATTGGCTTGGGGTGGATGTGTAAACGAGGCGAGTTGTTTACATTTGAGATGAATGTTGTGAGGAATGAAACATGGAACTTACCGTGTGCATCAGGGGAGCATTGTTCTGTGTGTGGTAATAAATGGCATGACCTCATGCTCTGGTGTGGGGAGTCTGAGCGTACCGCAGGGCAGACAGCAGAACCATGTTCACGTTGTGGGAAACAACGTTAATGTCGCCACACATTTCCCAGGACCGCTGATAAATACGGAACGTTGACTGCAGACGGCTTCATTTAACAAGCTTGGAAATGTCTTCCCTCTGTTTTGGGTTAATTTGTTTGTGTTTTATTGGGTGTGTGGAGGGGATAGCTGGTTTCAGCAGGGAGAAATGTAATTGTTTTTAAGGCATACGGAAATCTGCTTACATTTTTTAGTGTATCTGCACTCAAGGATGGGGGATGGATTTAGGATGAGTGTCGTGGCTGAGCAGTTAACCCCTCTGGACGTTTGTGAAGGCATCTTCCATGTGTTCATCAGGAGAGGGAATCAAAGTTGTTTTACAACATTACAGATTAGATTACAGATCCTAAAGGGGGGAGATGGAATTAAATCTCAGAGGTGCTTGTGTGTGTGTTTATACACCGCGCCTCCGGTCTCCCAGGTGACCTCATGCACCAGGGCCCCGTCCGCACGGCATCACTGACTTTAACGGTGGCTCCACTCCGGCCCCGGGGTGTAATGGTTGACAGAAGCTGTGTGTCTGTGTTCTAACACACGACGCCTCCTCAGTCACCCAGGGGTTTTATGCTCTTTAGCTGCTCCAGCACAAACAGTAACCCAATACCACATTAAATGGATCTGTTTGGTTTGGAAATTTGTTTTTTTGGATCCGCTTAGCACTGGACTGTTTTGGGGTTGTCCATGGGCTGAAGGGAAGCATGAACTTGCATCGTGGTATGAGCAAGATGCTAGAAGACATCAAGCTTTAAATATAATACTGGGGAGAACTGTCTTTGGCTCCTCAAAGACTAAACGGTGTGTTTTAACTTGTCTTGTTTCCCGATGTCCAGTCCATTTGAGGTGCAGGTGGGCGCAGAGGCCGGGCCCCAGAAGATCAGGGCGTGGGGTCCAGGCCTGGAGGGAGGCATTGTGGGCAAGTCAGCTGACTTTGTGGCAGAATCCATCGGCACAGACGTGGGAGTCCTGGGTGAGTTCTTGGTTCTGACTGCTCCCATTTTCCTCTGTGGGAATGTCAATGGAACGATGACCTTTTTAGATCTTCCAAACAGACACCTCACCAGTAACGACCAGTGCTGTGTTTCCCTCAGGCTTCGCCATAGAGGGCCCGTCCCAGGCCAAGATCGAGTGCGAGGACCAGAACGACGGCTCGTGTGACGTGAAGTACTGGCCCTCGGAGGCCGGAGAGTACGCCGTGCACGTCATGTGTGACGACGAGGACATCGAGGACAGTCCCTTCATGGCCTACATCGTCCCCGACAACGGCACCAACGACCCTGCCCAGGTGAGCGACGCTGGGGTGGTGGGGTTTCTGTTTGCTCAAGCTGCAAGGGTACAGCTAGAATTGTACTTTTTGTAAAGATACTGGTTAAGTGTAAGTAGTTGCAGAGCATGTGTGAGTTTTCTCAAGGCAAGTTTAACTTGTGTCTAATGTACAAGACATGTTATACAGTAAGCTTTAGCTAAAATCATCAGGAAGGCCCCCTATCATTACATCTGTTTTTCTAGCGGTTGCTTTGGTTGGCAGAAACTGGACACAGCAAAGCTGGCTTCACTTAATGTGTTGGTGTTACTCTAATATCAGGTCCAAGCCTATGGCCCTGGTCTGGAGAAGACCGGCTGTGTCATCAACAAACCTGCCGAGTTTACAGTCAACGCTAAGGATGCTGGGAAGGGTCCCCTGAAGATCATTGCCCAGGTGAGGATTGGACACCTGATTTCCATGATTATCTTTAGTAAAGACGTGAATTACATTGTAGTCTAGACCCACACTTACCGAAACTCTCTTCCTTGTATCCTTCCCAGAATGCCGAGGGAGCTCCAGTTGACGTGAAGTTGAAGAACAAGGGGGACGACGTGTACGCCTGTTCCTACACCCCGACCTCCTCCCTCAAGCATACCGTGGTCGTCACCTGGGGAGGGGTCAGCGTGCCCAACAGTCCCTTTCGGGTAAGCCAATCAGAACCCCCCATTCCAGCTTGGTCCCAATCAGAAACTCTTGTTCAGAGTGTAAGCCAATCAAATCAGGCCTCTCCTGGAGAGAATTTTAAAGGTAAACGTAGAAGAGCGGTCATTGTGATCACCACCTACAAAGAGGAGCGCCGCACCTACGGGCAGTAAAGGAACATGACCTTCAGTACTGGGGTGTGGCAGGGGAGCCCTTTGCTAAATCACAATGCACTATCAGACTGCACTGCATCTGTCAATGATCAAATACACTACTACCTTTAAACAACTGGAAGTCTTTTTCGACACTTAACTCACATTTGATTGTATCTGTTTTGAGTCATGCATGTTAAGATTGACACTTTAAAGAGTTGGATCATAAACCTCTGTTCTGGCAGGCAGAGTTGTGAAAACCTCATGTCTCCCAAAGCTACAAGACTGTTTCATTTGATTGTTATCGTTCTTGTTTTAACCTGGAATGACATCTCAGTATGGAAGATTATTTTGGGTTAAATGAAGAACTTTGACTCGGTAAACTTAAATCTTGATGCGTCCTTGACAATTCAATATAATAAGATAATTGGAAGATTTATGCTTATCACTAATTCTTGAAATTGATTATATTGATAAAAAATAAATCATTTAAATAGTTTGTTTTGTTTGCAATTGTGTAACTTGATTCAACCAGCAAATTTAATTTAGAGCCCTTATTTTGTTGATCTCAGTCATATCTACTTGATTTATAGCTTTGGCCTGCAGAGATTGATGTACAAAATATTTTTGCCAAGCCCTTTTATGTGCAATATCATGAGAAGTTGAAGGCTTGTTTGCATCGCGTGCCAGGAACGACAGTAATCCCCAAAAACACATCTCAACCTGTTGAAGGATTCACATAAATGTGTCAGTAGGACCTGAGCTACTGGCAGGCTGACTGAAGGACTGAACCACTAACTAGCATTTATACAAGCTGCCGCCATTATGGAATGCAAACCTGCAATGTTAGATACTAGATGGAAGAGATCTCGTTACCAAAGAGCTGTGATATGGACAATTTGAGGGAAGGAATCACAATCCAAATCTATATGTATTACAGAATTGCACTGTCCTAAACATTTCTGATTGACTTGATTGATGGGAATTTTTGTGACCTCACACTAAATAAACAATCAGTTTACACAGTAATTGTGTTGTTTTGTTCATTCACTCATTTTCCTAGTTGCAGTCCTCATTGTGCAATGTATTTCAACCTGTACATGAATTGTGTAATTGTGAATATATCTTCAAATAGAAATGTCCTGTGTATATTTACATCTCAATATATTATAATTACTAAAAGAAGTGTTGAACAAATGTTTCTTTTTCTCTCCAGGTAAATGTTGGGAAAGGAAGCCATCCTCAAAAGGTGAAGGTATCTGGTCCTGGAGTGGAGAGAACTGGGCTGAAGGCCAATGAACCAACACACTTCACTGTGGACTGCACTGAGGCTGGGGAGGGTGAGCGACGCGTGAACACACACACACACATACACACACACACACACACACACATACACATTCCTAACATTGTTGTTGTCCCTTTTATAGTATCTATTTGTCTAGGATGATGACAATTGACCCAGGCATGGGTTTGGGGTGGGATGGGAATAGTATATGTGCCTTGCCTGTATTGATTGGTTGAAAATAATAATGTCATCATAAAAACAATCCCCCAACACATCCTCATCTTTGGACTCCATTCCGGTGCTTTCCGCAGGAGACGTGAGCGTCGGTATCAAATGTGATGCCAACATCATCAGCGACAAGGAGGAGGACGTAGACTTTGACATCATCCCCAACGCCAATGACACCATCACTGTCAAGTACATCCCTCCTGGGGCAGGAAGACTCACCATCAAAGTGCTCTTCACTGACCAGGTAACAAACATACTCCCAAGAGGCATCATATCAATGTTCTGACTTTACATACATGAAACGGGGTTGGCTTCCATGTCCACTTTGACAGGCTGAGGAGAGGGTAGGCATCCTATCTAAAGTGTGACTAAGTCTGAGCCAGAACCTAGACTGATACAGAACTGGCTGCCTGTTCCTCCCTCATGCCCTGGATGTGTTCCTCCCTGTAGGAGATCCCCGTCAGTCCGTTCAGGGTCAAAGTTGAGCCCTCCCATGATGCATCCAAGGTCAAGACAGAAGGACCAGGATTGGCCCGTTCGGGTACGTGGCGATTCTACTTATGTTCACAAACCTAGCTATGGTATGGGATCTAGGTGTCCGTCAGGTCTTCACCCACTCATGTTTTCTGCTTCACCTGTGTTCCTCTGTGCTTCCCTGGCCAGGTGTGGAAAGTGGGAAGCCGACTCACTTCACCGTCCACACCAAGGGAGCCGGCAAGGCGCCCGTGGACGTCAAGTTCACCGGCACCGAGAAGGGAGACGCCGTCCAGGACTTCGACATCATCGACAACTACGACTACTCACACACGGTCAAGTACACACCCGTACAACAGGTCAGTTGGTCTGCTGAGGCACTCAGGGTTGATGCTGTTAAGGGCTCTCTTGTCCTGCTTCTCAGAGGGCTTGGAGAATGTATATCAATGTAGAATGTTATTGTTTCTTCTGGGCAGGGTGAGATGGTGATCATCATCACCTTCGGTGGGGACATCATCCCCAAAAGCCCCTTCACTGTGGGGGTGGCAGCCCCACTTGACCTCAGCAAGGTCCAGGTCAACGGCCTGGATGGCAGTAAGTACACCACACTTGTTTTCATATCCGCATTTTGAAGGGTTTTTATAGTTGACCAGATATGATTCCTTTAGTGTACTGTGCACAAAGTCCTGAAGACATGATATACAGTTTGTCAGCTCCCCACCTCCCAGTATTGTGTAAAGACCCAACTTAAGACGAACCTTCATAAAACTAACCAACAACTGTTGTCCCTCCCTTATCAGGAGTGGAGGTGGGTCAGGACCAGGAGTTTGCGGTGAGCACCAAGGGTGCGGGGGGGTCAGGGCAGGCTGGAGGTGAAGGTGACCAGCCCGACCCAGAAAGCTGTGTCCTGCACAGTGGAGGCCCAGCCCGGGAAGGCCAGCAGCCTTGCTCGCTACATCCCCAAGGAGGAGGGGGTTTACTCTGTGGACGTCACCTACGACGGGCACCCCATCCTGGGGAGCCCATTCCCTGTGGAGGCCACGCTGCCTCCAGACCCCAGCAAGGTAGGCTGTCTATCCTAGGACTTGTTGTGTTGGGCTAAGATAAAACTATATACACACACCATGGATTCATGTGATCTTATTGGAAATCAAAATAGCAGTGTGTGACTTATCTATCCTCCACTCCCCACTCTTATGAGGAGTTATCAGTGATCACTGTGTGGCATGTTGGCCCTCTGCAGGTGAAGGCCTTTGGTCCCGGCCTTAAAGGGGGTCTGGTGGGAAACCCAGCAGAGTTCACCATCGACACCAAGGGGGCTGGTACAGGCGGTCTGGGCTTGACGGTCGAGGGTCCCACTGAGGCCAAGATCGAGTGCTCCGACAACGGGGACGGCACCTGCTCGGTCTCCTACCTCCCCACCGAGCCTGGAGAGTACCTGGTCAACATCCTGTTCGAGGAGGTCCCCATCCCCGGCTCGCCCTTCCACGCCGACGTCCAGATGCCCTTCGACCCCACCAAGGTGGTGGCGTCGGGCTCCGGGCTGAAGCGGGCCAAGGTGGGCGAGACGAGCGTGGTGAACGTGGACTGCTCCAGGGCCGGGCCGGGCAAGCTCACCCTGGAGGCGGCGGGCGACGCCCCCGGGAGCAAGGCCAAGACGGAGGTGGTGGACAACAAAGACGGCACGTACACGGTCACCTACGTGCCCCTGACGGCCGGCATGTACACCCTGCTGCTGAAGTACGGGGGCAAGGCTGTGCCAGGGTTCCCTGCCAAGGTGATGGTCGACCCTGCGGTGGACACCTCCAAGGTCAAGGTGTTTGGACCCGGAGTGGAGGGACAAGGTAGACATCTTTTTCTATAAAACCACTCTTCTCTTAGCCGACTGCGAGTTAGCTTAATAACTCCCAAGTTGTGTTGCTGCTGAACACGGAGGCCTAAGTCTTAGTTGTCACTCATTCGCTACGTTGTTTCCACCCGAGAGAGCTCTGTTTATGTTCTGCTCCCATGACATCACACACCATCTCAGAGTGTATATTTGCAGAGTGTATAGAAAAGGAAAGTGCAACAAACAAATCTGGTTTCGGTTCAGAGGAGTTTCGTTTGAAAGTGCCTCTCTGTGCTCGACTGTCTTTCAGCGGTCGAATTCCTAAGCGGTGACCTCAGCACCGTGGTCATGGACCAGTTAGGTCAGAAAGGCTTTAGTTGACACCTTGTTGACTTCAAGAGAAGAGCGAGGGGTGGCAGTTACATTGTGATGAGGAGATGTGGATGTTGTACAGAATGTACAGAATTTGTAGTTTTTTATTTTACAGAGGGGCAGGAAAGGTGTAAAACATGTGTTGCGTCTAGGAATTTGAACCTGTGTGGCTCTATCGTGGGCTAACGATGGTAGCGATTACTACATGCCAGCCACACTCACTCACTCACTCCTGGTTGGTCTCCTGTTGTCCCCCTTCAGCCGTGTTCCGGGAAGCCACCACCGACTTCACCGTGGACGCCCGCTCGCTGACCAAGACGGGAGGGGACCACGTGAAGGCGCGGGTCAAGAGCTCGTCAGGCTCCCTGGTGGACTGTCAGGTGAAGGACCAGGGCGACGGCACCTACGGCGTGGAGTACACACCCTTCGAAAACGGTAAACGCCGAGCTAGCCAGCAGGGATCCACCCCTGCTCTCTCACGCTCTCTAAACAACGACCATTCAGGATATCGTGGTTTATTCGATTTGGGGAAAAAAGGTGCTTACACTTGAGGTTTTATACATCCTACGCGTGTGTGTTTATTGGCAGGTTCCCACAGTGTGGAAGTCCTGTACGATGACTCCGCTGTGCCCAAGAGCCCCTTCAAGGTGTCCGCCACAGAGGGCTGCGACCCGGCCCGCGTGCTGGCCAAAGGCCCCGGGCTGCAGGAGGCCCTCACGGAGAAGACTAACAACTTCTCCATCGTCACCAGGTGAGTCTCCTGCTCACAGGCCCGGCACGTTCTCTCTACTGCCAGCCGCAGCACTGATCCACCTCTGGGTTTCATCCGAGTCACAGCACATCAGCGTGGAACAATACAAGTCTCGTTCTCTTCTGGTGCTTTGAGGCACTGGTTCAAATGAGATCCTCCTGCTTTGTCAACCATGTTCTGGTGGGAACAAAAACCCCATGTTAGAAATGCGTGTCTGTTTCTGCTGTGTTCAGAGGGGCTGGCATCGGTGGTCTGGGCATCACTGTGGAGGGCCCCTCCGAGTCCAAGATGTCCTGCAAGGACAACAAGGACGGCAGCTGCAGTGTGGAGTACGTGCCTTACGTCCCTGGGCTGTACGACGTCAACATCACCTACGGAGGAGAGCACATCCCTGGTAAGACCCCCGGTGACCTCCTCCCCCTCCCCCTCCCCCTACCAGTTACCCCACTAGCCCCCACTACCCCCCCTCAGAAGTGACCCCACTGTCCATCCACTCCTCTCTAATATGCCGTTGCACCACACCTTATGTCTCTGTTTCAATCCAACACAGAATAACTCAGAATAACTAGAGACATGTTTTGTCTCCCTGTTTTGGTATCCGGAGTAGATAAAGGACTTCAAGGATGTTTTAGTGATTTGCTTCCTCATTAGGTCTGGTTTATATACCTGCATCTCCGGAGAGTTTTAGTTGTTTTAATAGCAGGAAATAAACTGAAGTATGCACTTGTTGTTTTTAATGGACGCTCTCTGGAGGGGCCTGAGCTTGTAACCCATCCCAGCCTTTCATTGACAGCTGTTGTTGTTGTTGTTTACACCGTGTGTAGTGTTTACGCAATTGTGTATGCATCTGACGCAGAGAGCTAGACCTCTAAATACGCAATGGGACCAATCCCTTCTCCATAGATGGAACTTTGCTGTGCATTCTTGCTATCTGTCGTTCACTGTGTTTTCCCAAGACCACACATTTCGCTGTGCGTATAAAGTTGCACTAGCCATCCTAAATCACATGCGCGGGACAAGACGGACTCGTATATCAGACACGGTAGACAGACATACCAGAGCTAGACGACGAACAGTTGTTCTCCGTCAACCACGGGACCTCAGTTAACACAGTATAGTGTCTGACCAAGTTAACTCCTGTCTGCTCTCACCTGAAACCTGTTTTGTGTAACTCCTCATTCTTGTCCTGCCCCCCCTCCGTCTGTCACCTTTCCCCGACCCTTCAACCCGTGACGTCACGCTGTCCACTGTCTTCCTCCACCTCCAGGCAGTCCGTTTAAGGTGCCAGTGAAGGACGTGGTGGATGCCAGCAAGGTGAAGCTCTCTGGGCCAGGTGTGGGGTCAGGGGTCAGGGCCAAGATCCCCCAGTCCTTCACCGTGGACTGCAGCAAGGCGGGGGTCGCGCCCCTCTCTGTCGCCGTCATGGCGCCCAAAGGTGAGATCCCTCTAGGTGGACAGAGACTCGCCACGTCATTGATCAGTTCTGGGTTTTAGAAGCACTGATGAATCGGAACTCTCACACTCAAATCATTCTTGAATCAAATACTCCATCAACTTTGTCAACATCCGTCTGTGTGTGTGTCCAGGTTTGGCAGAGCCAGTGCAGGTAACGGACAACGGAGACGGGACCCACACCGTGGCCTACACTCCCTCCTTGGAGGGACCCTACTCTGCCGTGATCAAGTATGCTGACGAGGAGGTCCCTCGCAGGTACAAACACGCATGCACTCACACACGTCATCTCCCAGTTTTACACCCACACAATAAAATGGTTTTTCTCTCAAAACATTCTCTTAACGGTTGTTGTTCTTGCAGCCCCTTCAAGTTCCGCGTGCTGCCCACCCACGATGCCAGCAAGGTGCGTGCCAGCGGGCCCGGTCTGACCACAGGGGTGCCCGCCAGCCTGCCCGTGGAGTTCACCATCGACGCCAAGGATGCAGGAGAGGGCCAACTGGCAGTGCTAATCACTGTGAGCTAACTTCTCAAACACACACATTTCTATGTTTCAAGTGCAAATGTGGAGAGTTTCAGAAGCCCAGAGCTGTCCCAAGGCTGTGGTTATCACAGATTGATGGGTGGAGGCTGTATGTACAGAATGGAGGGTAAGGGCAAAGCAGCTCTATACTGTACATTCTCCAGCTCATGGTCACATCTCTTCGTAACCCCTGAGTGTCTGTCCTGCCAAAAGGAGGTCCTCTGAGGCGGCCAGGCCCTAGTAGAGCTCTAGCAGGGAGATGGATCACACCCCTGTCAGGCCGTAGCTGGGCCACGGGATGGGGGAGCTCAGTTCAGCTGGGGACTTGTGTCTTCCTCCCTCTTGCTCTCTCCCTCCGTCCCTCTTGGAGCTTCAGACATATAAATCAGCTCCATTTGGTTCTGTAGCATCTTGCAACATGTTCCGGACACGCTTGAGTGTGTGGATAGGGGCCCTGCGGAGAGCCGAGCATCTGAACACCATCAGCACGCTCACCAGCAGCTCTGACACAACACGGCAACCAGCTGCCGCCATTAGGAGCAGTTAGCCGAGCACGCTAACAGCCGACTGTTAAACATTAGGCTGTTGGTTGAGCGAAGTGTTTATTATCCATTCCCGAAGCTGTGTCATTCGATTGGATCGTTTGGTTTACGTATGTTGAGGCATTCATTCATAGATTTTTTGTTGTTGTATAGAAACATACTTGGGTCTTCATAGGAGATGTTTAAAGATATTTGGTGTCTCATCACTAGGACCAGGACGGCAAGGCCAAGAAGACCAGTATCCAGGACAACGGCGACGGGACCTACAAGGTGTCCTACGTGCCAGACAAGGTCGGCCGCTACACCATCGTCATCAAGTACGGAGGAGACGAGATCCCCACCTCGCCCTACCGGGTCCGCGCCTCCACCAGCGGAGACGCCAGCAAGTGCACCGTCACCGGTGAGGACAGAAGGGTGGAGCCGACATCCCACCTCTAACACAGGAAGGAGGGGCTCCGAGTCCATGGAAGGATCCGGAAGGGCTGGATGATTTGGCTGAATGAGGAAGTTATCCCTGAGCATTACAGTACGAGTTCACCACCTGCTCACCTTTGATCCCCTTCCTCCCCGCCAGGCCCTGGCATCGGCCCCACCATCGCCATCGGCCAGGAGGTGGGCTTCGTGGTCAACACCAAAGGCGCGGGGAAAGGGAAGGTGCAGTGTGTGGTGGTGACTCCCCGACGGGAGCGAGGTGGAGGCGGAGGTGATGGAGAACGAGGACGGGACCTTCGACATCTTCTACACGGCGCCCACACCCCGGGAACTACGTCATCTACGTCCGCTTTGGGGGAGAGAACATCCCCAAGAGCCCCTTCAGAGTCATGGTGAGGAAACGCCACTCGCTCTATAACCACACGTTTCTCTGTTATCTCAAAACAAATATCTATTCTTGCTTTGAAATGTGTCTTATCGACTGAAGTTTTTGTATGCAGTCCGTGTGTTTCTGTGTTTGTGTTACGTTTGAGTGCTGGGTGTGTGTTTATCAAGATTGACCTCCGTTGTTGCTCCTTAGGCTACTGATGAGGTTCCCATGATGGAACAGCAGACAGCCAACCAGCAGCGGGGAGCTCCTGTAGCTGGCTCCCAACTTCCCTGGGTACAAACACACACACACAAACAGACATACCCCATTATACACAAACACACAGGCCTAATAAGCCAATTCTGACCTCAGCTCTCCTACCTCAGAAACTCCTCTGTCTGAATGACTCTGGTTTCACTCTCACTTCCAGGGGAATGGCTGCCCTCTATCGACTCTCCTCCCTTGACTTCCTCTAATCTCTTTTTGCTCGACCCTCCTGTTGAATGATCCCTCACACCGCCCCGCACCGATCCACCGCTGCTGTAATCTGTCCAAACCAAAAGTCTGAAACGTTGTGAAAGTGCTTCCAGATATCTCTATTCTAACCAGTCATTCCAAAACCTCCGACATCACCCTGTGTTGTCCGTCCAACCGTCAGTGTCCCTCCGATGCCCTCTGCTCATCTGTCCTCAGAGATAGACAGGGCTATCTATCTCCACCACACGGCCTGACAGTGGGGAAAGAAAACAGGGGGGAAAGCGTGGGTCATCCAGTAGGTATTTTGGGAAAATGAGCTGTCCAAAAGGAAAACAAGTCCTGTGTAATCCCTCTGATGCAGGACAGGGTGCCACCACGCACCACGTGACTGCCAAGCCCCAGGCCCTTCTAGGAGGCTGGCACCATGCCAGCCTCATTACGGGAAGGACAATGCCCTGTAGAAGAGGAGAGGCCCGTTTCCTGGGTTCCCAGCAGGGGGGGAGGGGGGGGGGATAGAAGGGGGGCGGAGAGACAGACATGCCCAAACTGATACAGGAGATGGAAGAAAAAGCGACGTTGTTTATTTTGTGGTGGCGGGGGGACTTGAGTTCACGCTGGTTTACGGTAACTGGCTGTGGGGAGAGAGTATTATGTTGAACTTGGAGAGACCAGAGTGAGAGTGAGAGAGGGAGACCGCCAGTGCATGTGTGGTAGATCAGGACATCACTGCAGGCTGTTCTGCCTCCCTTAGAACTTCATCCTCCTTCCTCCCTCTCTCTTCCACCTCTCCCGTCACACAGACGTTGGCGTCGCTGGGGGGGGCTCTGGGGTGTCTCGGTTCCTCCTCCTCTCCCCTCCAGGGCTCCCCCGCCTCCTCCAGGTGTTCTGAGCTGGGACGACCTGCCACACGCCCTCCTCCGTCCTCACCTCCTCCAGAGCACCCCTTTCATCACTCAGCCATGGCTGCGTCATCCAACTGCCCGATCACACGCCACCCTCCCCCTTCTCCCCTCCTTCTTCCTCCTCCGCCTACCAATACAGTGCGGTCGGCGGTCACACCATGCGGAGCGGCTCGCCGACATGGTTGCGTGTTCTGTTGCTCCGTGTTTTTACTCCGTCGTCAGCTCGGAGACCCGGGTGTTTGCCAACTTTAACCCTCTGCTCTTCCAGGTGTCACAAGACGGCTACACCCCCGTTAGCAGCATGAACGGGACCGGCTTCAGGCCCTTCGACATGGTCATCCCCTTCGCCTTCAGGACGGGGGAGATCACAGGTAAGATCCCGCCCCCCCCAAAAAATTAAACCCCACCACAACCCTAAGAATCCCGTTGAATGAGTCGATGAGTCGTGTCATGGATCCAATGAAGTTGAAGGACTCAATGAAGATATTTTTGAACCATACCACGGTAGACTGACAAGAATAAGAACTAAAGACAGGGTGTGTAAGCAGGTGTGTGTGTGTGTGTGTACAGGCGAGGTGCACATGCCGTCAGGGAAGACAGCCCAGCCTGAGATCATAGACAACAAGGACGGCACGGTGACCGTCAAGTTCGCGCCCACTGAGGGAGGCCTGCACGAGATGCACATCAAGTACAACGGCACACACATCCCAGGTCAGCCCTGCACACACACACACACACACACACACATCCCAGGTCAGCCCTGAACACACACAGCCTACCTGTGTACCCTACCTGTGCACACATGCGCGCACACACACACACACCCTCACCTGTGCACACACACAGTATGGATTCCTCCTATCTTGATCTCTCCGTCCTTCTATTCCTTTTTCTCTGCTTTCTCCTCTGTCCTCTGTCCTCCCTCCTCCCCTCGTTCCTGTCTTTATTCCTCTTTATTTGTAAGCACATTTGTTTTCCTCCCCCCCTCCAAGTCCACAGGTGTTCTCAATGCTCGGAGTGTGTGTTTGTGTGCAAGTCACGCACAGCTCTCTGCTCACAGCTCTCTGCTCACAGCTCTCTGCTCACAGCTCTCTGCTCATAGCTCTCTGCTCACAGCTCTCTGCTCACAGCTCTCTGCTCATAGCTCTCTGCTCACAGCTCTCTGCTCACAGCTCTCTGCTCACAGCTCTCTGCTCACAGCTCTCTGCTCATAGCTCTCTGCTCACAGCTCTCTGCTCATAGCTCTCTGCTCATAGCTCTCTGCTCACAGCTCTCTGCTCACAGCTCTCTGCTCATAGCTCTCTGCTCACAGCTCTCTGCTCACAGCTCTCTGCTCACAGCTCTCTGCTCACAGCTCTCTGCTCACAGCTCTCTGCTCACAGCTCTCTGCTCATAGCTCTCTGCTCATAGCTCTCTGCTCATAGCTCTCTGCTCACAGCTCTCTGCTCATAGCTCTCTGCTCACAGCTCTCTGCTCACAGCTCTCTGCTCACAGCTCTCTGCTCACAGCTCTCTGCTCACAGCTCTCTGCTCACAGCTCTCTGCTCACAGCTCTCTGCTCACAGCTCTCTGCTCACAGCTCTCTGCTCATAGCTCTCTGCTCTGTTCAGACTGATGAATTTCCTGTCAGCATATTTGTGCATTGAAGTCATACAGGACATAGCATGTGGGTGTGGAGATGAGTGTGTGTGTGTGTGTGTGCTAATGTTGGAGTTGAAAAGATGAGACGGATCAAGAGATGTCTTTTAAGTACCCAAACACCCAAAAACGTTTTTTGATTTATGACAAGTGGTGAGAGAAACCTCCATGACATCAGAGGGAGAGAATGTGTGTGTTTGAGAGAAACGGGAAAGGCGAGCGAGGGCAAATTTGCACGTGTGGGTGCGCGTACAACGTACATGTTTGCATTTGGTTGTGTGTGTGTGCACATCGGGCCCCTCATGTCAGGGGGGAGAAGTCTCAGTTTACCATCAGATAATCCTATCTGGTGATGTCATCGTTTCCGTCCGATCTCGTAGCGTGATCAGACACGGGGGCAGGGGGAGGAGTCTCATAAATCATCTTCTGAGCCCCACGGAAAGACAAGCGAGACCCACCATACCTTAGATCCCTGTTGCTCCCAGCAACAGTCTTGTGCCCGTTGCCCTGTCATTTCCCCTGGTATGAGTACAGATCCAGATGTCATTATGGGATATCCTGCCTCACGGTCCTCAGTAAAGCTGAATGAGCTTCCCATTGTCTATTGTTTGATATTCTGATTATGCTTCAGTGTGGCAGTGTTTTGTGCATTGCCATGGGTACGGTTCCATTAAGAACCTCAGACCCACTGGTCCTTGTTAAACCTAACAAGCATACAAATTACTTTAGAGTGCAAATTGTAAGTGTGTTAACGAATGGTAACCCTCATGTACAACAGCCATATACACGGTGGTAGTACATGGCTGCAGTTTTCCACTGTGTCTGTCTTTGGATGAACAATCTCTCATCCCCACCACGGAACCCCTGGGGAGGATGAGGAAAACATGTTGACCTAAATCTCTACTACCGGGTTTTGTTTTTTGCCGTGCATGAAATAGTTTTGTTCTGACGTTGTTTGTTGTTTTGGTTCCCGCAGAGAGTCCCCTCCAGTTCTACGTCAACAACACCAACAGCCCCAACGTGACGGCGTCCGGCCCCGGGCTCATCTACGGCCTGGCCAACAAGACCGCCACCTTCACCATCTACACCGAGGACGCCGCAGAGGGTACGGGAGCAGGGCCACATCGTTACCATGACGATCTTCCTTCATGTCTAGATGCCCAAACACTGCTACTCTCTGACATACAGTACAGTACATAAGAAAGAGATGGATACATTTGAAATAGTAGCGTGTATGTGTAGGTGGTTTGGACCTGGCCATCGAGGGCCCCTCCAAGGCAGACATCAGCTGTTTGGACAACAAGGACGGCACATGCACGGTCACCTACCTGCCCACTCTGCCCGGCGACTACAACATCCTGGTCCGCTACAACGACAAGCACATCGCCGGCAGCCCCTTCACCGCCAGGATCACTGGTAAGACCTGGTGCACTCCCATGTAGCCCTCCTGCAGCCCCCCCCTCCTCCCCACTGGCACTGAATAATGACATCATCCCACAAGGAGCCATGACAGCACTGATGACTAGAACACCCGACCCACAGCTCAAACTCCTCCTAGCTCACAACAGTGGTTGTCCTAGCCTAGAATGTTCTAGGGCAGAAGGGGGGGGATGTACACATAGAAGCGCCCCCTGATTTGAGGTAGCCAGGTAGGAAGAAACCCAGGAGGTGTCTGCAGCCATATAAACATATTTCTAACCTTTGACCCCCCCCATCTGTTCCTTGCAGAAGACAACAAGCGCAGGTCTCAGGTGAAGCTGGGCTCGGCGGCAGACTTCTCCCTAGACATCAACGAGACGGACCTCAGCCTGCTGACGGCCAGCATCAAGGCCCCCTCCGGGAGAGACGAGCCCTGCCTGCTCAAGAGGATGGCCAACAACCACATCGGTGAGAACCAGGACACGGGACATGCTCCACCTGCAGGCTGCGGAGAAGCAGCAGCAACTGTGGAGGGATGCTGGGTTGTGTATACTGGATGGGTCCAGTATGAAGGAGAGCAGGGATGGAGGTAGAGGGATGAGAGGCATGGGGGGATGGGACAGGAAGAGGGAAGGGGGGGGGGCATCAGAAACATACCTCAGCCCTCCAGCCTGTCTGTTTCTGCAGCAGTAGATCCACTTATCTGCTCGTGCCACAGATGCTGCTGTCAAGAAGATGAATAAGCCTATTGCCTTTGTCTGTCGGTTATGTCGAAGAAGACTGTTGTCTCTCTCTCACTCTCTCTCCCGTTTGGCCTCCGTCAGGTATTTCCTTCATCCCGAGGGAGGTTGGGGAGCATCTGGTCAGCATCAAGAAGAACGGCCGCCACGTGGCCAACAGCCCCATCACCATCATGGTGGTGCAGTCTGAGATCGGCGACGCGGGGAGGGTGAAGGCGTACGGCCAGGGCCTGGTCGAGGGAAACACGTTTGAGATGTCCGACTTCGTAGTGGACACCAGGGAAGCAGGTGAGGCCTGTACCACAGCTCTGTCCATCTGCAGAGAACCTCCCTCTTTCCGTTTCTAAGAGCCCACCGCTCTGCCCTGTGAATCACGACTCAAACCCTCAACTGTATCTCACCAAGCTTTCTTGAATAGTCGCGCTTAGCCACGCCACTCGTTGTCTCCATGTGACTCTGGAAAGTAGACTAGCTACAGGGGCTAGTTATATCTGACCTCCATCGTCCTGCTGCTACAGGGGCTAGTTATATCTGACCTCCATCGTCCTGCTGTAGAACATTCTAGATCTTGTCAATGTCTGCCCCCTTACGGGATGAGGCTGTGGGCCTCAGCACTTGGAACATCCTGGTTTTAGAAATCCCTTTGTGTTTTGGTGGCCAGGGGTATTTGGTGAAGTGCAGGCCACACTGGGCCCAGTATGATAGACGTGGAGGGGGGGGCAATGCCTTATAGGGTGTGAGAGACCATGTTTAGTCATCGGTCTCTGCTGGGACTGGGCAACATGCCTGTCCCATTACCTGGCTGTCTAAACTCTCTGGGGCGCTCCGGTTCCAGTAATTAGACCTACGTAAGTGCGAAACTAAGACTTTTCTGGAGGGGGGCCCTAACTTTTTATCTTTTCACATATTTGTTTCTGTGTAATTAGGTAGGATGGCCTCTGCCCAAGATTTTAAGGAGCGACTCAGGGGTGGCCACAGAGGGACAGGAATAATCGTAACAGTTTGTGCCATTAGAGTGCCTGTTTGTTTTTTCGGAAACATGCTCGATTGCAAAAATGTTCTAGTTTATGAGCTGTTCTCCTAATCTTATCATTAAATCTATTATGGGACAGATTACAGGGTATTAGCACGATTAGCCTGTTTTCTTCATATAGTGCACCGTATACCCTGGCATGCCTGAGTTGTCACCATTATTTTTTGTATCCATCTTATTCCAATCCCTCCTAAAATCAAGTTGACACCTCATGCCCCTGCACAGCTCCAGCTGGCTCCTGAAGGCATGCGTGTTGTGTGAGCGCCCCTGTGTCTCTAAGGCCTGTGTGTGTGTGTCTCCAGGGTACGGAGGTCTGGCTCTGTCCGTGGAGGGGCCCAGCAAGGTGGACATCCAGACGGAGGACCTGGAGGACGGCACCTGCGGCGTGTCCTACTGCCCCTCAGAGCCCGGCTCCTACATGGTCTCCATCCGCTTCGCAGAGGAACACGTGCCAGGTGAGCCCTCCACCACGTGGAACAGCCACATGCCACTAGGAGCACTGGACATTTTCGGTTAGATTAATTCAATATCAAACGGTCTGGAAGGACTCCTCCCCCCCGTCCTCTCATGCTGGTCTCGTGTGTCCGTCCCTCTCTTCAGGAAGCCCGTTCACGGTGAAGGTGACGGGGGAGGGGCGTATCCGTGAGAGCATCACACGCCGCCAAAAGGCCGCGTCCGTCGCCACCGTGGGGAGCGTCTGCGACCTCAACCTGAAGATCCCAGGTAAGGGAACCACTCCATCTCAACCCAGCAGAACCACATGGCCTAACCCAGTAGGACCACAAGCGTACTGTGGGCCGAACCCCAGCTGCAAAGTCAAGTCCCCCGAATCTGCTTTGGACTCAGGGATGCAGATGAGTAATGTGGTGTCCGGTCCTTCAGTCTGGTCCTGAGCGTGTGAAAGGAGTTCTGGCCGACAGTGATGATCCATGTGTGTTCATGTCTGGTGCTCCAAGGCCTCTTCTCAGATCATGTCTGTGTTAGACTCTCACCTTTTAGTACTGGGATGGACCTCTGGTTATATGAAGCTGTTATACAGGAGACATCTGCTACCGTGTGCGTGTAAAATAAAACCCAGTCAATGGTGTGAAAGATGTAACCTGAACAGTCATGGCCAGATCCCCCCCCTCCCCCCTCTCCATCTGTGAGGCTAGCTAGCCTTGGACAGACTTGATTCACCCATAAACACATGGCTCGAAAACGCATACGTCTCACTGTAAAGCAGCTTCCTCCACCTTTACTGGCCATTTAAAGAGCAGAGACTCAACATGACTGCATTCACCTGCTCTGTCGTCAGGTCGGTAAAGATGTGGAGAGGCACAGCATTAGTGTGGTGAGGCCCAGTTCAGGAATGCAGAGCCTATAGAGCTGGCTGCGGTTGTGGGCAAGTGAAGTGTGTTGGAGTGTAGGGTGGGGTGCTGAATTCTACTGACACTGTCTCGGTTCTCGGAAACCGGAAGATGAAAGCCCGCCTCTCAATACCTGCCTTTGTCTAGCTAGAGTCTCTCCTCTCTGGCCTCTCCCCTGGCCTCCCCCCCTAGCCTCCCCCTGGCCTGGCTCCAATAGTGGAGGCTTCTCCCACATGACCTGGTAGAGATCCTGTTCAGGTCCTGCCACCAGGGTGTGAACAGAGAGCTGCAGAATTGAAGGTTCTATTATAGGTGAAAGGCAGGAGAGAGAAGGTGATAGAAAACCTTTCTCTCCACTACAGGATTTTTTTTGTTACAATGTGTCTGCACTGTTTCAACACTGCTGGTCTTATCACTGGTTAGCCTAGGACACAAATTGATTCTTTTTAGAATAGACCTTGATCTAACACAAACCATATGTGGACAGTAATACAAGGCCCCTGCCTCCATTGTACCGAGGCTCAAAACAGATGAGACGTGATGTGGCCAGAAGACATGTGCAGTCGCCTCCCTGTAGAGGAGATGAGCAGCTGCACACTCGACACTCCTCAGGGCCAAGCCTGCACCTCCAGACTCTTCTCCTCTCCTCTTCTCTCTGTTCTAGCACTTTCTTCCCCCCCAGGCACTGGGCTTTTACACTGTTTCCTATCTGCCAAAGATGTGCTTCCTGTGTCTCTCGTACTTCTCTGGGAGCTTGTCCTGTTTCACTTTTTCCTCACTTTATTTCCTTCCTGTCGTTTCTTCTGTCTTTGTCCTCCCTCCTTTGTCCCTCCTTCCTTCTCTGTCCCTGTCTCATCCTTCCTGCCCTCCTCCTCGCAGTGACCTGGTTCCTCTTGGCCCTGTCGCGGGAGGTTCTGTCTCGGGGGGGTCCACCGGGCCCGCTGCTCACTGTGGTTGAGGGGCCGTGAGGGCCCCGTGTTCTCGGGGGTGGGGCTGTGCGGGAGCCCGGGGTGGTGCTGGGCAGAGCCCAGGGCGTGTGGGTCGGGGCGGCGCCCTCGAGGCTGGAGGGTGCGTTGTAACCCCCGCTGGGCATGTGGAAGACGAGGTTGGCAAGAACCGTGCTTCTTCATCTTCTGAGTGTTGAGCGTGTGCAAGGAGGAGGGTGGAGGGTGATTAAATGGAACATCTGGATGGACCTGCTTTGATGTGTGCTGATTCATGCCCGTGCTCTCCCCCCACCCCGAGTCTCCTGCATCTCTGCTTTCTCTCACTGGCCTCTTCCTCCGGGTTCTGTGTTCACCCGCCTCTCCTCCCCGCAGAGATTGACATCCACGATGTCACAGCCCAGGTCACCAGCCCCTCCGGAACCACAGAGAAGGCGGAAATGGTCGCGTCGGGCAACAACGCCTACTGCGTGCGTTTCGTGCCCCACGAGATGGGTGTGCACACGGTCAGCGTCAAGTACCGGGGCCAGCACATCCCCGGGAGCCCCTTCCAGTTCACCGTGGGGCCCCTGGGTGAGGGAGGGCCCCAGAAAGTACGTGCTGGAGGCCCCGGGCTAGAGAAGGCTGAGGCTGGAGCTCCAGGTACTGAGCATTTACTGAGTAAACACAAGCACACACACACACACACACACAATGACCACTAACTGTTATATCCCCCACCCCCAGCCGAGTTCAGTATCTGGACACGCGAGGCAGGGGCCGGAGGGTTGTCCATCGCCGTGGAGGGCCCCAGCCGGGCGGAGATCTCCTTCGAGGACAGGAAGGATGGCTCGTGCGGCGTGGCCTACGTGGCCCAAGAACCTGGTAGGGAGGCCGCCGCCACAAGTGTGCATGGACGAGGAGGATGAAGGAATTCCTCCACTTGCCTGAATAACCTCCCAGTCATCAGTGTGTCTCTCTTAACTCCCAGCATCCTCTCTCTCCTCAGGTGACTACGAGGTGTCCATCAAGTTCAACGAGCAGCACATCCCAGAGAGCCCCTACCTGGTGCCCGTGTGCGCGCCCGCAGACGACGCCCGCCGCCTCACTGTTACCAGTCTTCAGGTGAGGCACGAGGAAACACCTCTACACCTGGGCGTGTCCGCAGCTAGCAAACCCCCCACAGAGCCCTGCTCAGGCCCTCCAACTCCCCCCTCTCACAGCCTGCCCTGCTTTTTGGTGGCAGATGACGTTTTGGCCCTTTTTCAGGATCTGGTTTGGTGTCTCGGAATCAAAGAAAGACCATCCCTGGTCCATATAGCCAACTTATTATTATAAACGCCTTCCGATGCGTCTCATAGTTTCAAGATAAGATCTTATCAAGGCCCAGGAAACAAACACATAGCTCATTTCCTGACTCATTTCTTGGGTAAGCACCTCCGTCACCTCTAAACTGCTGTCAGATAGAGCAGTAACTGATGGTTTTCAGGTGTCCTCTGTATCTGAGAGCTCTGTTAAAGGAGGCCCCCAGGACAGCTCGCTCCATGATTGACCCGGGGTGTTCCTGTCAGCTTAACTCCCCTCTCTGTGGTGAGATATAACTGAACATGAAATGTCTCCCGCCCCGAGACGCAGTCAGTCATGGGAGCTTTTGGATACGATTTACTCTTGGCTCGGTTCGTTTATCTCAAGTCAGTATGAAGCCACAGTTGACTCCATGTTTTTGGCAGGAAATCTAGAATATAAGCGTTAGGCCAGAAGTCAAATATGGACGATAAGATATTTGGTTTTGTGGTAAACTTGTAGTCCACCCACATAAAATTATTAATGTAGCAACAATAATCGTAATTAGAAAACCTTCCTGTGCACTGAGGCATCAAACAATTAGTTTTTGACCGTAAATACCACTTTAATACCCTGGGCTCTTGGCTTTGCATAGCTGCGGACATCCATGATACCTGTGTGCAGAAGCTGGTGTTTCTCTTGTGTTTCATTTAAAGGCTCCTTAACAGGCTCCCAAGCCTCTCACAGAGGAGCTGGCTAAAGCAGAGAGAGGCAGACTCCAGCCCCGCCCTCACATCTCCTAACCCCGCCCTCACATCTCCTAACCCCACCTCACCAGTCTAGCTGGTACCTTTGGTGTAGTCGTGCGCCAAGTAGTGTTACCCTCTAGTCCCTGTCCCCTGTAGACCTGTAGACACTAGCTGTAGCCCTGCTCCTAGCTGTGCTGTGCTGCAAGAAGAGGGCTCCTGTTAACCCCTCTCTGCTTTAACCTCTCCAGCGTGAGCTCAGGTAAAAGTACTGTCTGTTGGACTCTGGTCTAGTGATGATTTGAAGGTGTTTTGATAAGTCTGTTGTGTGATCCAGTCTACGCTGTATTGCCCTGGAACACCCCTTCACCCTGTGGTGCGGGGCAGCCAGGGAGGGCCACTTTGCTGATCTTGTCGACTGTCTTGCCACTCTACCAGGAGTCGGGGCTCAAGGCCAACCAGCCGGCGTCGTTCGCAGTGCGTCTGAACGGGGCGAAGGGCAGCATTGACGCCAAGGTGCACAGCCCCTCGGGGGCGCTGGAGGAGTGCGCCGTGTCCGAGCTGGAGCAAGGTGAGGATCCGGGGGAAGACTCACTGATCGCGTCCTTCCCCCGGGGAGGTTTTGAACCATGTGAAGATGGCGGGGGGCTGTCTCCTGCCTCCCCCCCCTTTTCTCTTCCTTCTCCTCATCTTTGTCCCCCTCTCCCTGGCTCCCTCGTTCCTCCTCCCCCAGACAAGTATGCCATCCGCTTCATCCCCCGGGAGAACGGCCTCCACTCCATCGACGTCAAGTTTAACGGCAGCCACATCCCCGGCAGCCCGTTCCAGGTGCGCGTGGGCGAGCCGGGCCAGAGCGGGGACGCCGGGCTGGTCAGTGCCTACGGGGCGGGCCTGGAGAAGGGCACCACAGGTGAGCCTCTCGCTGACACACCTCCACTGGTGCTTCCCTTCCTGACGTTGGGTTTCAAGGACGGTCATCACATCGACCTTCTCTGACCTCCCTGTTGTTGTTGTGTGGTTGCTTCATTCTTACGAGGTCAAGGACCGACAGTGCTGTTTCTACAGAACACTGTGTACTTGCCTGCGTCTAGTCTATCTACCTGCACATATAGAGGGCCACAATCCCTTCCATGTATCCCCACTTCCCCCCCCACACCACCACCTGCCCCTCCACCCCAGGACCAGGACAGCAGGGTGGGGACCATATGTCTGCTTCTTCCACCTCCAGCATGCCGCTCCAGCCCTCTCTCTGTTTCATAATGATTAGATCAGAGGTGTCTCATGTTGCTCCGCTTATTTGTTGTGGATCGTGTCCAAAGCAAAGACGAGGTGGGGTGTGTGTTTGAGTCTGTTTTGTTGCTGCAGAGAAGAGGTTATTGGACTGACACATGGGTTCAGAATGTAGGTCCTCGCTTCCTGGCAGCACATAGGTGATCTTAGCAGTCTCACCAATGTCACGTATAGTATTTTGACGCTGTATTAGAATGCAGCGAAAACCATCAGTGATATGTCACATGACGTTAAATCCCGCTATTAAATGTGCAGACCGGCTGAGTGTCCCTCTGTGTCCCAGGATGCAGAAAAGAGACAAGGTTTTATCGTCAGTTTGAAATGGCACAGCGCAATGGTACAATGGTAGTGCTAAAGAATAACAACCTTGTAATGGACCAATCGTAAATCTGCCTTTTTACGATGCTGCCCTGCCCTTATGTCTACTTCAGATACCGTGTGTGTATGTGCATGCGTGTCGGTGTCTGTGCAGATGATTTATTTACGCAGCCAGTCAGTCGGCTGCATCTGCCGGCTATCACCTGACTTCCAGATGTCTTGTCACATGGGAGCTACCAAAACTCTCAAAGTTCAATCTACCAGAGCGTGTCCGCTCTCACCAGCATTGTCTTATCTTATGAGGATAGAGATCTATGGAAATCCAAGGAAAACACAAACTAAACTTTGTGTGTGTGTGTCTGCAGGTAACAAGTCTGAGTTTGTCATCAACAACTCCAAAGCTGGGCCCGGAGCGTTGGCTCTGACCATCGAGGGCCCGTCCAAAGTCAAGATGGAGTGCCAGGAGTGTCCAGAGGGCTACAAGGTCCACTACACCCCCATGGCCCCCGGGAACTACACCATCAGCATCAAGTACGGAGGGCCCAACCATATCACCGGCAGCCCTTTCAAGGCCAAAGTCACCGGTAAGAAATGCTCTTTCTCTGGTCACGTGATCCGGTTGTGTTTTGGATTCACTGCCTCCAACCGGTGTTGTGGAAAACAACCGACAGCGTCGGGAAATTACATCATATTTCATCATTTCTTTTCTCACAAGTGGCTCTGCTCGTTCCCCTCTCCTCCACCACCGCTCATCTTCTCTCTCTCTCCCCATCAGGTACTCGCCTGGTCGATGTGAACAACGCCAGCGAGACCTCCACCCTGATGGTCGAGCCTTTCGCCAGGTCTTCCAGCGCCAGCTCCAACAGCGCCCTGGCCAGGACGAACTCAGACGCCAGCAAGGTGCTCAGTCGAGGCCCAGGCCTCAGCAAGGCCTTCGTGGGCCAGAGGAGCAGCTTCTCTGTCGACTGCAGCAAAGCTGGTAAGAAGCCTCTCTTAAGACGTAGATGCAAACACAATTCAGGCAGGCCCCAGTGTGTCTGCACTGACCTCAGTCTTGTCCTCGCATCTTCCTTCATTGGGTGCCCTAATGAAAGCCTGTGCTCTGTAATGCTGTGTTGGCTGACTACTGGTGGTGTGCAGCTGACTGGCCTGTGCTCTGTAATGCTGTGTTGGCTGTCTACTGGCGGTGTGTAGCTGACTGACTCTGGTCCTGTGCTCTGTAATGCTGTGTTGGCTGTCTACTGGTGGTGTGTAGCTGACTGACTCTGGTCCCTGTTCCCCAGGTAAGAACATGCTGCTGGTGGGGGTCCACGGGCCTCACATTCCCTGTGAGGAGGTGCTGCTCAAGCACATGGGCAACATGCAGTACAACGTCAGCTACATTCTCAAAGAGAGGGGGAACTACATCCTGGCGGTCAAGTGGGGGGAGGAGCACATCCCCGGCTCGCCGTTCCACGTCACCGTCCCATAATGCACCGGGGAGCCGGTGGAGTGGGCCGCACCGCTCCGCACTCCAACAGAAACGTGTGATTAGTAAGACCATGGAACTGTCTATAGCCCCAATGTTAGGAGTTGACAAATTTGCACTTGGTGACATTTTATACTGTAAGGGACAGGTAAATCATTGATATTGCATTATCACATTTGGCACAACGATGCACATTTCCCAAATTCACTCCTAATAATGGGATTAGCGACAGAATAACAGGATTCACTTTGTCACAATTTAACATTTAAACGAGGAGACCAACTGAACTGGAAAATGTGGAACCGAGAGTCTTAATATTTACTACTGATGTTCTGTGTTGTCTTCTTGTACTGTTGTATTTCCACACTTTGACATGATTACACCAGATGCCATAGTTGACAACCCAGTGAGTGACCCATGTTGTTCAGATGAACACTGCTATTTCCTGACTGGTTCTTCTGTACTAGACTGTGACATGTTTGTGTGTGTCTGTACTGTGTGTTGAACTGGCCTCAGCTAAACTGACCACCTGGTTCTGCTTGGGGAATGCTCCTGGTTTTACTGAGCTCTGCTCCTAAAGAGATTGATGTTCCAATGATCTGTACTTCACTGTGAGCATGCAAGAAAGTCCATAGAAACTGAATGATGTTGTGTTGGTGCCATATACTAAGTGCAGATCTTTGGGGAAACAGATGCAACTTGGCAAATTGTTTGCGCAACCATATTGCCATTTTGAATATATATACCTGCTGTCTGACTGGTGTGTAACTTTGTGTTTAAATCTCAGTTGTCTATGCGATGTTCATCCAGCAGAAACGAATGCTTCTCCACATGCTTTCTATACACTGCACAATCAATTCTATCCTGGTCTTAAAATCTTCTTACACTTTCAGGAATAACTTTGTTACTCATGTATGTATACTTCTGATTCTCGTCTCGGTGTAGGTTTATGATGTCAACGATAGTTTTGATACCCATGGGATGAAAGTATTTTGTAATAAGTATTTTAAAAGACGAAACAAAGTCTTTTCTTTTTGTATTGGGTGATCGAATGTGAAAAACATGAATTGGTCTATATCCCGTATGATGTAGATCTTGTACATTGATGTACGATAATAAAAGCAAACTGGAAATAAAGTTGAAAAACTTCAATTTGCTTGTGGTTTTTCCTGTGTGGGATGAAGTAGTCAGTGGTTATCAGTGCTGTGACAGGCATATCCCCTTAGCTCCCTGGTCAACAACACTATATATAGTTATGTAGGGATGTCCTTAGGTAGCCTCACACCGAAACCTTTTAACAAATACTCAGACAGGATGTGAAATGTGCAGTGGCAGGAAGGCTGAGTGTCCAGGCGTCTGTAGAGGAAAGACTGTCACACAAGGCCTGTTGATGCTGCTAAAAATGGTTGGTTTTGTTCTCGTTTTCCCCCTCAAAAAGCATCCTTTTTATTGTGAATTAATCCCTCTGTTACTATCCTAGTTGTTGACTGAAGGGTAATTGGTGAATGAATGGATCTTCTGTCCTGTTACACAATAATAGCTTAGGCCTGGAAACTCTTTATAGCTTCCTGGTTTTATTTAAGTTTATGGTAATCAACTGAAATGTAGGAAATACATATTTATGGAATGGCTCATTCTGCCTGTAGAGGGTTGCGGTTCTGTAATCCAGTCATTCCATTTCTAGTCCAATTACCACAATGTCTTTGTCTTTCACGACATGGAATATTTATCTAGACTTATACTGCCATCATCTGGACAAACTGTACAACACCATCCATTTAAATGAATGGGTGTCCTGTATGTCCTTGCTTCCTCACCTACCCAGGCCTGAGGTTACAGGAACAGGATATGGTAACTGAATCGCTCCTCCACAAGAAAAGAGATTCTCCCTTTGTTTCAACAGTGCCAGTGCAGATGAAAGAAACCAGATCAAGTGTAGGTGCAGCGCTAGCCCATCGAGATGCACGCCCTCTACTCTGGTTGGGTGACCAGAGAGAGAGAGAGGGAGAGAGAGTCATCAGGTGAGGCGAGAGAGACTCATCAGGTGAGGAGAGAGAGAGAAAGAGGGGGAGGGCGGACGGGCAACATTCCACTCTTAGGTTTCCCAGCAGATCCTGTGTTGTTGTCTTTCGAGCTGCAACCAAGTGCTTCAGCTCCTCCACAGAGGGGGTCCTACTAGCCAGCTCTGCTCTCGGGACAGGCAAGTCATCCTCACATCCTGATCTGAGGGAATGTTAAGTTGTGTTGATCGCAAGTGACAAGCCTGTAGTCCAGAGACTGGGGAGTGAGAATGAGGAACCTGCTGACCACCCAGAACCAGAACTGCTACCGCGAGCAGATAGAGAAAGAGACCTACACACGGCTGGCCTGGAAGAGTCGCTACAGCCACCAATACCCCACTGCCTTCATCTCACGCAAGACCAGAGACCTTGGGCTTCCCAAACTTCAACTCCCAGAGTCCTCCAGGACCAGGTCTGCCCTGCCCCCGGTCCTGAAGCCAGGGGAGGAGAAGAGAGAGGTGCCCGCTCCTGTGGTGGTGCAGCGGTCCCTCAGCGAAGCCCCCCTGATGAGACCGGTGAGCCCCCAGACCACAGCGGACCTGTACCAGGGCTTCTCCAAGGAGGGGAAGGGGCGCAGCCTGTACCTGCACAGACGCACCCAGAAAGGCCCAGAGGAGAAGTTTGACTATCCTCTCCTGTCCTCCTGGGAATATGGCTGGAGACTGGGTGAGATATTACAGCCTTTACTCATACTATGTCAGTACCATTTTGAAAGTAATCAGAAAGTGGGACTTGTGATATGTGCGACGAGTCACTTTTATAGCTTGATCGAGGAGACTTCAAAGGATAGTCATTTGTCAATGATATCTCACTTTGGAGTTGCTTATATCTTCGTGTTTCATCGTGAAGTACGATAATGCTATCAAAACAACTAAAACGTTGTGTTTCTAGGTGACTATGAACAGGACTACAGATCTCCGACCAACGGGAAGTCAGGATTGGTGAGGAACACTTTCTACGCGAGGAATGGGATTTTCAATTTTCCTACAGCGACTGATCGTCTTGGGTAACAAGCTGAGCAGCCTTCTCTTTCCTGCTGTTTCGGCCTTGTAATCCCTGAACTCCAACGAAAAGCAATTCCCTCCAAATAACGAGTATGACAGTTTATGTTGTTCGGTTTTTATAACTGATTATTCAAAAAGTGTCTTATAAAGTTGTTTATTTCAATGGCGTGCATTAAATGGCCTTTATAATGTTACAAAGCATTGTTTGGCTGAATGGTTAGTACATTTTGAAAAGTCAAAGATCCCACATGCTTTATGTTTTGGCATAACAGCATTCATCATGATAAGACAGGTCAAAGCTGCAAGCTAACATGAGACAGAAAACAGAGACTCATACAGACTGTCTCCTAGCAACAGGGAAACCGACACCTGAAATCTTCTGGTTTATAATTAACAAGGCCAGTCAGTGTTTCACCTGTCCTGGTTATAAATGACCTGGACTGCTTTCTTTTACTGGGTCACATGACTGCAGGCTTCAGGTGAGACAGTGGGGTACAACAAGCTTTCCTCACACCACCACTATAGCCTCTCTGTTCTCTCAGTGGCCCTGAATGGTTCAACCCCAGAAAGGATGACTCACTTCAGAGCAGCTCTTTAAGAGAAATATATTGTGTCTATGTTGTCTCTGATTCACACCATAGTCCCCATTTGGCAAACTGAAAGGGTGAGTGGGACTTTTACCTGGTGAAATATATGTTTTTACTACATCCAAATGTCTCTGTAAATGTATTTGACTGCAGGAACTAAATATACTGCACAGCACAGCACAGGTTGGATTGAATGAAGCCTCAAAAAAGAGCACTGGAGCAAAGCGAAACACTACAGTAGAAATACTACAGTAGAAACACTACAGTAGAAACACTACAGTAGAAACACCCCCACAGACACACTTCCACAGGTGCTCCATCAGCCCCCTCTACCTCTTCTCTGGGTTGCGTTCACAGTGATGCACACTGGGAAATGGTCACTCACCAACAGGGCCTGAAACCAAACCAGAAAGCAGAGTGATGAGGCAAAACCCCTTTGCTCCATACTAAACAGTGAGCAATGTGAAAAGAGAAACGGTTGGCCAAAACGCTGACAGCTACTGTAACGAAAGAACTCTGTGTTGTGTTACAAGAAAACTGCATAGGTCTGGCAGAAACAGAGCTGTGGGATACTCTAATATGTGAAGGTCTGGCTTCCGTCCTATATCCCTTACTGGTCTGTCTGAACCAGACCAGCCTGTGTCTCTGAAAGCTGTGTTCCTAATTAGAGTATCTAAAGGGTTGCGATTGGTCGGCTGCAGGACTGCACCTGTTGCTCTGTGAGGTCGTACTCTCGTCTGAAGTCAAACACCTCCAGAGAGGTGGGCTCCACCCCCCGGGTCATCTCCTCGCCATGCAGCACCACCCTGCAGACAGAGGAGGCACACAGATCTGTATGAATGATCATTAACATACTTAGTGTGCTTCAGTTAGTATTGGAAGTGTATGAAACTAGATATTAACTTAGGGAAGAGGAGATTCCCCAGACAGACAACAGCAAATGTGGAGGAGAGGAAGGAGGAGAGGATGAGGAGTGAAAGGAGGAGAGGATGAGGAGTGGAGACCACAGGAGACTTTCCCCCGCAACCCCTACGAGCGCAAACCTGTCATAGGCACAGCTGGTGGACTCCTTCACTGTGGTGTCGATGTTGTCGCCTGTCAGCCACAGGAAGCTGCTGTTAGACCTCAGGCGGATGTTGCCCCACTCCCTCCGAGGTACGTAACCGCACGCCGCATTAAAGTCCCCTATGATGAGGTAGTTCTGCAGAACAGATCAAACCGGATAAAGTGCTTTAAAAGCACCGAGCTTGAAAAGAAAAGCCTGATTTAGAAAACCACGTGTTTTCGCCAGGTGGCTGCTAGCTGCCGGCTGAAGGTGAAACTGTCTGTACTGAATGTTTTGAGCAACAGAACCCTTTCATTCGCTGAGAGATCAGCTTCTCTTGTTTCAGCTTTGCTCTTCATACAGAACGGCTTAAACGCACTGATACAGATAATCCACTGCACAATAAACACACAACAGACCTCTCATTGTCAGGAAATGGTCTGCATGAATGTTAAATAACTTGTTTTGCCTTGGTTCATTTGAGTTAGAATCTTTTGCACTGTAGTGTTCTAGAACATAAGGGCTACAAATAGCTACATGTCAGAGATGGGAACCGCACAATAGATTCGGTTCAAAGAACGGCCAGTATCCTTCTCTGAAGAACAGTTTGTGCTGATAAGGGAGTAGCAGATCAGTCCTATCAGGGTGTGTCTTAGTAGTGAACCTCAGAAGTCCAGCGTTGGTCCACATCCTGGAAGACATCATAGAGTTCATCTATCTCTCTCACGGCGGCATCTGGGGTGGTGTGGATGGGGATGATCACAAAGTCTTTCACTTCTGAGATAAGAGAGGGAGGGGCACATCTTCCATGAACATCTATAAAGATTCAAGCATTTTAGATACACACTGGTCATTCGGTCTAAGCACACAGTGGACTGGTCAAGCCCTCAGCAGACCTGTAAAAATAACTGAAGATGTCAAACTGTTGTTGAGCGTTTATATCACTTCTGAACAAATAGAATCGTTCTAAAAGTGGCGACCCTGCTTAGAGACATGCTTGTCTGTCTCTGTTACTTGACCTGTCTTGGGGGAAGAGAACCAGACAACGAAGGGCTCCCTGGAGAAGGCGTCCACGTCCCCAGCCTGGGTGTCAGGGTACTGGTACGCTGACTTGACAGACACCAGCCTCTGCCTGTGACACAGGACAGACAACACAGCGGAGGGATGAAACACCAGTTCACAGCCACCACCGGAAGCCTCCTCCCGAGGACTGGGTCCCCAGTGGGAACTGACCTGTAGATGAAAGCATACTGCTCTTTGTAAGACTTGAGAACTGACCTGTAGATGAAAGCATACTGCTCCTTGTAAGACTTGCGTCCCAGCCTCTCACTGATGATGTAACTGTACTCTGCCCTCCTGGACGTGTATCTACTGCAAGGTACAAAATAAGAGAGTTTGACTTGCTAGTGTTGGCCACGAGGCGATAACAAAATGACATTATTCCTCTTGAGACATAGGAGATAAATGCTTATCCAGTTTTGTGTAAGTACTGTGTGTAGCTTAATTGTTTCATACATGATTGCAGGATATTTGATTGTTTGTATTTTTGTTTGGTTATGTATTGCTGTTTTTTGCATGCATTTCTTTGTGGGTTTGATTTATGTGAGGGACTCGAGGAGGTTGCTGAGGAGTGATTGGACTTCCTCACCTGTTGAGGCGTGTCATTACCTGTTGAGGCGTGTCATTACCTGTTGAGGCGTGTCATCAGCTGAGGGAAAGCAGTCCCACCTGCGTCTTTGATTTCCATGACCAGCATGATGTCACAGCGAGCAATGATCTGCATTGCAGAACGTTTTCTTTTTAAGAAGACTGACCAAATCCTGTTTGTGATAATTTATCTAACATAATTGGTATACATGAAACAAGCTTGAAACTGCATTAGTTCCGCCAATTATTTCAGATCAGTGACATATCTTAACAGTTATTAAAACAGGATAGTACATTGTCCATCGTCGTGGGAAACAAGGCATTCTCTATTTCCCAGCTTGCTATTTTCTTCTAACCTTTAAAGGACACTTCAGTTCTCCATTTATTGAGATTAATTCTCAGTTTCTATTATGAACATGTAGCTGTGTAGGCTATTATATTCTGTTGCATTATGCAAAGTATTTTCATACTAAATATACAGTATCCTCTTGACAACTTCACTAACACTCCTCCTAATAAGAGAATGACTTAACTTTGAGTTCAAGAAGGTCTACTGTAGTAATGCAATGGGTTTGAAGTGCAAAGGTCGTTCTTCTTACTCAGTTTGATGTGCAAGGGTTGTTCTGTTTACTCAGTTGAGGAATAATTGCCATGGGCATGTACCGTAACACAGTTTGCGAAAGAGGAATGTATTGGAGCAGCCAACTACTGGTTGGTTCGCAACGTTTCCTTTACTCATAATAGATTCAACATCCATGCATTGTTTTAAACACATCCTGCCACAAACATAAATAAAGATGTGCAGTCAAATTCGCCAGAATACCAGAAGCACAATATTTACACATAACACAGACTTTGCGTGTTACGTCTCTGTCCTGTTCAATGGGTTCAGCTTTAATGAACGATTCACAAAACACAGTATCAACAGGTGGACCACATTTGACGTACTTACATCTAGAATCACATGGACCACCTCAGTCCTCTCCATCTTCCGCTCCCCGAAGGACTGGATGTTAAAAGAGCATATCTTCAGGGAGGAGACCTCACCGATGCACAGCAGGCCCAGAGCAAACCAGATGACTGCCATTATTGACACAAAGGCAGCACAGTTCTGACCAGGTTTGACTGAGAGGTCACCAGTACAGTGTACAAGTTAGAGGCTTAGTTGTGTGACTCCCAGCACCTGACCTGCATGATTTCTCTGAGGAAACCACCTCTTATTCTCAGTTCTATTTTTTACAAATATTTTGGGTTATGTGACTACTCTGCGGTTCCTGCTTCCTGTGACAGAGAGGTCACATAGTACTTAGACAGACATCCACACTGGTAAGAAATGTGTTTGTATATTAGATATATTGATGTCTTCAACGGTCGAAAATGTATAGCGGCAGTCACACACGAGGTTCGCATATCATCTCTATAAACTTTTGGTATGGTTGAGATGAAATATAGAACCAAATTAGAACTGCAATCTGATACAAAAACCTTCTTGGAATAAAAAATCTAATAGGCCTACACGTTTTCAAGTTGAACAGGCCATATCTCTTTAAATAGGACTAAACTTCAATTAAAGTATGCTTTGAGAACGGTTTAATTTAACTGCATTTTATGTATAACAGTTCACATGAACATAGATTTACTCTGATATCATTATAGTGATTGCTCTGAAGCTATGTTAGATCACTCTGTCTGTAATGATGCAATTAATGACCTCTATTGAACCGACTCTGCTGAGGCGATCAAAGAGAATCACTTATCATGGCAATTTCATGGGCTACTCAGAATAGTTACAATACAGCATCATAAATAGAATGTTCCTTTCGGAAGAGGATACATAAGCTACTTGTATCCGACAATGGGACTTTGATAGTATTTTTAGTCGGCAGTCAAGAACATTACATATACACGCGCGTTCCCCTCCCCTTTAAGGCAGTTGAAAGGTTCTTGTATATTTCGCAAACACTGTTTCTAATCTCTTCTACCAGTGAGTCAGATGAATATCAAGATGCACCGATGAAAATTACGGTGTTATTTAAGACGGAGCACAGACGGATATTCATATTCGCTGGATCAACAGAAGTGTTCCTTCGTTAGTGCCTGAAGACGAGGGGTAAGAGAGGTTTTGAACATGCACAGCTCAAGCTATTTATTTAAGTGTTACAGTAGTATGAAAGCTCCATTGTCACAAAATGGATAGCCTACAGTACTGGAGATAACATGAATATCTACATTACATGACCTAAACCGATTGCCAGTTTAGCAAATTAGCATTAGGCACTTGTCATTTCCAGTTGTTCTTGGGTCCGTGAACGCATCACGTGCACCTGGCATATTTCTATATAGGTCATGTTCTACTAGGTTTATTAATAGGCTACAACCACTGCAATGTGCTTTTCAGGTTGATGTAGTTAAAGCTGAGGAGGTCTATTTTCGTTCCACTATGGTAGCGCAGTGATGCTCTTACACAACAGAATGTGTCGGGGTTCTCCCCTAACAGACACCTTGACATCAATCCTTTCCTTCCTCGGTCTATGATCCTTGTTAAATGCATTGAAAGGCATTGATTATTTTTCACATGATGGGTGTACCGCCGATGTTTTACATTAAAGGCCCTCTCCTTAGGACCCGCTGAGACTTGGACTCGGAACCACTTGGTTTGCCACAGTGAATTGAAATAATATCGGATCTATGTAGAGCACATCTCTGTTTGTCTCTGTGTATCCTGTGGCATGCACAGATTGATATTTCATGCTTCCATTATTCTGGTTATCGCTCCCTCCTGCCCCCCTCTCTCTCTCTGCCTTTCTGTCTCTCTTTCTCTGCCTCTCCCAGTCTCTCTCTCTGCCTCTCTGTCTCTGTCTCTCTCTCTCTGCCTCTCTGTCTCTGTCTCTCTCTCTTTGTCTCTCTTTATCAGTTATTATAGTCTCTCTTTCAGTTAATGTTACAGCCCACTGCGTCAGAGTGATTCTGAAATTGTTGGTAAAGGAATATCCGAGGCAAAAAGGCCACTTCCCTTGACAGCGGCCAATTATACATAGCAACGATCAATTATCGAAAAATAATCGACCACAGAACGTTAGGAAGCCCCATTCAAGTGAATGGAGCATTCTACAGCACTAAGAACAGCTGTGTAATAACAGCAAATAAAAGTCCAGTGAAGGCTACACTGGCTATTGTATTCCCTGAGAGACTGTTGTTGCTGGCTGGCTTGCTGGCTGTCTGTCTGACTGCAATGGCGCTCTCCTCAGGGTCCTCACACATGAGTGGCCTTGGCTGCTATGGACTGACTGTATATGTTGTGACAGCATTCCAAGACTCCAAGGGTTGACATCACCAAGCGCTCTGCCTCTTTGTGCTTTGCAAGATTCTGTCTTTGCTCTTTGTCTTTGCCCTGTCCCTGTGTTTCTTCTTGTCCCTGTGACTTGGTAAAGCAGACACACCATCGTTTCAAATGGTGCTTTATTGGTTATGTTTATAGTACCTCCAGTACTGACGTTCCTGTGATGTCTTGCAGGGGAATCTAGCCATGGACCTGGATGTCGTGAACATGTTTGTCCTAGCTGGAAGTACGCTAGCCATCCCCATCCTGGCATTTGTGGCTTCCTTCCTGCTCTGGCCAGCTGCCCTCATCAAAGTGTACTACTGGTAAGGAAAAGAAAAACGTCTTTCTAACTGAGAACAACAACAAAAAGATGATACATGCTTGAATGTTTTTTTGTGGGGGAGTTAGGATTTGAGTTGAACTGGGTAATTGAAGGTTTGTGGTTTGTTGTGTCAATGTGCAGTGTTGTATTATAATTAGCCTGAATTGAAAACACCCCATGGAAGTTGACCTTTAACTTCCTATCCCTTTAACCTGCTTATCATTTGGGCTAAAGGTAATGGTTACACACACACAGACACGTGCACACACACACACACACACACAGTCACACAGGCAGAAAGTGTACAGTCAGTGTGACCTTACGCAAACTGCCTGGTGGACCATGACTAGGCAGAGTGAGGCAGTAAACGTCTTCACTGCTCTCGTCTCCAAGGAGGCTCTCTGGGCCTGGTGGAGCCTGACTCACTCCTTCAAGGTCAGTTAGGATCACCATGAAAACTCTTCATGCTCAGTGCCCTGAGGGGTCCCTCAATGACACACTCAGCCAAGTTGAGGCCATAACACAGAAGCAGTGCCTTAGGGAGAACGGGAAAGATGCAGCACCAGCAGTTCACTTGAAGCACTGTGTTGTGAGATGCTCGGGCCACGGTTCCCTATTGAACGGCCTCGCTCCCTCTCTCGTTCTGCCCTAGGTACTGGCGGAGGCGGCTCGGCCTCAAGGTGGATAATGTCGACTGCGGAGGTTACCGGTTCTGTTACTCCCACAGAGGCAAGCCGGGGGGCGGCCGGCCCTCTGTACTGATGCTGCACGGCTTCTCAGCCCACAAGGACATGTGGCTGTCGGTAGTCAAGGTACTATCCCTACGTCACCGTCCTATGCTACTGGACATAATGGCCTGTGTATCATAATAAACAGGATTTCGATCGCCTGGGTTGTTGTTGGAGTTTTGAACTGTGTGATTATTGGGCATTTCTGCTCTTTAGTTTCTCCCGAAGAACGTGCACGTGGTCTGTGTTGACATGCCAGGGCATGAGGGGACCACACGAACCAGCGCGGTAGACTACTCCATCGAAGGCCAGGTCCAAAGGATCCGCCAGGTAAGGGGGCTCACCTTTATCGTCTCATCACTTCCTGCTCTTGAAACAAAGCTTCCCATTGGTCACAATCATCTCCAACGGGCATTGTTCCTTACCTGTGTTGTATACCAGGATGATGTAGGAGCATCCCCTGACTATTCAAAATGCTACTTTGTCTCTTGAGTAGTTTGTAGCGAGCGTCCGTCTGAACAGGAGGCCTTTCCACCTGGTGGGTACGTCCATGGGTGGAAACGTAGCTGGAGTGTATGCTGCCCGCTTCCCCACGGACCTCTGCAGTGTCACTCTCATCTGCCCGGCAGGTAAGGAAGCTTGGGAATGTTAACGTTTTCAACTAATGGTCTAGCCTGAATCCTAGTCATGTGATACTATAAGGAAGCTTGGGCAACAACAGTTTATTGTCAATATCAACATGAAGCTAGAATATGTGCTACATGTCTACACGAATTGACCACTGTTATAAGATATTTGACACTGAATTTCCCTGTCATAAGGAACGGCTACAATGCAGTACTGTGTGGTCATCTCCCCAGGTCTCGAGTACCCTAACGAGAGCAGGTTTGTGGCACGTCTCCGTGAGCTGGAGAAGAGCCAGAACAGCCAGGACATCCCCCTCATCCCCTCCACCCCGGAGGAGATGGAGGAGATGCTGAGGCTCTGCTCCTTCGTCCGCTTCAAGATCCCCCAGCAGGTACTGAGGACGTTCACAGAGTCAGAGGTTTTCGGGAAGGATTAAAAAAGGACTGAAAATCAATCGTCACTATGCGTGTCTTCCTTAGCGAAGACGTAGGATTGACCTCTGGGATGCGGAAGGCATCATTGCTTCCCCTCCTACAGTACCTCCAACCCTCCATCCTCGGTTGTTCTAAACCTATGCTGCTCTCTGTATTTTTATCTTGTGGGAAAGTTGAAGTGAAGCAAAGGGACCTTCATATTTTTCTGTTCCGTAGAAACGATAAGAGCTCAGCTGTTTTTTTTCCCCGTTTTTTTTTCTCCTCCCAGATCCTCCAGGGATTGGTGGATGTGCGGATCCCCCACAATGACTTCTACCGCGAGGGTCAGTGGGTCCACTGGAATCACTGATGATAAAATACATTAGTCAACAGTTATAGAATCAGTCCATCAAAATGATTGTCCTAGTAATGTTCCGTATGACCTATTTGGAACCGAATTGATTTGTGTGCGTGTTAATGGATGTTTATAAACTATTCACGAAGGGAATGGTGTCCTCTTCTCTGTCTCTCCTCAGTTTTCATGGAGATCGTGGGAGAGGAGTCTCGACATTCTCTACAAGAGAACCTGCGCCTGATCACAATGCCTGTGCAGGTTATTTGGGGGAAACACGATCAGGTAGGATCAATTGACATCTCTTAACAGAGGGGTGAAATAATAGATTTCATTTGACTTTCTTTTTTCATTATACACCTTAGAAATACAAAACAAATCTCTAGTTAGGTGTGCACCTGATCGCTCCTCTTCCTCCTTATAGGTAGTAGATGTATCAGGGGCCACAGTGCTGAAAGAAGCCATTCCAGGTTGCCAGGTGGACCTTCTGGATAACTGTGGTCACTCTGTTGTGATGGAGCGACCTCGCAAAACGGCCCATCTTATCATGGACTACCTGAACTCCCAGCACAACACACGCAGAAGCAAGAAGCTCTCTTGAGGCATTCCCTTGTACCACTGTACAAACTGTTATCAGCTTTGTAAATAATCTAGGTTGAATATTTTTGTAATCCAGTCCAGACTCAGGGACTAAACCCGAATCACCCGGCCCACCGTACTGTCTACTTACCTAATTGTTCTGTTTTCTAAGTTAAAGGATTTATGTGGATACAAATCCATATGGATTCTCCGAGTTTTGTGTTCCGTTCTGTTACACTACAAGGTATAACAATGTGAAACTTGGTTTATTTTACTCTTTATTTTACTGACAACCCAGTTTACAAATGTCTTCTCCGAAGAATTGTAGAATACAACAGTTTATAAAGCACTTATTCTTTCCCTGTGGTGTCATGTAGAGGAAAACCCTAACATAAAGCACTAGCACATAGAACTACCTTAGTACATTTCTATAGTGCCCTAAGCAGTGGCAACCAATGCACAAAACATTATCAATGTCAGTATATTCCAAGTTCTTTGTTTGATGATTTATTTCACTTCACAAGAATACTGATACTTGCCATGCATAATTGTCAAATACATCCTTTTTAGAATGATATATCCTTGTCATCCATTTATTTCGGATTTCTTACCATCACAAGTTGTATGTGAGTTCAGCCTGTTTACAGACTCAGATTTAAGCGTGATCATGAGAACTGTGCAAAGATGTGGGCAGAGGACTAGAGGTGGTTTTGTCCTACTCCATCGCTAGGTGGCGATATAGGCCTTCTAGAGCCCTTGTTTACAAGTTGTCTTGCGCACGCGCACCTGGAGGACAAACACGTGGGCGGGGGTCAAGAAGCAAGCAAACTTGCTGGCACTCATTAACATCTGTATGCGGATTCTACCAAAGAAAGCATATTTATGCAATTGGTGAGTATAGCAGTACAGTTAGACATATTACGCTGGGTATTTTTGTGGCGTAGAGTAGTATTATTTCGTCTCACTTACTAGGTAGCATCTAGCTAGCTAGCATACTTACCTCCACATGCATGACGGATATAGTCTAACGTGGTATTAGCAAACACAAGGCCAAGTACATGCAATGTTCGGTATTAAAATGAGTTATTACATAATGAATGTTAAATAAGTGAACGTTTAACCAGTCCAGCCAGCTAGCTACAGTCCTGTTCTGACTTGAGTGGTTGAGCTAGCAAATAACGCTGGCGACCTCAATTCGCTACTACTTGTTTGTTTCAAGGCCAAGGGGACACGATTGTAACCATATAGAATGCGGCGCGCTGGCAAAGTGGAGGGACCTGCAACTTACGAACGTGTTGTGTTCAAAAACGCATCAGTATACCACTATATGAGGATCTCCTTGTAAGTTATAACTTTATCATGATCTGAAATGTTGTGTCCTTATACTTACAAAGCATACTGTGTATACTTCCAAAATGGTGATATTTTCCAAACGTGCATGACCTGGACAATAAACTGTATACAGTCAGGAATGCATGCTTCGGACGACAAATGCCATCCTTGCTGCAACACAGCCCCCTTTCTTGCAGTTAGGTCCAGGGTGTGCTGATGTGAAACGCCGGTGTCCTATCATTATTGTTACCTTCAGAACTGGCAACCAGCAGATGCTGCGCTAGTGTATAGGTTAGGGTTAGCCTTGTATTTTTGCGCTACAGTGGCAAAAAATGACTGGCACTGCCAACTTCCTCATGTGTGTACACTTAGTAGATTTGTGTCCATTTTAAACAAAGGCTAGCATGATCACCTGGTTGTACACCATACATGCACCTACAGTCATGACTGTTCAAGTTCAAGTATACATCAATCTATTATTAGAGAATTGGAGAATGAAAGCACCAGACTCAGTGCGGTCCAACTGAAGCAGCTGATCATCACTGGCCTCAGAGATTTGTATGGAGAGGTAATGTAGCATTCTGTTCAGCTCTGTCATGACACTTTGCACTGAAAATATGCACTTGAAGCACTAAATGATGTTTATACGGCGCACCCTCATCCTGTTTAGATTGGAGCAGCATCACCGTTTGACCTGTTGAAATTTGATGAGAAGACATTAACTGCCGTGCTTCGTATTCACAACAGGTAATTGCTTAACCTGCAATTCAATGAGTTCACCTTTTTGGTTATCTGTTCTATGTGTACACTACATTTACTGTTGTGGCCCTTTGTCTCTCAGTGGCTTTGTGAAGCTGTGGAGCGCCCTGACGTTTTTGGGATTCTATAAGAATGAACGGTGTGCTTTCAGAACCCTTCAGGTAGGCTGTAACAATGCTGCCAACCATCACATACTCATCTTAAAAGTATTCTTCTATAGACAGCAGTTAACAATAAGTGACCATGAATGGAGCCAACATAAACGATTAAGACAATTACACAATGATGTTAATTTTGGTTGTTGGTGTTTTTGGTTCTATCAAAGGCATACCTGAACTTGTCTTACTGGTCTCCCTAGGTTTCTCCTTTCCTGCTAGCTCTGTCTGGAAACAGCCGTGAACTCGTTCTGTAATCGTGAATCTGGGTGGACAGAAGAACACTCGGGAAAGGAACCAAAATGCAAAGAATGAACAGTATTTGGAGAAATGTCATATCCAAGCCAAGGTGCTCATCCTTCAACTGTGCTGAAGCCAGGGGCTCCACCAACCCCCTCACATGTTTACTCGGTAGCCGTCACCTCTATGTGGGCGAGCGGGCCTCGCTGACCAAGGCCTTCAGCGCCACAGATGTGGCGGTGTTCGCCGAGCTGACAGGAGACACTAATCCCCTCCACTTGGACCCGGTGTACGCCAAGACCACGTCTTTTGAAAGTCCCATCGTTCACGGCGTGCTGATAAACGGGCTCATATCGGCCGTGTTGGGGACCAAGATGCCTGGCCGAGGGTGCATATTCCTCTATCAGGAAATCCGCTTCCCTGCTCCTCTGTACATTGGAGAGGAGGTTCTGGCTGAGGCGGAGGTGAAGAAGATTAAGATGTCGTTTGCCTTCATAGCGGTCACCTGCTCTGTGAAAGACAAAGTGGTAATGGAGGGAGAGGTGATGGTGATGATGCCAGAGGACAAACAAACGCCATGAGAAGAGGGAGAAGGATTTCGGTTATTTCAGTTGCACTTTCTAAATATATGTTGATAACTAAAATCATTTGTGTGGGGTGTGTGTGCGCGCTAACCATCTTTACATGGAAACCTACCAGTAGATTGGGGTCAGAAAATGATTTTTTCTTTTTATTAGATCTGGTCCATTAAGGACGGAAGTCTTAAGATAAGACATTTGACATGTGAACTGAGTTATGTTTAGGGGATGAGGTTAAGAGATGTGTGTGTGTGTGCCAAGAGAGGTAACGCAATCATACTAACAAAAAACACCCAAGCATCACTTACACAAGTGTAGTCCGTTAAAACCTAGTATATATTTCTACATTAAATAAATTAAATCGATTGAACCTTGCATATGTGTGTGATTATTATGACCAATATAGTATTCAGGGATGTAATTAACCTGTAAAGTTATATAGGTTATTTTGTTTCAGTTTCCTTTCCTAAAAAATAGATTCCTAGTCGAATGTCTCCACCTTCAGGGCGGGGAGCTGCTACGTAGCCTCATTAACCACGTTGAACGAGAGAGTCGGAAGCCATCCAGCCTGTCCGTCCTGTCACTGGCACAGTGCAGCTCACGATATCACTGAAAGATCAAGCTACGTAGTTAACTAAACATTTAGTCGAATTTAAATATAACCGCATGTCATTGTTTTAAGTGCGGCCTCATTGTGGTTGTACCTATGTCGGGATGGCGTTTTTGGAGAAGCCCTTACCTGGAAGGGTACTGTTGGATGATACAGTTGCTCTGACCGCGGTGATCGAAGCGAGCCAGAGTTTACAGTCACATACGGTAAGCAAGCGAAATGGTGGAAGGCGCAATAGCAAGCTACCGTTACTTTCCATAATGTCCATATCTGTCTCACCATTATATCGAGTCACTAGCTGAAGAGGATATGCATAGCTAACAGTAAGCTATCTTGCCAATCTTGTTGACACAAGTTTAGCTGTGAGCAAACAGACGCTCATGTAAAATAGCATGCTACTGCTAGCAGAGGCCATTTGGATGCTTTGAAGTCAAACTACCTCCTAAATTGTCCAACATACGTCAACTTGCTACTCACGATTTGTTTAATAAAACGCTGTAAATGTGTTACATTTGTTTCTTATCAGCAATCACCCCGCCAGAATGTTGTACATGTTTTGAATGTGTAGCTGGGTAGAAGCTAGTGGTAGCTTGCTAATTTGCTAGTTGAACTTGACTACAGCGTTTTGTTTTGACAGTATTACAGCTGGTTCCTATCATGTGACGCTGTTCATTGACCGGTCCGATGGACGTAGCTATATTAGCTGGCAAGGGAAGTTGAAGCGCTTGTGAAATGACAACGAAGACGTTTAAATGTACGACCATACAAGTAGGGTAGAACCTTGGATCAATAATAGGAAATATCTAACCTATAGGGCAAAGCTAAATCACATTATCACAGTCAAGATTGCTTTTGACTTTGAAGTAGACTAGAAAAATAGACTGATGATTTTGTCTAACCTATAGGGCCTACTGTGTTTACTTTGAAGAAAGGAAATCATTCCCAGATTAGATGTATTATAAAAACACCTCATGTAATGTTCCACTTCCCTCAGTCCTGTTACTGGTCCAGGACCGGATTATCTGAAGAGGCTTAAGTCAGAACTTTGGACTTTTGCCGTGGCTTGGTTCAGTTACCGTCCCTTCACACATCCTTGTGTTGGTCAACAGGATATACAATTTGTCTATGTTGTGAAACAGTCTAATTAAAACTGACCTTTGAGAAACATTGTGTAGGAGTAACATGAGTTCTTAGTCTTGGCTTCTTTGTCTGTTTGAACAACGCCCATGAGCAAAGAGTAGTAATATAGGTTGGGTTTATTCATAACCATCATGGACCAGTCACGTGAAAAGAAGTAAGCAGGAAGAGAGACGACACTTCATTATTTATAAATGTTTATCTACGTTATCGCTTCTGTCTCTTCCTCTTCCAGGAATACATAATCCGCATACAAAGAGGTGTTTCTTCAGACAACAGTTGGCAGGTAAATGAGATCCAGTTTCCTTATGAAAACATCAGTAACTAGTCTGGGGAGTTTTGGTTTGACATATAATGCCCATCGCGGTTTAATGTTTCTTTTTATTGCAGGTCATTCGCAGATACAGTGATTTTGACATGCTGAATAATAGTCTGCTGGTAAGAGCTCTTCTGTTTACCATGACAGACGTACTGTCCTCCCTGGAAATTGGTGTTTCTTCTTTACAAAATGCCTCAGTTGCATTGTTCAGGGGAAGCTCTGTTTTTGCTGAGGTTTTACAAGCGAATTTCCTGTCGAGTTCATTGTTAGAATCTCGGAATCCACACTGTTAACTCTCTCTTACTATGTGTGTCTCTAGTTCCAAACACACCCACCCACCCCCACACACACTCTCTTACTCATCAACTTTCTCCCTTCTCCCCAACTCTCAGATCTCTGGCATTAACCTGCCTCTCCCGCATAAGAAGCTGCTAGGGAACATGGACAGAGAGTTCATAGCAGAGAGACAAAGAGGACTCCAGGCCTACCTAGACTTCATTACTCAGAACCATGTGCTCTCCAGCTGTGAACTAGTCAAAAAGTTCCTGGATCCTAATAACTACTCTGCCAACTACACAGGTCTGTATAACTAATACCCAGTAATGGATACATGAACACATGAACATTTAGAAGAAGAAAAAAGAATGTTAACATAGATGAGTAAATTGGTTTCTTTAGATGCACCATTTCTTAAGAGATTGCTTCACTGAACCATACATCCTGTTGCAGAAATCGCCTTACAGCAGGTGTCCATGTTCTTCAGATCAGACCCAATGTGGGAAGTTGTGGAGCCTTTGAAAGACATTGGTAAGACAGAACATAAGATTCCCTTTGTCAGGATCAAACTAATGTAATGAAATATCTCCCTAGGTCATGAGTCCTCCATGTCTGGTCCTATTAGGAGATAAATATGACAAATAGCATTGTATTAGTATTATAATGCTTCATCAAATGAGGTCTGATTGAAATGTGCTGCTTGCTATTAGTAAGGAGGTCAAGTCTTTACCTTGAAGTGATTTAATGTGTGAAAGGGTAAATGATGTATTTTCCTAGACAATTGTCTACATGCACATGTCTGTCCGCCAAGCTGTCTATGTATAACACAGTGTTTGTGTATGCAGGATGGAGGATACGAAAGAAATATTTCCTCATAAAAAACAAAGATCTACCAAAGGAACGACAAGTATTAAGTTGGGTAAGTGTCAAGTCATTTCTTGACGTTCCACAGCTTGCGATTAGCGTTCGGAGAGTCTAATTGTGGGGTTTTATTTCGCCCTGTCTCATAGGTGGACCTGGGTCCAGATAAATTCCTGTCAGACAAAGACCTTCAATCTACAATGAAGCTGCTCCCTACACTGGCTGTGCGTACCGTCTTCATCCAGGAACACTTTAACCAGCCCTCCTCATAAGTGTTCACATACATGATTTAGTGTAGTCGATATCATCGATCACTTCCGTGAAGATGAACAACACACTCACAGCCGCTGCTCCCACCACCACCCCACCCCCCCCGTGAGACAGAATAATCTGATCTGCATTCCGTCTTAGTTCCAGGGGGAGGGGAGGGGGTGAGGGGTGTGGGGGGGATTACAGTCTACTAAACAACCTTCAGTTTTCCAATGTATGTTACCACTGACGTTCTCTGATCTGCCAAGACACTTGTTTCTACCACTCCACTATTCTCCCAGTACTGTACGCCGTACTGTAGCCTATATTTATAGTATAAGTCAGCCCTAACTACCAGTATAAAATCACTGTTGTGTTCATTGGCTGGTCCAGTGCCTTCAGCCTCTCTCAGGCCTCTCCCTAGCATTCACCCTCAAACAGCTGATTAATGTGTGAGTGAAACAGGGTGGAAAAACCCCAGGGTCCCATGACTGCTCCATCGCCCCACAGATACAAAACATCGTAACGCTCTGACCACAATGACATTATTTGTGTCCTGAACGAGCTGCTGTCAGTTCACATTCTCAGATGGTTAACATGCGTTTAAATTCAAACTGGTACACTTAACGGAATGGCCAGACATGGCTTAAAGGTTGATAGAGAGCATCCAAACTGAGATGGAAGTGAAATATTTGTCATGGAATTGGGCCAAATCTCATAGTGGTGTTCTTGTCTGTCCTCTCTAGAACCCGTACATCTACCCAGTGACGTTCGCCAACACCAGTGAGTCCTCAGCACTGGTCATCAGGCTGTTCAGTGAGAAAGGCACTCTTAGGGACCACATATGCAAGGTAACCAGACGGCCTCTCCCTGACCTGTGTTTCAACAATATATTGGCCTTGCAAGGCAAGGTTTTTCAGTTAATGCATAACTTCCTTTTGCATGTGGTCGACAGTTGTTAACATAGCTGACCTGCTTCATTTTACTGTCTAGTCAGCAAAGGATGGTTGTCACGTGAGGCGTCTAATTGTATAGACTGACACCATCTCTAGTTAGACTTGGAATGTGACGTGTACATCCTCCATGGACTCTCGCTTTAACAGAGACACTGCTCGTGATCAACAATCGTCTTTTTTTCTTGTGTTGGTGTTCTGAAGACATAATGCCACTTGTATGTGACACACATCAGAATCAGAAAGGGTTTTATTCGCCATGAAAGTTTGCACAGACAAGGAATTGACTTTGGCAGGAAGGTGCATCGTGTGTGGCATGAGGGGTGTTTGATGTGTCTGTGTGTCCCTCCCTCAGGTGAAGCCCAAAGAGCCCTTCATGAAGAAGTACTGCAACCCTAAGAAGACCCAGGGCCTGGAGCTGCAGCAGATCAGGCTCTACGGGCGCCAGCTTCTGGAGGTGGGCCCCGCATCGTTTGTCATTCACATGTGGGCGTGGCCTCCTTCTCCCTGCTGTCTCAGTAGCATGCTCTACTTGCACGCTCTCTAAGGCATGGCAACAAGAATGGATCGGTATAGGATAAAGCCTGAGGCAAACCTAGTCCACGAGCAGTCAGATGATTCCACGAGTCTGTGGTTAGTGTGACACCAAAGACTTCACTGTGGACCTGGCTGTCTACCTCAATCAACAACCACCATTAATAAAATTTAAAAAAGAGTATCATTGCATTATCGCAGACTCTTTCCAGGCGCTTAAGGGACTTTGTAAGAGGGGACGTCATCTCATAATAATACTATGCTTTTGTTTGTGTCAAACGCAGGTCCTGAAGTTTCTCCATGATAAGGGCTTCCAGTATGGCCATCTCCACGCCTCCAACGTGGTGTTAGAGGACAACACCTGCAAGTTGCTGGACATAGAGAACAGCCTTCTGGGCCTACCGTCCTACTACCGGCCCTACATAGCCCAGTTCAGGAAAATCAACGTAAGGACCAGGAGCATGCATGCACACAGTCTGTAGGACGTAGAACCCTTGTCGTACACATTCCTGTCGTAGTATGGTGTTTTTACAAGACGCTTTGTTTGTTTTTTCCTCGACCTCATAACCAAGCCTGTGTGTTTGTGTATGACTTCAGACGGTAGAGAGCATCGACGTCTACTCGTTTGGTCACTTACTGTATGAGATGACGTACGGCAGCCCTCCGGACGCCGTGCCTGTGGACCAGTACCCACCAGCACCTTCCACCTCAGTGGGTATGTGCCTACGACTTAGTCAGAGTATGGTAATAAGACACTATACAGTGGACAAAACCTTGCAGTGACTGTTGATATTAACGGCTGAAAATAGAACAACAGTATAATGTACTGCATGTCTTTCTAGCTGGCCGTTCAAATGTGAAAACTCGAAGGCCTGCAAATATACTGTGCAATACAGTGTCAGTTGACGATTCTGGGAAGGATTAATTTATGATTTCTTTGTATCTCCCCCTCGTCTGCCTCCAGTCTCTGTGTTGCAATCCATCCTGTCCACCGAGGCCTGCAAGACAGGGATGCCCACTCTTGCGCAACTACTACAGACACCGTGAGCTCAAATCAGCCCTCATTCAGAACACCCAGTATACAACACCACTACTATGTCCTTTGTGGACTTCTCTGTTTCTTGCCGCTGGCGGAAGACTTGAAAGGCAAACTTTCAGGAAGTTTGTAATTCGATTCTGTTTTCATAGCAATGACCTTCTATCCTTGTCCTCTTCCACCCCCCATGAGAAACACGGACATATGTTATGTAGAAGGATGTCCCTATGTCTTTATTGATACATGTATAACTTAATTGCCCCAATGTATAACTTAATTGCCCCATGTATAACTTAATTATTATATAAATTCATTTATATAATAATGAATTTAAGGGTTGCACGTATGAGATCTCATGACCAGGATCACCACTGTGACCAGCTGTTATGGATATTACACAATCAGGATCTGGATTGATATGTCGTTTTATTACAATGTCTGTTCTGGTGCTGGCAGGCTGTTCAGCGACGTGCTCCTGTACCACTCAGAGAAGCTCCAGTTCAAGGTGTGTGTGTGTGTGTGTGTGTCACCTGACTTGGATGCCTCCATATTAAATACAGGAACATCCTATTGGACAAATGTATTTGTTTGATTCTGTCTATGTATAACGGTTCACTTAACTTTTAAGAAAGCTATTTCAGTAACTGACACTGTCATCCTTTAATGCAGATCCCCACAAAGTTAAAAGATGCGCTGAAGACCGCCCGAGAAGGCTTCGAGAAGCGACTTCAAGAGGAGCAGAAAATGGTTGGTCTGACAGTTTTTTCAGTGTATCTTTTGTGAGTGTGTCTTGATTTCCAAGTCAAAGGATTGTTTTAAACTGCCATATCTAACTGTTAATGATTTTGAGGTGACGCCTTTCTCAGATCTATCAGCACAGGAGGTTGACGAGAGCTCAGTCCCACCATGGATCAGAGGAGGAGAAGAAGAAGAGGAAGATCCTGGCCAGAAAGGTAGAGAAGCATCTTAACCCTGAGAGAGTGAGAGAGTGAGAGAGTGAGAGAGTGAGAGAGTGAGAGAGTGAGAGAGTGAGAGAGTGAGTGAGTGAGTGAGTGAGTGAGTGAGAGTCTGAGAGAGAGTGAGAGAGTGAGAGAGAGAGTGAGTGAGTGAAAGAGAGAGTGAGAGAGTTTTGAAACTTTAATCCATTGGGCCTTCTTGGCCCCATTGTGTCTGCCCCCCTGCTGGCCAAATCTGTCCCATGGTGTTGAATTGTTGTATTGATACTGATTATAGTTAATGACATTCTAAATGACAAGAAGACCTACATTGTTACAGAACTGTCTGGCCTTGTGAATGTGCTGATATGGCTTTTGTAGCTAGCAGAATGATGTCACTAATCTACTTGCAGAAGTCCAGGCAGTCAACCTATGAAAACGAGGAGGAGCTGTCTGTAAAATATAACAACAACTCTGGTATGTTGGAGTTATTATAAAAAAGATATATCATATATTGTCCAATATTAGAGCCCATGTAGGTGTGCTTGGTATTAGTTTAGCCTACAGCTTTCTCCCTCCCCCTCCCCTCCAGGTTCAGGAGCCAGCTCCCCACCCACGTCTCCGTCCTCCCCAACACCCCCATCCACCTCAGGTTGGTGCGCTAGATGCTTCCGTCCGTTTTTGACCTATAACCCCCCCCACACACACACACACACACACATACACATACACACACACCCCTTTCAGCCCGGCTCCTGCTGTACTGTACGACCTAATGCTTTATTGAACCGTATTCAGTCAGTAGACAAAACCAATCTAAACCGATCCCTGTGGGAATGCTCACTCAGCACATGGTGGATGCTTATTGAGTGTTTGAGCTGACCAGCAGCTCTCTTTCAATGGGAACTGTTTGTGTTGGCTCTGGTTGGAGTTGTGGTTAATGTGCTCCCCCTTGTGGTCAAAAAGAGACGGAACACTTGTAAACTGCCACCGGAGCAAACAACTATAATCTCTACTCCCCTTTGTCACACTAGATGTCTGTAAGTGTGAAGTATGTGATCAAGGATATGATGTCACTGAATATGTGTCACCAGGGTTGTTCGATAAAAAGGATGCATGTTTTTGTGCCCTTACAGTCTAAAGTACATACATACGTCTGAGAAGATATTCTATTTATAGCCGGTGTCTAAACATGTGCTGTTTATAATGTAGGTGATGTCATTACTGTGTGTCTTATTCCATCCATTTCAAGTTTCTCATCATTCCTGTTCCTCTCCACAAAGTGTCTCTCCGTACTGTTGAAGTTGGTCGTTTTGACGCTGTGATTGATTGTACTTCTGAATGTCAAATGAACAATAACCCCCATCTACCTCTCTCTCTTCCTCCCTGTGCTGTCTTCCAAGTAGAGCATGCCCCATTTTGAACATGTTGGGTAAAGTAAATTAAATAAATGATTCCTCTCATTTTTAAAGCTGTGGTATACCCTAGTTTGCAGCCAGTTTCTTTTGCCTGGTACAATGTCAAAGCAGCTCTGCATGCCAGTCTGCAGTCCATTTTTTATTGTTTTCTCAAGTTCAAGCTTGTCGTTGGCTGTATAAGAAATATATTGCAAATCTTTCTCCGTTCTTCTTTACTAACATGAGTGACAACTATTCTTTTAAGCACGAACACCATGGAGGAAGCCAATTTTCATCTTGTCATTGTTCTGTTTTGGCTTTGCTTGCTTTGAAAAGGGTGTATACAGCTTTAAAATGTCACAATCTGCAATGATTCTATGAATAACTTTTCCTTCTGACACCCACCTTCTAGCAAATGTTTTTCAACAGCTTTCCCATACGACTGAATCCTAAATCCCTGTGGATTTAGGCTATTCCGTTTTCATTGTAGATTGTGATGTCTGTCATGGTTATGTGTGTGTTTATTAAAGAAATGTTGAAAGGGTTTTAGCCAGAACATTTGGTCAAACCGATGTAAGAGTATTGAAATTTGATATTTCATTATTATTCACTATTATGTATTATTCACTATTGTGGCACTACCTGTTGTAGGATCTACCACAGTGAGGTTGAATGGATAGATCTTCACAGGCTGGTTGAATGGACTGTAACTATACTGACATAGACTATTGTTGCTGACAGTTGTGTTCTATCCATGCAGGAGTCTCTCCACCACCCCCGCCTCCTCCGCCCCCGGCCCCGCCCCCGCCCAGTGACCCAGGCCAGTCCGTCAACCCCCCACCATCTACTAATGGAGTGCCCCGCACCGCTTTGCTTAGCTCCATCCAGACTTTCAGCAAAGGAAAACTGAAGAGGGCTGAGACCTGTGATCGCAGTACCCCCCACGTGTAATAACTACCACTTTGGAGAACATGTCCGGGTTTCAAATCATTTTTAATTTGGTTTAATATTTTTTTGTTGATTTTTTTAATAATAAAGTTATTCCCTCTCAGATGTAGACTGGAGCAAGGGACTGGCTCTTAAATGGCCTGGTCTCAGGTAGGCAGGTTTGGATCGTTTACGGTAACTTCTGGAAGAGGAACTCCTTGGACAAATGTCCATGTTTGAAGTAGATGTTTTCTGATCAACATCCTTCCCATGCATTGACTTGAATGTTACTTGCAAAATGTGAGGAAGTTGGTGACGACAGGACACACACTGGTTTACAGGAGAATCTAATTGGCGTCGGGATGCGGTCTGCTCACACACGCTTCTACTATCGCATTACGACTGCAAGAACTTTGACATGAATTTGAGTGGGACTGTTTGATTTTCAACATGCTTTCCTGCTTGTGTTTCAAGCATTGGGGGTCCTGCAGCCAGAATACTGTTGGGCTGACAGTGTGCCAAATGTATCTATGTGCCTAAAGATATTAGCAGAGTTGTCATGATCACACCGAAGACCAGTTCTCCAACCCTTGATGTTGACTTAAATTAGGAATGAGGATAACTGGAAGATTGTGTTATGACTTCTTTGTGAAACGTTCACACAAATGACTACGTAACATATACAGGCAATGTTATGGACCATTTCTTGCCAGCACTTTACATTTTGGGTTGAGAATGATGCTGGACTTAGATCATTGTGAGTAATATGCAGGGATAATTTGAGTTATCCTATTTATGAAAAGAGTTTAATGTCTGCTAATGGCATGATTTGACATTGTTAACAACTCTACCACTGTATCAGGCATTGGAGGAAGAGATTCTTGGGAGTTTAAAAAGCTAAATTACAATCTGCATTATTGTGTAAAATGTCCACATACTATGTTTTGTACACTCATAATGGCTTGATTACATGTATACTTGTGTTGTTGCAAGTGAGAGTAATGGTAGAAAACCTGTGTTTTATTTTTGAGACATCTGTATTTGGTTTATTTGCACAATATTATGTACTATCAGCATATTTTGCCTGGTTTAATATGTATTTTATGAATGAGCGGTTAAACAGAATATATTTGCTTTCAGTTTTTGAAAACTGGTGAGTGACTGAACTGTATTTTTCAGTGAAAGGTAGTTATTATTGATTTGCATAAATCAAATATTTCAATTATGAGCAGACTTTTGATGGGTGGGATATCAAAACCTGTTCCATCACGACCAATCTGCAGAAACTACTAATTGGATTGAACTGTGTTGAAGATGCATAGTTTACCGATGTTGGCACATGGGTGAATACTTTTTGTTTTATGCGTGCTTCTCAACTCATTGTTTAGGAGAAAACTGGGGTATAAACTATAAAATGGCAGCAAGGAGTTGTGTATAGATAGCAGAGTTGAGTTGAAGATGCACTTTAGGTGGAAAGTGAAATATTTTTCCAAACATTTTTGGCAGGCACATAAATCCATCCATTGCCATTTGCTGCGTTATTTTTTGGCTTTATATGTTCTATACTGCAAGAGGAAAACCAATATTTCTCACCTTGTCCAATTATACTTATTTTATTAAAAATACTGGATTGAAATTCGTGTCTTTGGAATGCGTGTTAGTCCTTTGCATGTGTCTCCTCTCACTGTTGGAATGAAATGTCAAAATCTGACATGGTTTCAGCCGTTTTAAAGGATTGACTTGCCAGATGGATTTTGGTAGGGCAAGATATATTAAAATACATTTAATCAGAACAAACAAACAAAAAATCAGCAACAGCAAAACAAACAAAAAATCATCTGGGTTTTGTGACTCACCTAAAAATGTAGTTGACAAATCAAATACATTTCAATTGTTTTATTAATGTGTTGATGAGACTGTCGCTGGCTGACTTGCCCTTGGATTTTGACAGCTCTTCCGCGTCCTCCATCGCAGAGCGTTCCCATTGGTTCTCTCCAAAAAAAACACCCCCCACACCACACTAACGTTAGCTTTGATTGGACCAAAGCACGATCCGACACAGACACTCGCATTCTCTATCAGAGGACAGGACAAAAATGGCGTCGTTGAGGTGTTTTCTGCGCTCAGGGAGGGTATGCATCAGATTTATTTAAAAAACATTAAAATGTGTATAGCTTGTGGTGATTACATGTTGACATGTGTCTTTCTTTTGTATTCGACAGAATGCCGTATCGGTTGTCGTGCGCAGGGAGTTCCACAAAACGTCACCGGCTTCTGTGCAGGTTGCTTTCCAATGTGAAGATGTAGCTTAGGGCTAGCTAGAGTGCTAACCTTCAAAACTATAAAACTCGTACGGACTGAAAATTTAAAGAAGCGATGACAGTGTGACAATAAATTATATTACTGGTAGGATAGTATGTAGTTAAAAAATGTAATGTCAACGATGTCGCCAATGTGGTTGGCCAACCAGGCTGTCAAATCGTTTCAGTCCGGTCAGGACAGACAATGCATTGCTGGCTGGGTCGTGTTAAACTTAAGTTGATAGACTCATCTTTATTCTGTTGAATTCATGAAGCTTGGGCTTTTATTCAGTTCTTATGTTCATAAAGGTGTGAATGGTGTTCATCTTCTTGTCAAACTCAGGTGACAGTCAGAGATGCTCTTAACCAGGCCATGGATGAGGAGCTGGAGCGAGATGAGAGAGTCTTCCTGCTGGGGGAGGAAGTGGCACAGTATGACGGTGCCTACAAGGTGAGAGAAGAACATTCATTGACACTTTCTCAGTACAATGACTTTGAATCATGCCAATTCACTCAGTATTCAGTGGTCAGAGAAATCTTTTAAAAATTGGGATGTGATTGTGTTCGGTAAGAAATGAGTAGGTGATTGTAGTAGGGTTAGTTCTATAGATATTCATAAATTAAGATAGGGTTTCATATAATTCCATTTGTATGTAAAATGTGTCACTATCGGTGGTATTTATGATATGGGTTAATAAACTGTAACTGATAACATCCCTCTGAACTGTGAACTCCCAGGTGAGCCGGGGGCTGTGGAAGAAGTATGGAGACAAACGCATCATCGACACGCCTATCACAGAGGTACAAGGCTGCTGCTAGATTCACCACTGTAATGCTTTGTTGGGTTTGTTGTCACTAACTGTCTGACATCCTCCCTGCAGATGGGGTTCACTGGTATTGCAGTCGGGGCTGCAATGGTAAGTCACTCACAGACACAAGGATGTTCCTCTTCCACGTGACCCATGTGATTTGTACGAGTGAAAAAACAAACTTGTCCTTTTTTCTATTTCCAGGCAGGACTGAGGCCAATCTGTGAGTTCATGACCTTTAATTTCTCTATGCAAGCCATCGACCAAGTCATCAACTCTGCAGCTAAGACCTACTACATGTCGGCCGGCCGTCAGAATGTCCCCATCGTGTTCCGGGGGCCTAACGGTGCGTCTGCGGGTGTGGCTGCCCAGCACTCCCAGTGCTTTGCAGCCTGGTACGGACACTGCCCCGGCCTCAAGGTAGTGAGTCCATGGAGCGCTGAAGACGCCAAGGGTCTCCTCAAAGCAGCCATCAGAGATGACAATCCTGGTAAGAATGTTTTTTCGAAGTAGTTATGAACCATGAGCGGTTTAGAAACTGCCAGTTGAAAGCTGCTCATAGGAAAGGGGATGGGATTTGTTTGATATGATATGAAGACATTCACGTTGTTTCCATGGTGACAAATCGAATCAAACTCTGTTGTCTCTGAATGTGTTGTCCAGTGGTCTTCCTGGAGAATGAGCTGATGTATGGAGTTGCATTTGAGATGTCCGAGGAGTCCCAGGACAAGGACTTCACCATTCCCATCGGAAAAGCCAAGGTCGAAAGACAAGGTCAGGACAGAGAGAGCAATGCATTTCCAATCTCGTCTGATGCTCAAACTCGTATTACTAATCCATTCTCGTTAGTTTGCCTTACATATGCAATTTTGAGCTATTATCCTGGAAGGTTTGTCGTATGTATCCATGCTGTTTGTTGCAGGTACTCACGTCAGTCTCGTGACACATTCCCGGTATGTGAGTCACTGTCTGGACGCTGCTGCCGTCTTGGCCAAAGAAGGGATTGAGTGTGAGGTAAGAGGGATGCATCGCTATCATCATCAGTAACATTAGAAATATTACATTGAGTAGAATGAATGAAAACACAACTTTTCCAACTGTAGGTGGTTAACCTGCGCACCATCAGACCTCTGGATGTTGAGACCATTGAGGCGAGTGTGATGAAGACCAACCATCTGGTGACGGTGGAGGGCGGATGGCCGCAGTTTGGAGTAGGAGCTGAGATTTGCGCCAAGGTCATGGAGGGTAAGTGATTTGACTATTGCCCGTTGATGCAACTGTAGGTGATGCAAATGGTTTGAATGTAAGGCATCGTCCCAACATTGTTAATGGTATAAGGTGTTGAGTCTGTATGTTCTGTACACTGTCTTATAGGGTAGCAGTAAAAGTCTTTTAATTTGATTTTACATTTTTACCATCACATTTATTGCAGGTCCCGCTTTTAACTTCTTGGACGCACCTGCCACTCGAGTGACCGGTGTAGACATCCCAATGCCCTACGCTAAGATTCTGGAAGACAACAGCGTTCCCCAGATTAAAGACATCATCTATTCAGTGAAAAGGACACTGAATTTAGTTTAATGTTGTCGTACTGTATCCATGTTTCCACTCAGTTTCCTTACATTTTCCTCATTTGCTGTCCATACCAACATACCATGAAGTATATTCATTTAATTTCTGATTCTTAGATGAAAGGTTAAACAATACTTGCAACTGTCTAAGGATTGGTTCATCAGACAGTCAAATCAGTGGCTTTGTATAGTAGATATAATTGACCCAAAAAAAAGCTCAATAAATGGATTATTGTGGGAAACTATTTATTATAGTCTGTATTGTAACACTCCTATGTATATTGTTGCTGTAAATGGCTCTGTTACAGAAATAAACTTCCCATTTATCACAATATCGAAATGTGTATGAATTGCATCGATTACATATTTGTCCAAATCCTTTGTCCAAATGTATCCGCATAGGAAAAGGAATAATAGCGAAATAAATCCAAAGACATTTGTGTGCTAAACTCTTTCGAACTTGCCTTCAAAATAAAAGCATGACATGAAATACGCCGTAAAAAACAACGAACGAAAAACGTTACTTTTCGCCTATGTTTATTTAAAATTATGACACAAGATCATACCCAATCATAACCAGAGCCAATTGAAAATGAAACATTTTTTTTAATGGCTTTGATCATTACGATATGTGCAGTGCAAAGTGATTTGGGCAGGGCAAAGTATTTCTTTTTTTTGTATTTTACAGGATGACTAGACGTCATCCGTCCAGAGACAGAATTTGTTGTTTCGTTTATAAGTGAAGTGGGGGTTACAATGTATGCAATAAATGTACTAATGTTAGTAAATTGTCTTATTACTCTCACCTTCCTGAATCCATTTCACACAATGTTTAGGGGACACAAGGACAATATTCCCAGCTTCACTATTTTAACCCCGACAGTTTTAGCTACAATTGTGACGGGTTGAAATGATGTATCTTCAATGACAATGGCATTTTGTTATGTTGTTCAAGCGTCTGTGTCCTGCGTTTTGCGACCTTTATTTTGAATGTGTTTGAAGAAATCAACCGGAAATTAGATTCCAAAATCAGGCTTGCTTCACCCGTCTTAATTGTCAAAGCGTTTTATTAAGCTATCTTTGTGCCTCAATCTTGGAATATTTATATTACTAGTAGCTATCAAATATGATTAACTATGGTTAGAACGGGTAGATAGGTTGCTCTTGAGTTCATCTCAGCTGATAAGAGAACTTAACAGAACTGGATGAACACATGCAACACCACGCAAAGGTACTGCAGCAGGGAGCACTGTCTGTCTGTCTGAGCTAATAATGTTAGCAAGTCCGTTACGTTAGCTAGCTACCCAGCCTTGCCAGAGCCGAGCCTTCAAACTAACGGTAGTCTAATCGAATTAGTGCATTAATGACTTAAAGATTGATAATATGTATTGTGGCGTGCTAGCAAAGTACATTGCTACTCAACAAGGGAAACATGGCTTGCTACAAACAACTGTAGAAATGCTTTATTCAATGATCTAGCTCTGCGACAGGGAACAAGGAAATAGCTACAGTTGATCACCGGTGGTGATATAAGGACAGTTGGACATCTGTTTTCTAATGTGTGTTCGCTAATTCGTTTCTGCAGAATGCGTTGCAGTACTATTACCTTGGCCTGGGGAGAGTGACATTGCGGTTACATGTGACTGCGTGAAAAAAGTGTTCGGTGTCATAGAAACCATCCTCTGTCGGAAGAGGGGTGACCTGAGCAATATTTCAAATGGAGAATGGAGACTGGCGATATATGGTGAGTCTTAACCAGAGGATGTTCACAACCAAATACTGTGAACAGTTCCTTTTACTAGACTCATATCAAATACATTTTACTGCAACCAACCATCTTTTAGTCTTTGGGATGGTAGTTTTGGTTTCACGTATCCCTAAAACCCAGTGTAAACCCCCTGTTGTGCAGATGACTGATCCAGTAATGCTGAACGTGGGAGGTTGTTTGTACACCACGTCCCTGTCCACCCTACAGCGCTACCCTGATTCCATGCTGGGTGCCATGTTCCGTGGAGACTTTCCCCACCACCAGGGACGCCAAGGGACACTACTTCATCGACCGAGACGGTCCGCTCTTCCGCTACGTACTCAACTTTCTCCGCACCTCCGAGCTGACGTTGCCCTTCGACTTCAAGGAGATGGAGCTTCTCCGCAAAGAGGCCGACTTCTACCAGATCGAGCCTCTCATCCAGTGTCTGGGGGACACCAAGCCCCTCTACCCTTTAGACACCTTCGAAGAGGTGGTGGAGCTCTCCAGCACCCGCAAGCTCTCCAAGTACTCCAACCCCGTGGCGGTGATCATCACCCAGCTCACCATCACCACCAAGGTGCACTCTCTTCTGGAGGGGATTTCCAACAGCTTCACCAAGTGGAACAAACACATGATGGACACCAGGGACTTCCAGGTGTCCTTCACCTTCGGGCCGTGCGACTACCACCAGGAGGTGTCTCTGAGGGTGCATCTGGTGGAGTACATCTCCAAGCAGGGCTTCACCATCAGGAACACGCGCGTGCACCACATGAGCGAGCGGGCCAACGAGAACACCGTGGAGCACCACTGGACGTTCTGTCGGCTGGCGCGCAAGGTGGACGACTAGACTGGCTGAGCGATTAGTGTCGGGGACACACACACCTGGGACGTCAACACCTGGGACACACACGCATGACATTCAAATACCCCTATCTGGCACACACATGTACAACGTCTACGTGTCATCAGGGTTTCGTGCAGAAAATGTGTTTAGGTGGTAGGTGGTAGGGGGGTGGGGGGTGGGGGGGGGGACGTTTTGTGTTTTTCCTCCAATGCGTTATTATTTTACAACAAAGTTAAGGCGGCAGACTTGGGTGGCTTAGGCGGCCGTCTTAACTGCAAAGTGCTGCGGGAAACCCTGGTGTCATTGTAGTAGTAGTGCCAATACCCAATTAACATTCTATACCTCAATTCACTACAGTTTAGATGTAGGAGAACTGATCGTGTGGTGAAAACACTTTCATGGGGAAATATGTACCATACTGGATATTTCTATGATCACTGACGGGTTTTCCGTAGGAATTGGAACATAGTTTGACCTTTAACAAGTTGGTCCTAGCTTGAACTTGACTGCATGTGGAATGTGATGATGATTATTACACGTACAGTAATTATTGAATGCCTTTTTTCCCCTTCTAAATCCCTTAAGGGATGAAATTGTACTATTTTCCTTTCATCAAATTATGAAGAACAATAATTAAGTCCAAAACATTTATAAGTGTGTAGTGTAAAGATTTCTCTTTTTATTGGATAAAATATGTTAAGCTCAAAACACAGTATGGCTGTAAACCAATGTTTCTAGTAGGATTACATTCTCTTTGATGTCAGTCCACACCATAGATTTCTATATCAGTTGGATAGGCCTGGAGAATTTAAATAATTATAAAGTCAATGTTTCCTGTGTGAATGGTTGTGAAATGCTGGACTGATGTTTAATGTGAAATACTGTGTTACCTATGTTCAACTCAACTGTAATACATATCGGTCGGACTAATGGTTTTTGTCCTTGTAAACAACTTGTATAGGACCATGAGTGTGACTAATACTGAGAACAGCATAGCCTTATCCTGATGATGCATTTTATCTGACTCCTCAAAGTAACTTTATCTATCCCTATTTAAATAAACTCTTAAATGGTTCTGTTTTCAAGTTGATCTCATTTTCCACAGCTCTTGTCCCCCACCCACATTTTATACGCGGTCTACACCAGGGGCGAATCTAGGTTCCCACTTTTGGGGGGGCTAAGCCCCTAGATAAAACCTATTATTTTTCCTGTGACCCAGCAAAACTAGGGGGGTCTGGGAGCATGTTCCCCCAGAAGAACTTTTTGAAAATATCCTTTAAAATAGTGTCCTAGTGGGTTTTAGGAAGAGAAATTAACAAATGTAGATTTAAAATATGAAAAATATATAATATTTGAGGGGGCTAATGAAACTCTTGGGGGGGGGCTCCAGCCTCCCCAAAATAGGGCTAGATATGCCCATGGTCTACACTCTCCACCCACACAAATCGATTGGCTGTTTCAGCAGCCCCTATTTCCTGGGATGAGTACTTGTAATCCACCGATGACCAAGTCTGGCTCATTGAAGTCAGTCTTCCACAGAAGTCATCCACTCAGCAGTCTTACTGTACAACAAGGAAAACCATAAGGTAAAGAACTTTCCGTTTTTACTAAATGTCAACCTGGAAAAAAAACTTAAGCTATGCTATTAAATGTTTCTTCATAGGTATTGTTTTAGTTTTGGTTGTTGGGGATACGGTGGTATTTGCTTATGTTTTGTCTTGTGTATTTGTGTTTGTACGTAATGCAGGATCAGAGGTGTCAGTATGAGGATGCTTTTAGGGTTCATCCTGTGCACCATGGTGCATCTGCTGAACTTTGGGACCTGCACTGCAGGTAAGTCACATGTCTACTATGCTCTGAGTTAACATATACCTTATACATTTACCCTTTTATGGAGAAAATAGATTTGTGCCACTGTCAAACGGTCGAACAACTCACTTGGCATGGGAGAGATATCCTAGATGAAAACAGAGTAATATGAGAAATCATTAGTTGTTGATGGTTGATACTTAAACAGTTTGACCATTCAAAGCACTTGTTGTGTTTCTGTGGTGGCAAATTGACAGTTAGCTAGTCATTTCTCTGCCAGACTCCTCATGTCTTCACTGCTGGATGTGGTGACATGTCTTGGGCCCGTGGTGTCAGAAATGGGGGAAACTGTCAGCTGGGCACGGCATCAAAGCCAGGGGCACCAGGGGTGCTGCGGGCTATATCCTGCCTGGCACACAGCACCACCTCGTCTGATAGAAAATGAAGCAAGCCAGCTGACATGCAGACAAAAATGGTAATAAATCAATTCAAAGCAACAAACAAGAAGGCCTGTGTTTGAGAGATGGGGGAAAAGTGACAGGTCCCTGAAGAGCTTGTATGCGTGTCACATCCTGAATAGGAGGATCCAATGGGTGTCAAGATCACCCCTGTGGCATGGCTGTGGCCCAGAGGGCCTAGCCTGAATCAAGGCTTTAGATACTCTCTGACTGCCCTCCAAACCCCACAGCGCCGTGGCTTTGTCAAGATTTGGATCCACACTGGCTAGTGGTCTGTGGCTGTTTATAGACTGGGGGTGTTGTAATGGAGCACTTTCAACTGGGAGAAAGGAGAGCGGCCAGATCGCTAGGATACCGGAAACCAGAATGGCGGCTGGGAGGGCATAGTCAATGCACCCCCACGTTCACCTCTCTATCTGTGGAGGGGTCACTGACTCTGGAGATGGTCACAGCACCGCACAAAGGCGCCTTTGATTCTCCCCCGCTAAATATGGACGGGCATTCCTGGCCGGAAAGAACAACGTCAGCGACTCAGTGATGTCGAGCCAGCAAGAAGTCCGGAAAGACACTTTGACAAAGTCTCAGTGTCACAGGAGAGAAAAGGCTAAAGCATCATTAGCAGTGGCTGCTAGTCCTCACTGGATCCATCCGTGGCTTAGAATTGTTCCATGGATCAGCTCCATTGCAAAGATTAGTGTAATTGATTTGTGTAAATGAAAGACCAATTAAACGAGGGAAGGCTGAATTAATCTATGCTGTTATCAAGTGACCATTAGCGTTCTGATGTTAACTCTCAATTCAACTGCAACCTCTTTTTCCTCCTTAGTGAGATCAGAGTTGAAGATCACCACCATTAAGGTAATAGCATATCAATCCTCAGGCGTGTAATTATCCTGCAAAATGTATGAAGACCAAATCAGTATCAAGCATGAACTGACAATAGAGCCCCCTGATGTCTTCTCCCACAGCAAGACCCGTACACCATGTCCAAAGGCTCCCAGCTGGAGGGCTACTGCATGGACCTGCTGTCGGAGCTCTCCAAGAAGCTCGGCTTCAAATACAGCGTTCACCTGGTGAAGGACAACAACTACGGCCGCCAGGATGACAATGGCGACTGGAACGGCATGATCGGAGAGGTGGTGAGAGGGGTGAGGAGGACGCACTTCATACCACATTTTGCATTTGTACCTCGTCACCCAGAATCGTTTTGGTTGTATTCTGACAGATTGTGTGAGTCATAATGGGCAGCCAGGGCTGCTAAGATGTCATCATTGTGTGTATGTGTGTGTGTGTGTATGTGTGTGTGTGTGGTATCCATGTTTGTATAATGTCCCTGCAGGAAGCTGACCTGGCTATTGCCCCCCTGACTCTGACCGCGGCGAGGGAGAAGGCTGTGGCCATGACCAAGCCATTCATGCAGACAGGAATCAGCATTCTGCTGAAGAAGGATATCGTGGAGGAGGCCGGCTTCTTTGACTTCCTGAGTCCCTTCTCAGCAGAGACCTGGGGGGGCATTCTCCTGGCCTACCTGGGAACCTCTGCCTGCATCTTCATTGTAGCCAGGTGGGGCGTTGGTTTGTATGTTTCTATCCATTTAGTCTGAGCTTATGATCCAAATTCATGTTCATGTTTTATTAGACAAGGGTTCATTTTTATGATTGAAGTCAATGAATGTGTTTTTAAACATTTCTGGTTGGTGGCCGTGTGCCCAGACTGAGCCCATGTGAATGGAGCCAGCCCCAGACAGAGGAGAACAGCTTCACCCTGCTGCATAGCCTGTGGTACACTGCTGGAGCCCTCACCTTACAAGGTCTCAACTATGTTCAACTTATTTTCATATAAGATGATGTTCATGCTTCCATTGAAAATCACCACCTAGGCACTATTTATTAATCTTTCTATGTTTGTTTTCTTGGTTCTCGGTGCTTTACTTTGAATGTTTTAATAGTAGTCAGTGATGCGCTGATGTTCCGTTCTCTGTTGTGATGCTCAGGTGCCGGGCCCCACCCTAAGGCTCTGTCAGGACGGGTCATCTGCTGCACCTGGTGGTTGTTTGCTCTCGTGCTCCTGGCCTGCTACTTCTCCAACCTGAGCTCCTCCCAGTCCTCTGACTCCACCTCCCTGTCGGTGAAAGGGTTTGAGGACTTGGCCAACCAGGAAGCGATTGAGTACGGGACCCTGGCTGGTTCCTCGACACTAGCCTTCTTTAAGGTGAGGGAACTCTTCTCCATCTCCCTCTACTCACTTATGGCCCCTCATGCTTACAGGAGTCGACTCGTACATTTCTTCTCATTTAGCTGGTTTGACGGTTCGCCTCTTTTTTGCTTCGCTCCGTCTTCTGCAGAACTCAAACAATCCAGCCTACCGCAGGATCTACGAGCACATGGAGAGAAGCAAGAGTTTTGTCTCTTCCATGGACGAGGGTGTCCGGCGAGCCAGGGAGGGCAGCTATGCCTTTATTGGGGAGTCTGTCTCCCTCGACCTGGCGGTGGCCCGCCACTGTGACCTCGTGCGAGCCCACGAGGTCATCGGGATGAGGGGCTACAGCATCGCAGCCACGCTAGGTGAGCCCGCTGTCTATGGAATCACCGTTCTGACACAGCAGAAACTCAAATAACACCCGTTTCTACTAGATTTGCTCTTCGGTTTCTCTTAGCTATTGTATACCGACTTCATTTATGTACAGGAAACCAGGTCAGTAAATTCCTGTTTGTGTCCTCCTCCAGGCTCTCCCTTACTAAAGAACCTGAGTGTGGCCATCCTGCAGCTGAGCGAGGCTGGGGAGTTGGCCTACCTGCGCAGTAAGTGGTGGGCCAGCAGCTGCGTGACCGACACGGCCAAAGCCTCGGCCCTGCATCCCCACAGCCTCAAGGGGATGTTCCTGATTCTGGGCCTAGGCCTGGGGCTGGGGGTCCTGCTGGCTCTCCTGGAGCTCACCTCCAAGACCCGGAGCAGTGCTGGAGAGCAGAGGGTACGAGCCACATGCTGGCACACACATTTACATTTAGCAGACGCACTTATCCAGAGCGACTTACAGTAAGTACAGGGACATTCCCCCGAGGGAAGTAGGGTGAAGTGCCTTACCCAAGGACATGTAATTTTACACGGCCAGGAATTTAACCAACAACCTTCTGATTAATAGCCTGACTCCCTAACCACTCAGCCATCTGACCCACTGTGACCCATCAGAAAGTTGCATGCCAAAGAGCAGCCTTCTCTCTCCCAGATTTGTTCTAGACAGTGCAAAGACTTTTAAGAAAATCATGATGAGTTGCTGCAAATGAAATCAATATGTTCTATGTTCTGGATCCATAAGATTCCCATTAAGGCCTATTTATTTTTGAAAGCACTGTGATCTGAATTCCAATCAACACAAACGATTGCCAGGTGTGGTTCACAAATGAGTGAGTGATTATGACAAAGTGTGACTGTCACACACTGAATAAGTGTGTGTTTATAAGATAGTGTCTTTCCACATCCAAGTGGATGGGCTTAATGCTGTGACCCATCCAGTTGGGAAAGCACTTATAGATCTAAAACATGCTGTCAGGTTTGAGCATGTGGTTCCCCATAGACTCAATGTTAGAGCTAGATCTGCCAACTGTTTCTATCCTGGGGATTGTTGCATTAGATCTCGTTCATCTGGATTGGTGGTATTGGTCATGTGATCTGAATGCCAATCAACACAAACGATTGCCAGGTGTGGTTCACAAATGAGTGAGTGCTTATGACAAAGTGTGACTGTCCACATGCAGCTTTTGTGGTTGTAAGGTTGGCTAAATGGTTAGAGAGTATGACTACAGATTGGGAGGTTGGGGGATCACATCCCCCAAGGTGCTTTTAGATGAACGCTTTCAATTGAACATTGAACTTATGTCTTCAAGTGGAATTCATAAAGACATAAATAGATTCAGAGGGAAATTCAGCAAGGCCCTGGTGGCAGAGTGGATATGCATGGGATCTTGAGTCCTGACCCCTCTGGTTCAAAGCTGGCTGGAGGCAGTGTACCCCAATGCTTGCTTTCTGGCATGCAAAACATGTTAGTATCTCTTTAAGCAGAGCACTTTTTAAAAGATAAATACTACCTTCACATGCCGGAGGTATGGGGTCCCCAGTGGCCTAATGGATAAGCATGCGGACAAGCAAATCCCGACGGCATGGGATCAAATCCACCCGAACTCAGAGAAATCCTTTGACTGAGCTTCCTCTAAGGTCGCCCCCAAGGTGTCGGGGGCTGGTGTCGTGGGTTCAGATGAAGCACAGGGCGTGGTGCCAATCAGATCCGTGAGCCCAGATCCCTGTGACCGCAGCGCACTCCCCCGACTGTCCACACTCCCCGACTGCCAGCCGGGATCACCCAACTGTCTTTGTCAGTACCCGACTGTCCCACCAGGAAAGACAGGGGATCTCGGGGGCCGGGAAAATACATTTACCTTTGATCAGTTTTATATATAAGTCCAGCTTTTTTTCCAAGTCCAAAAGCAACAATTGAGTTGTAGGAAGATCCTTCAGCCAGATTAGAACACAAGTGTGAGGTCATTAAAGAGGCCTTTTCTGCAAGGAAAGACCATTGCAGCCTTCCATGGGGTTTGAACCCACAACCCCTTATCTGTCAGGGTACACGTGCTTATCCACTGAGCCATCAGGGGACACAAGGGAACATGAGCTCGTTGACAATGCATCCTTAAGGTGAAGTGTGAGGTCATTAAAGAGACAGTTTCTGCAAGGAAAGACCAACGCAGCCTTCCATGGGATTTGAACCCAAGGCCCTTAACTCTCATGGTACACATGCTTATCCACTGAGCCATCAGGGACACAAGGAAACATGAGCTCGTTGACAATGCATCCTTAAGGTGAAGTGTGAGGTCATTAAAGAGACAGTTTCTGCAAGGAAAGACCAACGCAGCCTTCCATGGGATTTGAACCCGAAGGCCCTTAACTCTCATGGTACACATGCTTATCCACTGAGCCATCAGGGACACAAGGAAACCTGACTCGTTGACAATGCATCCTTGAAGGTAAGTGTGAGGTCATTAAAGAGACAGCTTCTGCAAGGAAAGACCAACGCAGCCTTCCATGGGATTTGAACCCAAGACCCTTAACGCTCATGGTACACATGCTTATCCACTGAGCCATCAGGGACACAAGGAAACCTTAACTCGTTGAAAATGCAGCCTTGATATTAAGTGTGAGGTCATTAAAGAGACCAGTTTCTGCAAGGAAAGACCATTGCGCCTTCCATGGGGTTTGAACCCACAACCCATTATCTGTCAGGGTACACGTGCTTATCCACTGAGCCATCAGGGACACATGTCAACATAAACTTGTTGAAAATACATCCTTAAGGTGAAGTGTGAGGTCATTAAAGAGACAGTGTGGTGGGGATGAATTCAGGATAAACATCGAAGGAAATGTGGTGTATAATTATAGGAAATGTATGATGAAAATTGGCTAGCAATTTCGAAGAGGAAGAAGGAGTAAAACCAAAAGAAGTACTACATAGTTTAATAATAGTTTATGTCTGAAATTGAATATTTTAAATTAGTGTCGGTGTATTTTGATCTTCAGAATGTCATTTTATTCTATGCCTATATGGGTGGGCCAGGGATGTTAGGGGGTTTGTGGCAATGTATGTATATGGACATTTGCCGCGGGGCGAGGGCTTCAATTACCTCTCTCTTTTTTACCCATACATGTGTTTGCATCCCTGAGAAACTGTGAGCCTCTGCGGTCACAGTTTCTGATGGGTCTTAGCTTTTGGTGCAACACCTGTTTTCGCTACATCACTAAGAACCAAACTACTAGATCCTGTTCTGCTCAACCCACAAACTAAGTTATTAGATGATATACACAGAGTACACTCAACAAAAACACTATGTGCTCTAAGACTCTTGTTTCTGAATCTTGTGTTTTCTACAGAAGTCCTGCTGTACTGTTTTGTCAGATGAACTGAGTCAGCGTCTGAGGAGCAGCAATGTGAACAGGACCCAGGAGGACAAGGCTTGAGAGGCCGCACTCACCACACTCACTCACCTCCATATAAACATACTAACATGAGACGTGCACTAGGATGTTTTCCTATTCAGTATAGATAGACCTGGGGTTGATCGTCCTGGTGTACAGCTGGAGCAAGTTTATGATAATACTCAAATTCTGAATTATACTGATCTTTCAAAATACATCCAAGTATTGCTGACCTTCTTTGAGGGATGGACATTAAGAGTTTATTCGTCGGTTAGTGGCTGCAAAATAGTGCTCTTGTATTTCACCGTAGGGACGCTGTAATTGTTTAGAGCTAACCAAGTGAAAATGTCTTGCAACTGAAAAAGGAAATACGTCAAAAATAATGTAATGGTTTTGTCGCTGAGATGATGAATTCCTAACATACTAAATATTATGTTTTTGTCAATTAACAATACTACAGTTTATTCAAAGGAAATACATGTAGAAGGGCATTTGAATGAGAACCATGTGAATGGTTACTGATACAATTTTCAGTGCTGAATTAGATGCAAGTTAAATACTAAAAAATGTAATATAACAGAGTATTAGTTTTGATATTCGGTTTCACATCGTATAAATTTACATTGTACATTGACCTACATTTCAACAGTTTTTATAGAATTGGCATCACACTATTTGAACAGTAACTGAAACAGTAAATTCTTTGGTTCATTATAGATCACATGTATAAAAAACAAACACTTTAGAGTATGTGGCTGTTAACTGTACGGCACATTGTCAAAAGAATAAAAAACAGCATAATGATACCCATTGTATTGTCTTGATTTGTCTACAATGGCCACAATTGCACATTGATTAAAACATGTTACTACTTCCTTCAAAATAGCTTTTTGAAAATATATAATATATACAATATTTGATGACAGTAATTTGACTGTAAACAGTAATGTACTGTCCTGTGTGTCTGAGGTTCCTCCATCCTAGCTGGGTCTGTGAGGCTGCTCCCAGGCCCTGTGCTCTGTGGAGAGGCTGCTCCCAGGCCCTGTGCTCTGTGGAGAGGCTGCTCCCAGGCCCTGTGCTCTGTGGAGAGGCTGCTCCCGGGCCCTGTGCTCTGTGGAGAGGCTGCTCCCGGGCCCTGTGCTCTGTGGAGAGGCTGCTCCCAGGCCCTGTGCTCTGTGGAGAGGCTGCTCCCAGGCCCTGTGCTCTGTGGAGAGGCTGCTCCCAGGCCCTGTCTGTGGAGGGCTCCCAGGCCCTGCGCTCTGTGGAGAGGCTGCTCCCAGGCCCTGCGCTCTGTGGAGAGGCTGCTCCCAGGCCCTGCGCTCTGTGGAGAGGCTGCTCCCAGGCCCTGCGCTCTGTGGAGAGGCTGCTCCCAGGCCCTGCACTCTGTGGAGAGGCTGCTCCCAGGCCCTGTGCTCTGTGGAGAGGCTGCTCCCAGGCCCTGTGCTCTGTGGAGAGGCTGCTCCCAGGCCCTGTGCTCTGTGGAGAGGCTGCTCCCAGGCCCTGTGCTCTGTGGAGAGGCTGCTCCCAGGGCCCTGTGCTCTGTGGAGAGGCTGCTCCCAGGCCCTGCGCTCTGTGGACTGCCTGCTCATCACAAGGTGGAGCGATCTGCAAAGAGAAACAGACGACAGCAGATATCATTACAGGTTTCAACCCCCGGACCGTTTTACACTTCCACCAACTCAGGCTTCCACCGGGACGGTCGCAATATCTCACCATTGAAAAAGAGAGGCGATTTGCTGCGGATCTCCATCATCTTCTCGTCGAACAGGGCGTTCATCTGCCTCTGCAGGGTGCCGTCCCCCCTGTCCCCGTCGAACGGCACGCGGGAGGGCAGGAGCTCCAGGCTGTCCGTGCTGCCCGCGCTGCTGGACTCGCTGTCAGACAGACACAGTCCGTTGGGTATAGGGTTCACCTGCTTGGCGTAGCTACCGTGGGGGAGGGTCTGAGGGGGAGGGCCCTGCCAGTGGCCGGCGTGCCTGCGATTGGCTGCGGGGGTGAGGGGCGAGGCAGGCTGTTTACGGGGACAGCTTCGTGAGCGGGCCGTCCTCCGTATGGGGGTGGGGGTCTGCTGGCTGGGGGGCGTCTGCAGAGTCCGTCGGACCCGGAGTGGAGAGGACGGAGCTACCAGGGGCTGGGGGATGGATCTAGGTTTGGGTTGCTGGTCCTGGCACTCTGGTTGGAGCTTGTGGTCTGATAGGGGCTCGGGCTGCGAGGGAGGGTAGGACTGGGGCTGGTGGTGTGGCTGGACCAGGGGTTGTGATTGGAACTGGGGCAGGACCTGGGGCTGTGATTGGGGCTGTGATTGGGGCTGACTCTGGGGCAGGGAAGGAGGCTCTGGCTCAGGTTCAGGCCTACTCAGGGCCTCTAACACAGCTGATACAGACAGTGTCCCAGTAGAGTCCCAAAGCTGCTCTCTCTGTTCTCCCTCTTTGAACTCCTCAGTCTGTGTTGGCTCGGGCCACTGAAACACCTGATCTGACCCAGGGCTGTCCTGGCGTGACGGTGGAGTCCGAGGCTGAGGCCCCGGCTCCGGGCATCTCGTCTGAATCCGTGGACTGTCGACCTGAGACGAGGACTGAGACGAGTCCTCCAGATCTGCACTGTCCTCTTTAATGCAGTGGGCGGTGGCCTCCCAAGGGTTGGAGGTGGCGGATATCCTGAGAATGCCCCTCCTCTTCTCTAGAGAGTCCTTAATCTGAACCCTGTGAGAGCGCTTCACTGGCTCACTCATCGCCCCCTGGTGGAGGGAGGCCCTAACAGCAGGCGGCAGTGCCCTGGAGGACATGCTGCAGTTCCTGCTGTCCTGGGAGAAGGAGTCCAGATCTTTGTGGAAGCGGACCCCGCGGCTCTCTTCAGAGGAGTATGTGGAAAAGTCCTGGGACACCTGCTGCTTCTTATGGCCCTTGGTGTGTTTGGTGGCCTTTTTGATCAGTCCTTTCACAGCATTAGTTGACTTGACCTACAAAACAAAACACACAAGCTGTGGTTAAGTAATGCACTGAAAACAGAACATCAATGACTCATACAAAGTGAATGACTTGACAGTGTGCATGCTGTATATACCATTTGTGTCCTTAAGCATTATCCTTACTAGGAACACTCGGTTACAAAAGCTCCAATGGAATAGTGAGTAAAGTTATCGATAGTGTGTATAAGATATGACGGAGAGCAACTGGATATGGAAATAAGAGAGACGCCTCTACCTTTCCTGTGAGGTCATTCACAGCCACATGGACAAAGATCGATGCCTCCTTGATTCCCTCCAGATAAATGTGGCGATAACCTTCGAAAGGAGATCACGATCCACGTCAATTACTCAGCAAATGTACTCACTCGCAGAAACATAAAGGTAAACACAATAAAAGACATTGAAATAATACATTCAAATTAAACATGTGTTTAGTACAAGCTTCCGGCCTATCGTATGATCTCTCCGGTCACCTGGCATCATGCTGCTGAAAGCGATAGTCCGCTGTCCAATGAAATCTCGTCCTATCGAGTCGTGATCCCACACCTCGAAACGGACCAGGGCGATCTGGGGCATGTGCAGCGTGAAGACCAGTGTCTCCTCCCACATGGGGTTGAACCCTTAAACAGAACACAGATATGAAGCCCAGCACAATGGACGGCATAACGTGAGTACATTTTAAAAGCTGTTATGTAAGCAATAATGTATATTGGGGTGATTCCATTTAATGTGTTCTCTAAAGAGGTTTTTCCATGCTCACCATTATCATCCACAACTCTGGTCTGTTCTTTAAAGCAGTCGATGGGCAGACCAATGATCTCCACCTCCACAAACGGATCAATGATCTAGAGCAGCAAGGGAAAATTCCATGATCCATCCAGCACATCCTCCTCATTATCAACATCCTCATCACACATCCTCCTATTATCAACATCCTCATCACACATCCTCCTTATTATCATCAACATCCTCATCACACATCCTCCTCATCATCAACATCCTCATGACACATCCTCCTATTATAATCAACATCCTCATCACACATCCTCCTCATCATCAACATCCTCATCACACATCCTCCTCATTAACATCATCCTCATCACACATCCTTCTCATTATCAACATCCTCATGACACATCCTCCTATTATAATCAACATCCTCATCACACATCCTCCTCATCATCAACATCCTCATCACACATCCTCCTCATTAACATCATCCTCATCACACATCCTCCTCATCATCAACATCCTCATCACACATCCTCCTCATTATCAACAACCTCATCACACATCCTCCTCATGATCATCATCCTCATCAACACACATCCTCCTCCTCATCACACATCTCACCTCCCCTCTGTCCCCCATCATGGAGTCTTGGGGTTTAGGAAGTTGCTGCCCACTGATGATCTTCAGCACCAGCTGGGTCTTCCTCTGGCCTTGTAGCGGGTCCTCCATCATGGGGTTAAAGGCACCTGGACAGAGAGAGCACACAGGAGCCATATACCCATTAGCCTCTTCTGTGACAGAGATCCTGGTGTGTTGAATCTCCCTTCAAGGCTTTGAACCACTCAGGTTCTATGTCAGGCTCCTGTCGGCTCACAGATAAAGTCTCAGACTAATGGTTAAAAGCTTCCTTTTAAAGACACACCTCATGCTATGTATACTAGCAACGTTATCCTCATAGGGTACCAACCTTTACACATGCACTTGGGCTTGAGATTGTATCCACAGTTACCATTGTTGGCAAACTTGGCTCTGTTCAGTTCAAGCATGCGGCCTTCGGTTTGGTAATTCAATGCCACTGAAAAGGTAATGACAGAAGAAAAAGAAAGATGCTGAGGTTTCTTTCATCTATGGATACAACTATGTAGCCAACACAGACCACTCTTTTGTGTTCAACCATGAGCACCAGGTGGGGGGATTAGATGGCTGAGCGGTTAGGGAGTCGGGCTATTAATCAGAAGGTTGTTGGTACGATTCCTGGCCTAGCCAAATGACGTTGTGTCCTTGGGCAAGGCACTTCACCCTACTTGCCCTGTACTTACTGTAAGTTGCTCTGGATAAGAGCGTCTGCTAAATGACTAAATGTAAATGTTTTGCTTCCACAGCACATTGGTGTCTATGGGCCCTATCTTGCACCCAGCGCAATTGACTTTGTCAGTGACGCAAGTATCATTCCTAGCTTGCACTCGGCGCAAAGCGGATTTTTCCCTCCACGGGCGCACGTCGAAATGACCTTGCGCTCCGGGGGGCGGTTCAGCGAAAAAGGAGGCGTGTTCCGGCGCAAACGTTCTTGGTGCTATCTTGCGGTTTCCGAAAAACCATTCCGCCACTGACCAGGAAAAAGGTGGTTTAAAGACAATGGCGCATTATTCAGATGCTATTTTAACGGCGCAAGCTTGGTCCGTGCGCACTGCGAAGCCAGGGTATTCTTCCTGCGAAACTACGTATTGTTTTGATTTATTGTATGGCTAGCTGTGTTACATTTCGTTCATATCAATAATTAATAAGATGTTATTGTATGTGAACTTGAATTGTAACAACTGTGGCAATTTACTCCTACGCCTGTTTAACCGAAGCTAATTTGGGTAGGTTTCTTCTCCCATGCACATCAGAATCAGAATTCAGTTTTCAATTTACTGTGGCAGGAAGGAAGGTGCAAAAAATAAACATATATCCTACGGGTCTCACATTAAGTAAACAAAAGTACAACAGTTAAACTAATTCTAAGAACTAAGCAATTAAATGTTTTAAAATATATGTCAAAACAGGCTACATTTGAATGAGCAGCATGAGTGGGCAACTTAGTGCAATGAAACTGCTCTGCCTTTCCCATACAATCACTTCTCTATCGTTTACGGTCCTGACGAGAACGTCGGTCTCCTGTGAACCGCTGGCGTGCGCCTGGCAAATCCGCCGTTATAATAGCAATCCGCCATGGAACAAGCGCTGCTCTTAAAGGGAATGTGAGATGACGCTCTGATTGCCTTATTGCACGTTACGCCCAAACCACACCCATTAGTAATGTAGCTACCTCTTTTACATTTGCGTCAGGCGCAAAGTCATTTATCCCGCTGCTAAAATAGCAACCGCACCGGAGTCCCGCCCACTTGCGCTTTGCGCTTTGCGCTTTGCTACTTGCGTTTCAGATCGTCAAAATAGGGCCCTCAGTGTGTATTCAAACAATGTCCAAATATTTTCCGTCTGGTTCTCCTCCTCGTGCCTTACCCATATGGCATCCTGAGTTCCAGAAAGGCTGAGGGTTGAAGTTGCTGGAGTCCACGCGGTAGTTGGAGGGGTACACTCTCAGCAGCTGCCGCTGGTTGAAGCGGACCAGCTGGGCGGGCTTCAGCTGCATGATCTGGTTGACGATGCTCTCGTTTAAGGACGACACCTGCCAGCTGGTCATGTACGCTGCCGGTCAGGAGGAAGAAGGGGCGTGTCACGTATATATGTGTGCAATCTACAGGAAATGGGGACATGAGGGTGTATCTGTGAGTGTTCTGTAAGAGGACACTATGTCTCTGTTACCTTGTGTCTCAATGTCGTGGACACGGACAGACTTGGTGTATTTGACCAGGTCCGACAGGGCCCGCGACAGCCTCATGGTCTTCCTCTTCCTGGTAGAGGCAGACAACCATGTGTTAGGGAACAAGCCAGAGAGGTGTTTAAAGACTGCAGACCTCGACGCTGAAGGTAGTCACAGAGCAGAAGTAGGTGAGTAGTGGGTTTACTTGGTGTAGTACACAATCTGCCTGCTGTGGCCCTCTAGGTCGACCTCTCCATCAGGCATCAGCCTCTTCTTTACTTTCGATTTCTTTCTCCTCTGAAACAAGAGCCTACTGTCAGCTCCTACTGCACCGCAGCCTCCGACACAGAGGGGGAGCTAGAGGGAGGTTTAGGCAAACCATCAGGACACAAACCCACAGTGGTTTTGGAGGATTAGACGGCTCACCTTAAGCCTGAAGCTGCCCATTAAAGACTTGCTAAAGTTCTTCTTCTTTTTTGTTTCAGCATCTGTGGTGGCATTTTTCCCATCCTGAAACATACAACAGTTTAGAATTCCTTCTTGGTTGTCACATTTTACATTCTGTTAGACTCCGGAGGGCTGGCTGCAATATGTCTCACATTTGCCCTCTAGAGGTCTTGGGGGATATACAGGTATTTACACCAAAAAAGCCCACAGCTTTTGTCCGTTTTTGCATCCAACATGATTTTGTTATTGTTCATTTTAGTAATAAAGGGCATACGTTTAAGGCCAAATCACCTGTACATTTGTGTGCGTGTCTGGACAAGTGATCCTATTCACTTACCTGAGTGGTACACCCCCTAAACCACCTCAACCATCATGTCGAGCTCTGGTTAATGTCTTACTGTATTTGCCTGCACGTCCTCCTCCTCCTCATCCACCTCCTCCTCCTCACTGTCTTCATCCGACACATCCCCTTCCTCTGCATCAGCATCCAGGTTGGCTGGAAGCTTCTTTCCCTTTACAATAACGGACATCACAATTGGTAGTTAAACCTGAGCATAACCCTAATCAAACGTCTCTGAGCGAGGTCAAGTTCAAACCGTTTACTTCCACAAGTCTATTGCAAACCGAGATCCCTGATAACTGATATAATCCCCTCACCGATCTTATATGACAAGATGAAACGTTTCTAAACTTCCTAGGTCAGAGATGACCCCAATGACAGCAGGAAGGAGATATGTATTTAGAGTGTTCAAGTGGGGACTAGTTCACCTTCACCAGGACCTTTCCTTTCAGGGTCTCGGGGGAGGGAAGCTTTCTGAACTCGTTCTGGTTGACGGACGTCAGGTCCACCTTGTCCTGCAGCACCTCCTTCAGGTACTCGGGCCATCTTCTTCTGCTGTGGCACTGTGCAGTGGTTCTCTATAGACAGGATGACGGGGTACCTGGGAGAGGTTGGCAGGTTATCTGGGTTCTGCTTCTCAGACACAGAGGCCTAACCCACCACTACAAACTCGGATATGAGAGTAACATTTGATTTTCACTTCAGGGCTATGATCAATGCTAATGTTCCAACGACTCACTGATTCTTTGTAAAGGCATATTTGTTGATGGTTTCGACGACATCTCTGAAGAGGATCTTAGATGTTAGTGTGTAACCATGGTAGACTATGGGCTCCCCGTCAGGGCCATCCCAGCAGTCCACTGAGCGAGAAAGACAAAGGAAGAGAAAAGGAAGCGAAAGAAGAGTCCATCACTTATCTGTTCTTGGCAACAACAAAAAGGAGACCACCAGGAACAAACCAGTGCAATCAAGGCGCAAAGTGTCTGTATGTGAACGCAGTTTGTGAGGTCACAGAAGAACTGCAGTTCCATTGGTGCTCACCCTCCACACAGCGGCAGCCAGCCTGGAGGGCGTAGGCATACATGTCCACCCTGGACTGGGACAGGAACTGGTCCCCTGTCAGGTACGTGTTGTGTGAGGAGGAGATGAAATAGTTGGTCAGAGGCTGGGTCATATCCTGGTTCACATGGTAGTGGTTTGGGTTGAAGATATCTCCTGCTGGACTCCGCATGTAGTTGGTGAACCCTGGAGCAGGTTGAACACAAGAAGGTCACTTTTTGTCGTTTTTTTCCAATGGTTTCCATTTATGGATTGTGACGTTGATACTACAAGATCTGTTGTAATGATGACACTAATTGGATAACAAAGGGAATACTAGTAGTTGTGTGTGTATGAGGTACCATCAATCCCCAGGACCTTGTGTTGAAGATGCTCAGGACAGGGCTCAAACTGGACCACTATATCCAGACAGTGTTCCCTGGTGATGTTGACCATCTAGTGAACAGAAGGGGAAGACAACCATTACAATTCTCAATTATTGACCTTTATATGTTTGGTGTCTTTGGTTGAATCCCTTTCTCATAACTATCAGCTCAGAGAAAATGTAAATAAAAGATGTTACATTGCAATACTTATTGTACTGACATGAGGCACAGCTAACAGAAACATAGAGGTCTTCCTCATAAAGGTCCTGTTTTCCTCTCTTTTCTTCGCACAGCACCTACCTTCTGTTCAGTCTCCAGGAAGCGTGCCAGGTCACTGAGGTCCATATACTCTTTTTGGTTGCTGTAGGAGATCATGATGAGATGGAGGTCTCTGCGAGTGGACATCATCTTATAGAAGTTGCAGAACTCCTCAAACGCTAAAGAACCCTGGTTCTCATCCGTGTCGGCCTCCTAGTATAGAATAAATGATTTAATAAAAACTAAAGTGTCTCAATACATTATTTCCTAATTTTCAGTTTATAATGTAAACGGTTTTATTTTTTATGCAACATTATTTTCCCTGTTTATGCATATTATGATGCCACTACCGGTAATCATACTGTGCTCATTTAGTTAGGTGTACCATGTTACCTTAAAAACATAACAAAACAAAGAAAGACAACTGACAGTGTTAACGGTCATAGTTCTGGATATCTGCACCACATAGCAGCAGTTTAGGTCATGAAGCCCATGTTGTGTAGTGCATTAGCATTAGCATGGATTAGGCTGAGAGAAGCCCTGTGCTGAACAAGTTCAGTGCAGTATTACAACCTTTGCCATCTGGTCAGGCCTGAGCATATGGTCTGACTGCTTCAGCATGCTCCTCCCTCTTCCCTCTCTCCCTCCTCCCCCCTCTTCTCTCTCTCCCTCCTCCCCCTCTTCTCTCTCTCCCTCCTCCCCCCTCTTCTCTCTCTCCCTCCTCCCCCTCTTCTCTCTCTCCCTCCTCCCCCTCTTCTCTCTCTCCCTCCTCCTCTCTTCGCTCCATTCTTCTCAACTAACCTGTCCTCTCCCAAGGTATGTCACTAAAACACAGACAAGACAGGGCATCTGTAACACTAAGCAGGGATGATTGGAGCTCAGGTTGTAAGAGCATGATCGCTTAACCTCTTTGACTACCATTGAGTTGAGCTTTCGCTTCTATATACATAATATATACTTTTGTGAGACCCTATTGGTTTTCTTTAATACCCTGATTATAGGACACTAACAAGATCGGTTTGCTTTTAACTTCACTGTTAATTAGGGGAAACGCCAATCCACCCAATCTGAATATAATATACGTCTCTAATATATTTGCATAATATATTATATCATGCAAATTCCGGGTACCAGTTCCAGGAACACAGACCAGTTCCTTAGACTATGATGACCATCTCAACTGAAGCTCACCGTAAACATCTCCCTGACCTTCTCCTTGGGCAGGTTGACATTCAGTTTGTGGAGAAGCTGCAGGACCTCTCCAATGCTCAGGGTGCCATCTCCATTCTTGTCAGCCTCCGAGAATGTCTGCTGTAGCCATGTGATCTGACTGTCAAGGTTCAATGATGACCACGGTATCGTACAATACATCCCTCACAACACAGAAGCACTCCATGACTGAAGTCATGGACTGGAAACACTTTACATTAAGGTTACAGTAACTACCATGCATCTACATAGCAAGTGCTAAAGTCATTAAATGGTGTTGAATATTGGCGGTGTAAACCATTACAAAAGTGCAACAAGGCCCAGTAGGAGGGAGGGGTGAATGTGGCGGTTGGAAACAGGCAGTTGAAGGTTGTGTACCAGAATGATCCACTTACCCTTGTTGTGCCACATCCACTTGCCACTGGAAAGCCCAACCTTAATGTAATGTGTTGCCATGTAACGTAGATATACTTAACAGGCTTTGAATACTTTGTACCATCAGTGACCATAACATCCCCTGGGATTTGAAGGATATTGGTCGCGGACACGCTGCCTCCTGGCCAGGCTGTCCTCGTCACTGATGCCCGCCATCAGGTACTTCAGACCGGTGATCCAGGTACGCGCCTCGTCCCCACTGGTGGTGACCAGGTCCAGGGACTCCACGTGGCTGCCATGGTAAATACTGAAGCAGCAGTTGGGATCGAAGCGGCTGTCGGCATAACGCTGGAAGATCTCCGACTTCTTCCCCTCACACACCTCATGGATGGAGTCGATGGTTACTGGACAGGAGGAGAGTCACAACAGATCAATTCATCAGCTACTGTATCAAGAACTTCAAGTTCAAGTTCAAAGCACTTTATTGTCAAAAACAACGAGACAGTAGAGGCAGCAACAGACAACTAAAAACTTAAGTTGCTGTGGACATTAACTGCCACAGCTAAATAATAACTTGTCCGAATTAGTGGAAACTTGCTTTTTAGGAAAGACTTAGAATTCAAATGTATACGTTTAGGACTCCACCCTTTCATTAGAAAGGCAGGGTGCCAGGGTAGCACATCTATCCTCATGTTTACTGACTTTTGGCTTTGTCATGCTTCCTGGAGGGCCTCCAGCGGATGCAGGACTTGTGCTCGTCCAGGTAGAAGTGGCGCACCAGACCCTTCTTCTTTCCTTTTAGCTTTGTCATCTGGATGCCTGTTTGCATGCTGCACATACACCTCTCCACTGCGGAAACACACAGACGTTGTCATCATCAGGCAGCTGTTTTTACAGTGTCTATGCCAGACACTCGACCATCTGAACCGTATAACTGGCTGAAAATGCTAACAATGTTGTGAGCTTTGAAAAAACATGAATGTTTTTACCATACTGACTGACAGATGTACTGTACAACTTTCAAATGAAGTCGCCAGTGATTCAACAAACCCTTTCATTTGCGATAATGTGTTCACTTAGTCTTGGAATGTGTTTGGTGATGCTTTGATGTCACGTATGCCTGACCTCATGTGTGCGATGGTGGGAGAAGGAGTGGTTAAATAGGGAGAAGGAGTGGTTAAATAGGGAGAAGGAGCAGGTAACCTCTGGATGTAATCTGAAGCTGAGACACGTGACTCACTCAAGTCTGCATCGTTCAGTCTAATCTTCAGTGATGGTCTACTGTCGCTTGTTACCTACTCGCACACACACTCTTCCAATTCCACATAAACAATATACAGGTGCTGGTCATATTATTAGAATATCATCAAAAAGTTGATTTATTTAACTGATTCCATTCAAAAAGTGAAAAGTGTATATTATATTCATTCATTACACACAAACTGATATATTTCAAATGTTTATTTCTTAAAATGTTGATGATTATAACTGACAACTAAGGAAAATCCCCCCCATCTTCCTCTTCACAATACCCCATAGATTTTTGATGGGTTTAAGGTCAGGTGAGTTTGCTGGCCAATTAAGAACAGGGATACCATGGTCCTTAAACCAGGTTGGCACTGTGTGCAGGTGCCAAGTCCTGTTGGGAATTTAAATCTGCTTTATAAATTGAGAATATTCTAATTATATGACCAGCACCTGTATGTGGAAAACACATTAATGTTTGGTTTACCAGTAGGGTAGTTCTATAAATAAGATCTGCATCATTGGTCATAATCACATGAGCACATTACACAGGCTTGGTAGGCCATGTTTACATATAAACAAAAGCAACAAAAAGTCAGTTCCCAAAAATTCTAAACCGTCAATTTAATTCATTTCACCAAACTAAGATGAACATGAAGAATTTGACAGTGCAGCTCAATAGCAATTTGACAATAACGTCTTACCGATCTGACCCAGTCTCCATTTGGGCTGTGCTACTATACTCCCCCCAATCCAGAAGAACTCCTCTGCCAGCCTGGAGATGCAGGTCTTCTGCCACAGCCTAGGGGAGGTCATGATGGACGGGCTGGGGGTCCTGAAGGGGCTGGAAGCTCTCCTCCCTGAGCTGGGGGTGCCCCTGGACAGGGAGGGGGAAAACATCCCCGGGGCCAGGGAGTTGAGGGAGGGAAAGGAGCTCTTGGTGGTGGGGGACAGGGGTCCCCTAGGGGCGGTGAGGTTCGGAGGGGTGTTCATCCCTGCTCGGCTGGTTTAGGTCCCCCCCTGCTGGGAGCTGCTCATGTCACTGCCTGCCCCGCTGTCCAGCGCCTCTCTTCCTCGCCCTCATTCAGTACTACCTGGCTCCAGATCACAGTCAGCACTCCGAAGGACCGTTCTCCACATAACTCGGGGAGAAAAGAGTAGATCAGGTCGCTCTTCAGAAGACTACCATGTCCCACAGCAGCCTCGCCAGACACTTTGAATCCACTTCATGTCCACTTCATGTCCACGGGCATAAACCAAGAAATGACAACGGAAACAGATGTACTTGTTGCTTCATTGACTCTCAATCCGTTAGTCCGCCATTCCAGTTCCATGTAGACGTCCTAATGAAGCGGCCATTGGTCCTCGGTGTTTGTAACTCAGCGAGAGAAGACAGGAGGAGCCTGGAACACGTGTTCAAGTCCTAAATCTTCTTCAAGCTGTAATCCTGAGTGGAGGCTGCAGTCTTGCATTTACAGAGGGATTTTCCCGCTGCTAATAAGCTCTGGAAGGAAAGAGAGTGGGTCGGGGAATAGAGAGCGAGATGGTGCAGTGTAATAACTTCATTTAAAGACTCAGATCAACTACCTTTGTTTATTGAATCAAATACAGCTGTGTTTACAACTGTTGCTTACTCAGGTCAGCACTCCTTCCTCTCTCATAGGGACACCTGTAAGTGAGAGGAGGGATTTATATCTTGTCCTACTGCCCACAGGTGTTTCTGATCATGACGTGGCCTCTTAAATATAACCCTGCATAACTAGCTAAGGACCCATCAATTTGAATCAGGTATGTTGGAGCAGGGAAACATCTAAAATGTTGTTCCTCAATCAAAATTTTCCTTCTCAACGTTTTTGGAAAGGAAATTAAAAGGTGGTGTTCTCAATTTTTTTTCCAGAGCTGTAATATCAACAGAATGGACAGTGTCCAGAAGGTTGACATTTTGTCCAGATATAATATCAAATGAATGGCAGTGTAGAGAAGGCTGACATTCATTTGATACTATATCTAGATATAGATATACAGCTGTGAAAAAGATTAGACCACTGCACCTTTTTCTTTCCTTTCCAATAACGTTGAGTGAGGAACAGAAGGGTTGGTGGCCCTGAAGTGCAAAACACACCCCCTAATATGAGTGCATCCCCCAAATGAAAACACTCCCCTCAAATACGAGTCAACTCCCCCCAAATAGGATGACTTGCTCACCCCCCCCAATACAAAGACACGCTCCTCCAAATGGAGAACGACATAACATTAACTCAAAACCACATTACATTAACTCAAATCAGAAATGGTTGGTACAACACTTTCGTCGCTGAATGGATGCAGTAACTAACAGGGAATAAGAAATTGATTGTTTATCTATCGAAGCAGGTAGCAAGTAGGCCTATGCAAAAGTATAAATTGCGTGTTAAGGGGCACTGTTTCGACAG